>JAWNZC010000215.1:782500-1382500 GCA_035771165.1 Paragorgia papillata | reverse complement strand
ATAAAAACATGAACTTCAATTTTCCCACTTGTAAATTTTCTGCGTAAATCGACTAAAAGTGACTAATTTTTTAAGATTATTTACGAAACAAGTGTGGATTTTGCCTTTCTCCTTCGATTGCTTTGGCAAAACATGAAATATAAGAGGGGGTCCCAAGGGGGTATTGTTTATCTACCAAAAGCCCTACTAAGGGGACCCTTGAAGGTATGATTTGGTCATTCACGTGCCACTGTAAATACCATATATAGTTTATTTGTAGGGTCTAGTTCTCCGTAATTTTTGTATTATTTGTCCAAAATTATCAAAATTTCTGCTATAGCATAATAACAAGGGGGACCATATCTACTCTTTTTTGTGAGAACTTATTTGGGAAATAAAAGGAAAACAGAAATATTTGCCTTCAAAGTTCGGCACTTCAAACCGAGCGAATAAAGTAAAGCCGGAAGACTAAGAACGAGTTACACGCTGCGATTCTAAACGGAGGAAAATTCCTTAGCAACCAACCACCGTGAATACGTTGCTTATATGTGGGATACAAGAGGGCACTGAGAGACTACATATACCTCAGCCAGTGGGTTAACAAACAAACAAACAAACAAACAAACAAACAAACAAACAAACAAACAAACAAACAAACAGACAAACAAACAAACACACAAACAGACAGACAGACAGACATACAGGCAGGCACGCGGACAGACAGACAGACAGGCAGGGACGAGGACAGACAGGCGGGCGGGCGGGGGGGCGGGCGGGGGGGCGGGCGGGCGGGCGGGCAGACAGACACACAGACACACAGACACACAGACACACAGACACACAGACACACAGACACACAGACACACGGACACACGGACACACGGAGACACAGACACACAGACACACAGACACACAGACACACAGACACACAGACACACAGACACACAGACACACAGACACACAGACACACAGACACACAGACACACAGACACACAGACACACAGACACACAGACACACAGACACACAGACACACAGACACACAGACACACAGACACACAGACACACAGACACACAGACACACAGACACAGACACACAGACACAGACACACACAGACACACAGACACACAGACACACAGACACACAGACACACAGACACACAGACACACAGACACACAGACACACAGACACACAGACACACAGACACACAAACACACAGACACACAGACACACAGACACACAGACACACAGACACACAGACACACAGACACACAGACACACAGACACACAGACACACAGACACACAGACACACAGACACACAGACACACATACGCACAGACACACAGACACACAGACACACAGACACACAGACACACAGACACACAGACACACAGACACACAGACACACAGACACACAGACACACACACACACTCTCATTAATCTGATAAAGAATCTTGGTGATTTAAATAAACTTTAGCTTTCATTTTCTTGGCTTAGACAACATTATTTTTCAAAATTACTATGCCAATGAACTTATAAAATGGGATCGTTTTTCAAGCTATTCAAAACATTCGAAGTTCAGATCTAAAACACGAACACGGATATATTTTTGCTTACCCGTTAATTTTCTTCGTTTCGACGTGATAATCCACACAATAGCAGCAATAACGAAGGCTGGAAGAAAGCCAATCACCAGTCCAACTACCAATGATAGACCATGTATATTTGATTTACTGCATCAGTTTGCGGACGGGTAACAGGGTCAGAATCTAAAGAAAAAAAACAACAATTAGGGTCATAATTTAATTACTGCATTACATCTATTAAGCTCCATCCTTCTAATAAGCCCCCCCCCCCCCCCCCCCCCCACGTCACATATCACGTCACAGGTCAGGTCAAATCACGTCACGACAGATCACAGAAATCACGTCAGGTGACCCAGAATACTGCGAAAATATTGAGACCCAGTGGACTGTATATTTGCTCTGGCTATAATTAATTTTAATAAAGTGGGATTTAAAGCCGCGAAAAGACACAACCTTCTGATGACCAGTGAGATGCTCTAACCATTGAGCTACTGAAGCACATATGATTATACATTTGCAACATTAGAGCTTCATCTGAATCTCAGTGGCTAAAAGGTTAGAGCATCTCACTAGTCATCAGAAGGTTACAGGTTGTGCACATTTGTAACCTTAGCTATCCATCTCATCATGAGTCTCAGTAGCTCAATGGTTGGAGAATCTCACTGGTCACCAGCACACATCTGGAACCTTTGCTCTGCATTTAAGCTTCAGTAGCTCAATGGTTATAGCATCTCGTTGGGCATTAGAAGGTTGTGGGTTGTACACATATTCAATCTACGTTCAAATAATCTGAGTTTCAGTAGCTCAATGGTTAGAGCATCTCACTGCAGGTCATCAGAAGGTTGTCGGTTGTACACATATTCAATCTACGTTCAAATCATCTGAGTTTGGGTAACTCAATGGTTAGAGCATCTCACTGGTCATTAGAAGCTTGTCGGTTGTACACATATTCAATCTACGTTCAAATCATTAGAGTCTCAGTAGCTCAATGGTTAGAGCATCTCACTCGTCAGAGGCGGATCCAGAGGGTTGCTATCGTTGCTCAAGCAACGGTCAGAATTTCCAGATTAATTTATTCAGTCTTTTGGCGAGTATTTTTGCGCACCAACATCTTTAAAATTAACATATTCAGTCAAATATTATAATTTTAGCGCGAGGAATGCCGTGAGTTGGGCGTCTATTTTCGCGCGCCCATATTAAATCCGCGACCCGAGAACACCTGAGCCTGCCTAATTAAGCCTGTGTAGCGGCCCCCATCTTTGGGTACTGTAGTTAGCATCAGCTAAACGTGAATATGCAAATGGCGGGAGCAACGCTTGATGCTAAATTTAGCCTTTTCTGAGCAACAGCAAAGGATGCTGAACAATCAAATGATCAGATTCAGTATGCTGAGCAACGGTGAGCAACGGTAGAGAAATAAGCCAATCACGTAGCTATATTTTTCGGGTCTCCAGTGATGCTAAGTAAGAGCGTACTCACCGACTATCACTCGTTCATTGTCGGTGTTTCTACTGTTTAATATTTTCAGTTCATGACTTCGAACAACGCTTTAAAATTACAACGATTGTTTGATGTATTTGATGGGAGTTATTCATCTGCGATAAAATAGGATCTAAATGTTTCTTTGTGTATTAAAGTTCGCGTCGCGACGGCGACGCCAGTTTACCCACATCCAGGAATCGCACTACCAAAACCACTACGACGTGTCTGCAGTAAGGTTAGCGTATTAAATGCTTATGAATAATATATAATAATGCTAATCAGCCAGGGCATGTTTAATTATTTCAACTACACAACACAGTAATGTAAATGAGTATGAGTATAGATAGTATCAATGTCTGTCTGATATTTAAATATGTCTCGGTTTAAAGTATTAAAGTGTAAATCTTGGTGATTTATGAGAACAGAGTGGTTGTTCTGTTTAATACTAAGCTATAGCTTTATATATTTCAGTCTGGCTAGTACTTCTATTTTTAATCTATAAAGCAGAGTCTGCAGAGATAATGTATACTGTATGTATTTTTAGTATAAACCAGCTACTCCAGCTAGTACAAATTCTGCTTTCTGATTGGCTGAGCTACTCACTGTCTATTGATAATAGACCACTGGTAGCAAGAGTCAATTATTCACAAATGAAAAACAATGGCAGAAACTTGCAAATTTGTCGAGGTAATATTGTGTCCAACTACAGTACTCTGGTTTATGCAGGAATACCAGTTGCCAACAATTAGACAACTTGCCCTCATTGTTTATGAGCGATAGTCATTAACTCGAGCTCACAGACAACTCGGGCTCATTTGGTTAATTATTAGTATTAATTACTTATACAAAGTGTGTCCTGATTTTGAAATTTTCAATATGTTAATAAAATGCTGTATGGTATTAATGTGGAATAATATTGAACCCTTTGTTTACCAGGGGTTTTCTTTTGCTAATAGAAATATTATCTGGTTTTAGCCATCTAAAATCACTGTAATTAAAAACTTGAAAGTTCTGTTGGTAAATAAAGGATTAAGCAATTCTTGGCTGAGTAAAGCGGCTAAGAAAACAAAAAAAAAATGTACACTGTACATGTACATGTACTTAATATTGTGTTATTTGCAGTGCTGCAACCAAAAGCACAGGTCTTCACATATTTTTATATACAGTACAAACCTAATCATCAAGCTTGTTAGTGAAGAAATTTTCTGTGATTTTTTTTTGTTCGAAGAGATTTTGCAGGCTTTCATTGCAACATCAGTTGAGCAATTTATATTTTTTATTATTGGATAATTGTTATTAATGAATCATACAATAATTTACTGCTCTGGTGAGTCCTAATTTATTAAATACAAAATTAACTGCCTTCAGTTAAGTTAGTTTTACAGAATTACAGTTGTAAACATAAATTAATTTTGAATAAATAACATTAAAGCTTTTTATAGTATAATTATGTTGTGTTAAGTTTTATCTTCTAACACCCATATGTTTAACTGCCAAATTTCTTGATGTGCTGCTTATCCAACACAACTACACAAGTATTAATTTCCTCAGTTTGTGGTGTGGTGTTCAAACTACTATACACTTTGCTGATCAACTATGAACTATGATATAATGCCCTTCACGATCTGGTTCTTTTTACAAATAAAAGTCTGGGGGTAATTTAGTAGTTATTGATTTAGTCATATAAGATTAATTTATAGTATTGCTTCCATACAAGATAGTATGTTATATATAAAATTTCCAAAAATATATACAGTACTTTGCAGTTACCAGCTGATCATTACTCACTTACTGTGAATCCGTTGTCGAGTTGGAGCTAATATTTTTGGGTCATAATTTTTCTAAGGCTACCCAGAGACCCTGGGAAGTTGAAATGTTGTCTTTAAAATTGAAAAAAGAATCCTTCTGGAGTAACTTCAAATCACTCTCAAAATGCGGGAAATGCGTTTTTAGAGGTCCTAGTTTTCAAAATTTTCCGGGGGGGGGGGGGGGGGGCATGTCCCCGTACCCCCATAAAAAGGTGGACCACACCTTACTAGCAATGGTCATATTTTTTGCTGGATCCGCCCCTGCTCGTGATCAGAAGGTTGTACGTTGTACACATATTCAATCTACGTTCAAATAATCTGAGTCTCAGTAGCTCAATGGTTAGAGCATCTCACTGGTCATCGGAAGGTTGTGGGTTGTACACATATTCAATCTACGCTCAAATCATCTGAGTATACGTATCAGTAGCTCAATGGTTAGAGCATCTCACTGGTCATCAGAAGGTTGTGGATTGTACACATATTCAATCTACGTTCAAATCATCTGAGTCTCAGTAGCTCAATGGTTAGAGTATCTCACTGATCATCAGAAGGTTGTGGATTGTACATATATTCAATCTATACCTTCAAATCATCTGAGTCTCAGTAGCTCAATGGTTAGAGCATCTCACTGGTCATCACAATGTGGGAACAGTGGGAACAGTGTGGGAACAGTGTAATCAACCTGCAATAATGCGTGGGAACAGTGGGAACAGTGTAATCAACCTGCAAGAATGCGACTTCGAAGATCACCCAAGCCATCGCATGATAAGAGAAGCTAGAGAAAATTATAAAGCAGACTTTCACTTTAAACAATTTGAAGTCTCTGAAGTTCAAAATCAATTAAAGAATTTAGACAAGAGGAAAGCAACTGGATGGGACTCTATTTCACCTAAGATCCTAAGTATGACTGCGGAAGGAATATCTCAATCATTAACATCACTCTATAATAATTGTATAAAACAAGGCAATTGGCCAAAAATGTGGAAAATGGGAGAATGGGTCCCAGTATTTAAAAAAGATGATAGAAGTGAGCGAAATAATTATAGACCAATTACTATATAGATAGTAATTGATAAAGTATTTGAATCTCTTTTAGCACGACAAATCACAGAATATTATGACAAAATAAAATAACAGCTTACAGGAAAGCTCACAGTTGTGAATATACGTTACTTGGACTAACAGAGGAATGGAAACAAGCGTTGGACAAAAAAGAATATGTAGCAGTATTGTCTACGGATATGAGTAAGGCATTTGACTCTCTTCATCCAAAACTTATGATGCAAAAACTTAAAAGTTATGGGTTCAACGATGATTCGCTAAACCTGATTCGCTCTTTTTTCAATACTAGAAAAAATAGAGTTAGACTTAGCAATACAACAAGTGAATGGAAGGATATTAAGCGAGGATGTCCACAGGGGTCGTCGTTAGGTCCGTTATTGTGGAACATGTTTGAAAATGATATGCCATTACAGATGAAAAATCCACATTTGTATCTATATGCTGACGACCATCAACTTTACACCATGGGTAAAGAAATTGAAATAGTAAAAGATGATTTAGCTAATGATATGGTAACAGCATCAAATTGGTACGAAGAAAACTTTTTAAGAGCGAATCCTGAAAAATTTCAAACGATAACGTTAAAACCAAATCGAACAAATGATAAAGATATTGATGTGTCTCTTAGTATTGGCGGTTACCAAATACCTAACAGAGAAGATCTTAAAGTACTGGGAGTAAACCTTGATGAAATTCTTGATTTTAATAAACATGTCACTACTGTGTGTAGAAAAAGTAGCAGAAAAGTTGGGGTGATATTACGTTTACGGAAGTTAATTCCAACATCTGAAAAGCTACAACTTTACAAGTCTGCAATCTTACGGCATCTTACGTATTGTCACTTAGTGTGGCACTTTTGTCGGGCTTCAGATAAAAGAAAGTTAGAGCGAATTCAAGAGCGAGCCCTCAGAGCAGTATATAATATAACTGACTCAACTATTACGTACCAGCAGCTACTCAATCGTGCAAATCTCCCAAGTTTAATTAATAGAAGACTTCAAGATACAGCAATATTAATGTACAAAATTAAGAACAATTTAAGTCCTGTTCACTTAAATTAAATCTTCATAAAAAATATTAATCATTACAAACTGCGAAATGCAGATTTTAATATACCGCGATACAGTACAGTTAAATACGGTAAACATTCTTTAAGATATTATGGCCCTTATATATGCTCTAAATTAACCAAAAAAGATAAAGAGAAACCTAGCTTAGAATCTTTTAAAAGGAATATTAGAAAACAGGACTTAGAAAGCATACTCGATAATAACGGCAGAAATTGTATTTTATGTTCAACTTAATTTTTATTGTTATTTTATTTATATTGATCTATTTTTATTTTATTTATCATATTGTATATAGGTGTACTTTAAGAAATATTCTTAATAGTTTTAATAGGCAAATTATTGTAAAAACAGAGAAATTTTGATCTAGTAGTATAAATCCTATTTCAGTCTAAAACTTATAAATAGTGTCCCCAATTAGCTGTAATATATAGCTAAATACATTGACACTTAAATAAAGTTATTCATTCATTCATTCATTCATTGTGGATTGTGCACATATTCAATCTACGTTCAAATCTTCTGAGTCTCAGTAGCTCAATGGTTAGAGCATCTCACTAATGATCACAAGGTTGTGGATTGTACACATATTCAATCTACGTTCAGATCATTAGAGTCTCAGTAGCTCAATGGTTAGAACATCTCAATTGTCATCACAAAGGTAGTGGATTGTAACACATATTCAATCTACGTTCAAATCATCTGAGTCTCAGTAGCTCAATGGTTAGAGCATCTCACTGGTGATCAGAAGGTTGTCGATTGTACACATATTCAATCTACGTTCAAAACATCTGAGTCTCAGTAGCTCAATGGTTAGAGCATCTCAAAGGTGATCAGAAGGTTGTCGATTGTACACATATTCAATCTACGTTCAAATCATCTGAGATTCAGTAGCTCAATGGTTAGAGCTCAATCATTCGAAGGTTTCAGGTTCGATCCCTGTCTGGAGCTGTAAGTATTTTCTGAGTATTTGAGCTTGACGAACGCCTATCAAACATCTGTTACATTACACCAAGCTCATACACGTACCACATGCACTACAACATATTAAGTATTCTACTTTGGCTAACGCAAAACAATTTGAATTTGGTAAACAGAAAACTATTTTACTCAGCACAGGGAAACCCTACCGACAGGAAAGGGTTGAGTCGAGAACAAACTGAAGAAGATATCAGATCTTCCTTATAGTGAAGTAAAAGTAGCGTGCCATTCATCCTCACGGCCTCAACGAACGTTTTTCTTTTATTTAACACTTCTGAAGACGCTGTTTTTGTTTAGCAAGGGCGGACATAAAAACAGAGTTTTCACTTTATTTTGTTTTCACTTTATCTATATTTTTCTTTTATTTAACACTTCTGAAGATGCTGTTTTTGTTTAGCAAGAGCGGACATAGACAGTGTTTTCACTTAATTCATTTATCTATTTTTTACTCTCGCTCATCCTTTTCACACCCCCTCCTTTTTTGCTCATCGCCGGTAGGAATAGCAAATGTTTTTCGTATCTCATTATTAATTTGTTATTGTTATTTTTATCTTATTGGCTTATTTTTAGTCACATGATTTTCTTTCTTGTATAAGCTCGTTGTTTGTATACACTCTTGACGTTTCTCTCTGACGAAGGGCCTTCGCTCAAAATGTTAGACTCCTATGTTCTCTGTTTCGGCAGTATACCTAACCTTACTATACTTCGATTGTTAATTATTTTACAATGGCTAATGCCAGACAATTTTACTCCTCACAGGGCGCGAGAGTGCAGCGAGCGGAAGGGGTTAAATGTGCCACGTCGAGATAGTGGAGGGTTCAAACAATAAAATTAATTGATCAGGAAAACCTCAAACTTGACTTGGTAGAAAGTCTTTATTAAAGTGCATATAAACCCTCCACAGTTTTTAGTTCTTTGTATAGAGATTGCGAAAAGAATTTAGTCCATTCGTTTCCGAGATATCTACTTCGAAACAGCCCAATTTTGCACTTCCAGCCAGAAATTGCCGAGAATGTTTACAATGCTTTAAGGGCCTGGACACCAGGAACCGATATATCACGTTCTTCTTCGAATATACACTCAGAAGCAGAAGATAGACTTTCGTACTCATCAGAGTCCGAGTTTGACATAGCGACTTTTCTTATAAATACATGTCGTTTTTGGCATCTCTTTGGTCTAAACGTCTATGCTTTCCTTGTTGTGTGAAATCTAATCGTTCCTGACTCCCAGCCCCCTCTTTAGAATAATGAGGCGCGGCGTTTTCATTCAATTGGCAATCTTTAGATTGAAATATTTTGGGAAATAATGGACCAAATGGAAAACTGTAAAATAACTTATCAGCTCTTTTCGCATCATCTATGCAATTAACTAAAAACTGTGGATGGTTTATATGCACTTTAATTCTACCGTGCACAAAAATGCATAAAGGCCAACAAAAACATAGAACAAAGACTTTGCTGAGTTTCCAAACCATATTTTGAATGACTATGGTTGAACTAAAAACATATAACAAAAAATCAGTAGGGGTGTTGTGGTTGCGGTCTAAGAGGCGTGACTGTCACCGGGGGGGGGGGGGGGTTGTGGTTAGGTTTAGGCGCACCGGGGCGTTGTGGTTAGATTTAGGGTTGCCAGGCAGTGGTGGACATTAGGGGGTACGAGGGGGGAGGCCACGCGGTCAAAAATTTCCATATTAAAATTTCAAGGATAGCTCATTAGCTTAGTAAATAAATGGTAGCATTTTTTTACAATCGTAATAAAGCGGGACTGGTTTCAAATATCAAAATATCGCCCCGTAACTGTTTCAAATAAAAATAACAACAAACCAGCCAAACCAATGCATTTTCGGCTTTTATAGTGATTCATACCTTTAGTTAATGACATGCTTACACAGCAGAGCTTATCAAAACATCAAAAGCTCAAATTTAGAGTTCAGACTGCTGAAGCTGATGGTTTCACACGTCGTACCACAGTTGAACTTATTGAAATGCTAATAAATTGAAATGCATAGTCAACTAAGTCCGCAAACTCAACTTCAAATATTCTTGTACCCGTATCAACTCTTTCCTGTCTGAATCGGTCTTTAGTATTTTATTCTGGCTAACACAAGACGATTTTATTCACCTCTGGGGAAGCCCTCAGATAGGAATGAGTTATAAACTATGTCTCTAACTCTTTCCTGTCTGAATCGGTCTTTAGTATTTTATTCTGGCTAACACAAGACGATTTTATTCACCTCTGGGGAAGCCCTCAGATAGGAATGAGTTATAAACTATGTCTCTGTAGACTCCTATCGACATGATAACAGTATAAAGCATCGAACGAGGAAAACGCACTTTCTGATGATGTGGTTTTCTAATAAACAAACATTTTACAATTGATTCAAACTTACAATTACAGTAATACATTCACAATTACATAAATCACACTATTAACATTCACAAAGTTCCACTTACCAGACTGTTTGAAACTAAAACATAACTTAATCTCAATATCCTCTTCAAACAACAAAATGGAGGTCCTTGTCTCTCACGAGGTTTATAATGGTGCCCAGTTCCCCCACTCTCTGGTGCACAGGAAATTACAACCAACTAACTAAGCCTAACGGTAGCTACACCGGCCCCTAAATTAAATGTATTACAACATTTGATTTATCAACTATATTATCAGCTACCGTCTTCTATACTCAACGAAATTGAATTTTTACTCTAACGTTCTATTCCATGCAAATCAATATTATCTACAATGTACCAGGGCGTCTTCATCCATCTCCAACAAACATAGTTTTGTAACAGGACGTGTAAGAATAACAGTGCTTGTATTGAATTCTTCTTTACGTTTTCTCCTTGAGCGCGTAGCAACCGTTGACGTGGTCTTAACCTTTGCTGAACGTACCAAACCATCTTTACTAGCTATTGTTTCGACGACTCGAGCTAGTGGCCACGTGCCTCTTGGATAATTGTCATCCGCTATTAGGACTACATCGCCAACTCGCAGGTTTCTTTCCTTCGTATTCCATTTCTGCCGTTCCAAGAGTGTAGGAAGGTATTCTTTCATCCACCGACGCCAAAATACGTTGGCTAAATACTGGGCTTGTCTCCAAGCTCGTCGGCAGTAGAGATTACTTTTATCAAAGATACCCGGTGGTAGACTCGAACATGGGCGCAAGTGTAACAAGGGATTAGGTGTTATCGGTTGATTATCCAAATGACTATCACTATTGCGCGAAAGGGGTCTTGAATTTATGATGTTGACTGCTTCTGCCATGACGGTTGATAGAACTGCGTCGCTAACCAGCTGCTCCTTTAAGGTGGCCTTCAAGACTTGTCGAATTGAGCGGATCATCCTTTCCCATACGCCACCCATGTGGCTAGCTGCAGGTGGATTAAATACCCATTTGATACTGATCTCTTTGTAAACAGAACTTGTTGATCTTATGCTCGTCCAACTTCTCCACTTCTTCTTTCAATTATTTGTTTGCACTTATAAAATTAGTGCCATTGTCACTTCGGATTTCTTCCGGACATCCTCGAATGCTGATAAATCGCCTCAAAGCATTAATCATGGAGTCCGTGTCTAACGAATGGGCGATCTCAACGTGGATTGCACGAACAGTTAGACAGGTAAAGAGACAGCCATATCTCTTAACACGAGATCGTCCTTGTTTAACTTCAAAGGGCCCAAAGTAGTCTATACCCACGTATGTAAATGGTGGTTTACTTGGCGTGATTCTTTCTCGAGGAAGATTGGCCATAAACTGTTCTCCAGGACGGGCATTTCTTCTTTTGCATTCTTTGCACAGTCTTATCACACGCCTCACCGCTGATCTTCCCTTTATAATCCAGAATCTGCTTCTTAGGCACGAGAGAACTGATTCCTGTCCCATGTGACCAACATCTTGGTGATTGCTCTGAACTATTAAGTCCGTGACTCGGTGCTTGTACGGTAAGATAAGAGGGTATTTCATGTTCTCTTCCACTGGAGCATTGACTAAACGACCACCAACTCTTAACAAACCATCTTTAAGCTGCGGATCCAATCGATAAATAGAATATCCAACCCCTTTAAGAGACTTCTTTCCAGATCTGTGGCTTTCAACTATTTCCATGACTTCTGGAAAGGCAGCTAGTTGAACATGGCGTATTATTTCATGTTCCGCCCTTTGAATGTCATCGAGGGTCAGGTAACGACTCGTTTCCTGCGACTTGCCACGAAGATACTGTTTGTATCGTAACAGCCATGCAACTGACCGTTTCAGCTTCCACCAGGATGAATGATACCGGATCATTTTGTCCAACGCGTTGTCGATGACAGCTGTAGCGTAAACTTGGGCTTCTTTTCTTACTTCAGGATCTTCATCTCTTAGCTGTGGGATTTCAACCATCTTAGGCCAGGAACTCTCTTATTTCCATAGAAACTGAGGACCTTTTACCCACCGGTCATCTTTCAACAGGGCATCCAATTTCAGGCCCTTTGAACCATCGTCAGCAGGATTCATATCTCTGTTGACATATCTCCATTCCTTTGGGGATGATTCACTGTGTATGATGGTTAGACGATTCGATTCAAACCTGTGGAACCTTTTAGACTCGTTATTGATGCATTTCAGCACGGACGTAGAGTCAGTCCAATAATAAAGTCGTTGAACTGCCACCTCAATTTCTTCTCGGATCAGCGCTCTCAGTTTTACAGAAACGACAGCAGCTGTCAATTCTAACCGTGGTATGGACATCTCTCGAAGAGGGGCTAATCGTGCCTTTCCCATTACGAATGCACAGTGAATTAGGCCGTTGACGTCTACGAAGCGAAGGTACGCTGCTGAGGAATATCCCTGACGTGATGCGTCGGAGAAGAGATGTAATTGAACAGTTTTAACTTCGCCAAATGTCTCAGGTTTGAAACAGCGATCGGCTTCAACTTGTGGGAGTTTGGGCAAATCTTGTAGCCAACGCATCCACTGTAATTTTTCATTCTCTCCGAGCTGGTCATCCCATCCGAGCTTCATCCTACACAGCATTTGCAGTAGTAGCTTGGCTTTCATGGTGTACGGGGCGATGAACCCAAGGGGTCAAATATGGAGTAGATTACAGATAATAAGCCTCTGCGAGTTGTTGGTTTACTCTTTACCACTGCCAATCTCTCATCCGAAACATCCCATACGAATTTGTCGTCCTCTATATTCCATTTCATACCAAGGGCACTCTCTGTGGGTAACCGTTCTATCTCCAGATTGGCTACGGACTTGGCTCTTTCAGATTCTGGGATTGCTGCTATAACTTCTCTACTGTTGCTGTACCATTTCGTCAACCGAAATCCTCCTCTGGCAAGCAATTCACGGAGCTGTTCCACCAGGTTGATAGCCTGTTGTGTCGTACCCGTTGCAGGGGCGGATCTAGCGTTAGTCAAATAAGTCAGATGACTAAGGTAAAAAAAATGGCGATTGCAAAATAAAGTCCGGTTAAAAACGACGTAATAGCAGCGAGAACAATTGCGGAAAATGTAATTCGTCACCAGGACCATTTGCGGGAAGGCGCGCGGACGTTTTATACCTCCTGGTGGCACTGATTAGGTTTGCCGAATTTGGCAGCCATTTTGACTTATTTACCCTGTTTTAGCCACTCTGATTGGTCAAAACAAGGTAAATTCTGAGCACTGGTTGGTTTGCCGTATCTGGCAGCCATTTTGACTTATTTGACCCGATTTAGCCATTCTCATTGGTTGAACACGGCTTGCTCCAAATCTCGACTGATTTACCTCAAATTGAGCAATCTGATTGGCTATGTAGAACCTTGACTAACTTGCCAGCCACCCAGTGTGCGATCTGTTTTCCTCGATCATGGCTTCTACAAGCATATTTGATCGCGCGCGATCAGGTTTAAAAAGCAACAACAAGGTGTTATTCCGACAAATATATGCATCGATTTCATCTGAAAGCGTCATGGTTTGTCGAGTTCTCGTTAACTAAAGAAGAATATTTTCTCAAGACTGCTTTACCTAATATAAATACCTCAACACGTGAAGCCGTGAAGGGCATTCTCTCGCTCAAAAAGTCCAAGGCAAGTTTAATTTAAAATGTTTTCATATATTCATTATGATTGGTGTTTATGAAGCTGTCCGACGCAATAGTGCTGTATTGCTTTCAATTCTTGAGGTCATAACTGGTCTCGGAGCGCGAAAATGTTTATGAATTTATCAGCTATTTATATTGTTGCGCTTTCGAAAGGCAGCTTGAGATACGTGAAATATCTGACAACACGATTCATAATTCCCGTGTTTATGGTCGTTCTACGATATAAAAGATTGCTAGATTTGTTAAATTTATTCAGGGTTTTGGTTTCAATTTCAAAATACGTCTGGCTGCTAGCATGCAAGTTAGGGTTTTCCCTGTATTTGTGTAAAATCTATGTCCTCATTTGAACTCGGTAAACAGTCGTAATTTATAAGTTTTAGAGTAGGTAATGAGAACCACACGGGAGTTAAAGTAGCGTGATAGCAGATATAAGGAAGTAAATCGTCGACGGAGATATTTGATTTTATACTAACAAAGCGCCAATGAATATTAGCTCATTAGCCTGTGGCTATATATGTTGCGTATCAAATGACGCGAACCAAGGCTGTTAGACATGCAGTATAAAATTACATGAAGAATTATAAATAAGGTTTCAGAAACAAGAATGATGCGTATACGTAATAACGTAGCAATGTGCATCATACTTTGGGACACAAGGCGCCATTAAAAACATGTTTTAAGACTTTTAAAATTGTGCTCAAAATTGCTGTCAGAGTGCGGGAAACGCCGTTTCAGAGACCCAAATTTTAAAAATTTCCCAGGGGGGGGGGGGGGGCGCATGCCCTAAAAATGTGGACTTCAACAAATTTGACTAAGGTATAAATATTCCTAGATCCGCCCCTGCGTTGACTTCATTAAGTCGTCCACATACATATTCTTCTTAACGGTTTCCACAGCTTCAGGATCAATCCCTTCTTTCTCTAGATATGCTGTTTTCTTTAAGCAAAAGTTGGCAATACTCGGGGAGGATTTCGCTCCAAAGAGGTGTTTCACCATTCGATATTCTACAAGTTCTTTGGTAAGGTCTCCATCCGGCCACCACAAGAACCTCAGGACATCACAATCTCTAGGCTCCACCAAGCCTTGGTGAAACATCGCCTCTATATCTGCTACCAACCCAACCGTTTCTTGCCTGAAGCGATTTAAGACACCAACTAGATGATTGGCTTCATCTGGACCTTGTAAAAGCTGTTGGTTTAAAGACGTCTGTCGGTACTTGGCGCCGCAATCGTAAACGACCCTCACCTTGTCTGGTTTTAAGTGATGTACCACTGGATGATGTGGAAGATACCATATTGGGTTGATTCTTGAGTTTAACTCTTCAGTCGGAACTATTTCAGCGTGTCCTTTCTCGATGTAATCGCACATGGTTGTTTTGTACTTAACTAACAAATCTTTATCTTTCAAGAGTCGTCTTTTCAGAAGTTGGCTTCGTCGTTCTGCCATATCCTTGTTGTTAGGCAAATCTGGTGGGTAACATCTCCAGGGTAGGGCCACCTGGTAGTGCCTGTTGATCTTCTTGAGCGAACTTTCCATGATTTCCAAGGCTTTCTTGTCTTCTACCGATGGACAAGGTTTTGTTTCAACTACCGAACCACCAAAGTCTGTTTTCCAAAGACGCTCTAGTTGTTCCTGGAGGGTATCACCTTGGGTTTCAGGACTATCTTCTTGGTCTCGTAACAATGTCATTTGAACTTGATGTAAGATTTCGTCGCAAGCTTGCCCTTGATCAACGTCGTTTAGGCTTTTCGTCTTTTCGCCTGGTTCCCAATCTACCCGATATTCTTCCTTCAAATTTGCACTCTCAGATAACTTGTCCTTGTCAAGGTTAAACTTCTGGTTCATGTTCATCGTTTGTAGAAAATTAACTGAACAATGCTGACCTTCTTTATCACCACCAACTGGACCCATTACTGTCCAACCAAGACTGTAACGCACTGCTACAGGTTCATTCTTACCCCCCACTCTATACTCGAGAGGCAGAAACAGTTGTGGAATCCCTTTCAAGCCAATGATCAACATGACATTGCGATTCTCTGATTCTTGTAGGTCAATATTCTCCAAATGCTGCCAGTTCTTTAGATCTTCTTTCGTTGGAATGCAGTCTTCTGAAATTGGAATGTTCTTGATTGTCCGAACATTTGCTAGTTCAACTGAAGTTGATCCATGCATGGATTCCACCACTATATCTACAACTTGACTCTCGACATTCTGTGATCCTGTCATTCCAGTCAATGTAAGTTCAACTTCTTTCCACGGATTCCCAATATCTTTGCTAGCTGTTCATGACAAAGTGTCACCTCGGAACCACTGTCCAGTAATGCATACGTTTGAACTTTACTATTTCCATCTTTAGCTTGAACCTTCACGGGGATAACACCAAGGCAAACCCGAGATTCTCCAGCCCCAGTTGCCGCACTCACTAGTAGTGGTATATATAATACTACTTTTTTTAATGTGTTGGAGCCTGGCACTAGCTCTAAGCCAATGCCAGACTCGTATGATAATTGGTTAGCCAATGAAAAAATCGGAAAAAGATTTGATTATATTGTTTGTACGGGGGGAGATCGAGAGTAGGTGTTGGCTCCTTATTATATATGGAATTTTTAGTAGGTTAGGAGGGTGGATTGGTATTTTCGAAAAAACTAGAAAAATAAATGAATTGAAAAATAGAAAAAAGTGAAATGTATTTGAGAGAGAACTTACGTGTGTGGGATCGATACACGTAGACGCGTTTACGGAACATATTCACTATTTTCTTACGTGTATGTGTGTCACATACCATGCATATTTTAAGAATTTTAGAGAGACAAAATTTATTTTAATTTTATAAAAAAATTTTGTAGAAAAAAACTATGTATATAGAGATTTAAGAAAAAAACATAGAAAAAAAGTTTTTTTCTCACCGATCGAAGAAGCGGAGCTCTGCACGACACACTACCATCTTGTCGAATGAAGTGATTGCGTGTGTGTCGTGACGTATATGGCCGTGTATATTGATTGACGCCCCTTCCGGTGGGGCTACCCACGATGACCATATATGGTATGTTTTGTTTTTTTCCCGCTGTAAAAATACTTTTTCCGTTTTACTCACGCTGATCGCTTCCGTTTACAATATTATCCCCAGATATATCCATATATGGTATGATTTTGGATTTTTTGTATGAAAAAAAATAATTGTTTATTATTTTTTTATTTTATACCCATATATGGGTGTAGGATGGGCTATTTTTTTTACTTATGCTATTAAACTACTATTTAAAGAGGGGAAAAAATCTATTTTATTTTATTTCATCTACTGTATGTAAAGAAGTTTAAAAAAAAAGTAAACAAAATGAGTAAAAAGGTGATTGATGCTTTATCCTTTAAGTTTCAAGGGTTTTTTAATTTTATTAGTCAAAAACCCTTTCCTGAAAGATGTGGGATTACAGGATGTTCATCTATTGCTGACAGATGTGGGTTTGGAACACCACAAAATAAAGTATTAAACGAAGAAGAAATCGATGGTGCCCAACTTTTACTATATCCAAGTTGTTGTATCCATTTCGCGTTGAAGGGAAATATTACAGTGGGAAAAAATACTTTGGTTGTAATGTGTCGGGGTGAAAAAATACTCAATTGGATGATTGCAAATATGTCGCGAGAAGAATTAGATGCATATATACATGATCTAGAAGTTTTGCTTGATATTCAACCAGAATTAAAAGAAAAAAAGAATGAAGAAGAAAAAGATGAAAAAAAAAAGGCTTATATTAAAGATGTAATTTTACGGTGAATGTAAGATATCACCATCATACAAACGCATTAAACATGTTGGTAAAGGAAATGCATGTGAATAACATTAACGCAACATTTATTTGTTTTGATGGAATATATGAAATGCTGGGGAGCTGTTTTGGTACCCATCTCAAGGTACTTGATGTAAAAAAGGATTATTTCAAGAAGTATGAAGATAAAGTTTTTTTTGAAACGGTGAACACGGAAGGAATTACACCAATTCCTACGTATAGATATTATTGGACGTTATCTCAGAAGAGTTATGATTTTAGTGTGGATATAGGACGTTGTACTGGATTTTGGGATAATGAGTAGACAATAAATATATTTTCGCTAAAAAAAACGATTTTTTTGTTTTTCCTACAACCATATTTGGTAAAAGATATATATATATATATATATATATATATATATAAACTCATGAACGAAGAAGAAGAATTACAAAAACCAAATGAATCAGAGGGAAAAAGATCTGATATTAATATTATTATTAGAGATTAATCTTTACGTAGACATCATATTAGAATTGAAAGGTATAATAAAGTACAGGGAGAAAAAAACAACAAACGAATGAGATGTTAGAGGAGAATATATCGAGAATCGATTCATTAATTTCGACAAAAGTTACGGATGTTCAAGTAATTGATGTTAAAGCGACACATAAATTTGTTCAAGAACAATTAGACGGTGATGTTGAAGAAATAGCAAGCCATATACAGAAAATCTTGAAGGAAAAGTTGGTGGAAGTTAATCTTAATGATGATATCGAATTAGAGCTTAAATCGATAATAAAGTTCTGGATGAAACGACAGATAAAAACTGTTGTGGGTGGGAAGCTTGCAAAAGTAAAACTTGTAAGATATATTGAACATTCAGAGGATCTTGCGAAGTTTGTTGAACAATCAATGAAACGAAAGAGAGAAGCAGTAGAGACAAATAAGGAGTAAATATATACATGACTTTAATAAACTAATTTTCTTTTTCTAGATCTAGCTTTTATCATCTTGTTAATGATTTGTTGATGCTTAATTCTAACATGTATACAATTTAAATTAAATATAAGATTTAAAAGTATTTTCGATTTCTTTTCGTTTTTTAATAAAATGGCTAGTTCAATTAAAAAACAGTTTTCTAATTTTTAATGTATTTGTGATTCTTGATCTATATCGAAGGCAATATGTTTTAAAGCATCTATTGTTTTTATTGGTTGTGGTTCACCAAGTTCCTTTTTAAGTTTTCCAGAATATTTTTCTACTGTAAATAGATTATTCACACCTTCTGTGTCCTGCGTTAAGGCATAGTTGAGACTCATTCCATAGGTTATAGTTGACCCCGCTAAATCTGAAAATTGATAATGGTGTTTAAAGCAGGGGAACGTGAAGATTTCTTTTTTTGTTTTCGGAATATTAATCCAACTGTACAGATGTCTTTGATATGTGTCTTTCCATCTGTAGATAGAACCAGCGGGTAGTACACTTACTTCAAATAAACAGTGTTCGCATTTAAGCTTAGTTTCATCATCGTAATTGTATATATCCATCTTTTTTCTTGGAAAAAAACATCGTATGTTTTTATTTATTTCAATACTATCGCCTTTTATAATTTTTTTGATTACACCCCAAATCCATATTAGGTATATTTTTTTTCGCTCTATATATGGTTTATTAGAATCTTTCTGTTTTTATGCTTTTTTATGCTTTTTTATGCTTTTTTTTACTTTCGTTTATGAATATTTATGCTTTTTTTTACTTTCGTTTATGTTCATTTATGTTTTCTCATTATTTTTTTTAGCCTCATTTTTGAATATTTTTTTTTCAGAATATTTGAATTCATCTTTTTTATCTGTGTTTTTGGGTTATTTTTCGTTCCATTGATTGATTATATATAAGAAGCATAAACCACATTCTATTTTTTTTGTATACACGATGTCGGATGATAAGTTGATGGATCATACGTGCTGTGGGACCGTAGAGGAATATTGTTTCGTTCAAGATCATCTAATCAACGATATTGAAGACTTCGTGTTAGATTTACAACAAATTGTGAATGAAAAGTTAAAAGAATATAAGAAAAATGAAGTAGAGATGACGAATGATTTAAAGGATGCTTTGGTAAACGTAATATCTCATACCATGACTATGGAGAGAAAAAATCAAGAGGGGAAAATAAGAGAAGAAGAGGAAGAGAGAAAAGAGATAGAAGCGTGTGTACGCGTTGCTGTGAAAGATATTCAATACGATATTCGTTGTGATAACGGAAATATACTTAAGTAAAATAAAAAAACAATAAGACATTTTTAAGCAACGTAATAAGACATTTTAGAAAAAATCGATAGTTATTGTTAATAGTTCCTGATATATAGTTCTTGATATATAGTTCTTGATATATAGTTCTTTATATATAGTTCTTGATATATATATAGTTCTTGATATATAGTTCATTAAAAATTGTTTTTATTCCTGATTTTTTTTATTCTTCTTCTTTTTGTACGGGGTATCCCCAATTTACCGAAATGTTGCGGCAGAGATGGTGAATTTCTTTAAAATTCTTTGCCTTTCTGTTCGTGAACACGAATATAGTTTTCCCATTGGTACTGGTTCTTCTCACCCAAAAATTATCTTCGTATATCCTGTCTTCTATTAACATTTCATTATTCAACCATGTTTCATTATAATATTTCTCAACCAACGGTGTAGAAGTAGAAGTAGACATCTTTAGTATGTTTTTCTTGTTTGTTCTTCGAGTTTTGAGTTTTGAATGAAATTTGATGGATTTCAGATCTTTTTTTATAAATGTCTGTAAAAACGAATATTTCTATTCACTACCATATTTGGTATGTTCCTATATCCTAGGAAACGGATGTTTTTATTCACAACCATATTTGGTATGTTTTACGTCCATTGTAAACGGGAAGTTATTTGGTAAAAACGAATATTTCTATTCACTACCATATTCGGTATGTTCGCTACCATAGTAAACAGCTGTTTTTTTGTAAAAACATATATATCTATTTCCATACCATATTGGTAAATCGAATGTAAATAAATTATTCAAATATATGATATGTTCGCAGATGTTTTTTTTGAACTGCAGGTTTTACAGAAATAAAAACGGTTTTTTACTTTATTTTCCCACTGTGTTTCAACATCCATATTTGGGTTGAGATTTCTATATTTGATATTTTATAAAATAT
Source organism: Paragorgia papillata (assembly GCA_035771165.1). NCBI lineage: Eukaryota > Metazoa > Cnidaria > Anthozoa > Scleralcyonacea > Coralliidae > Paragorgia > Paragorgia papillata. The sequence continues at coordinate 1,361,497 of JAWNZC010000215.1, read as the reverse complement.
TATAAATAAAACTATAAATACAGTTTGTAAAAAAAATTCATTGTTCAGTAAAAGATGGCTGCAAAACGTAGCTTTGTCAGTGCAATCTCATGTGATCCTAATAAGAAAAGAAAAGAGACTGAGGAAGAAAAACAAACAGAAGAAATAGGTAATGTTTTAACCCTATGTTACATTGAAGTTATTGTTGATATGGTAAATGATGCCTACTATAAATATTGCAATGGATGTGATATTTCGTTTAAAGCAAAAATGGAATTGTTTTATCCACGAGTGATTAAGGAGTTGAAGATAAACAATGAAACAGTATTGGAACGGTTTCAGGAAGACATAAACGAACATTGTAAAATTGAATTTGTCAGAGAGTGTGATATCAATAACGCAATTAAAATGTTAAACTGTCCTATTCATAAAAGAAAGTTATGTGAAGACAATTACTTTTTTTTTAAAGAAATTATTGAAGAAGAGGATGAGGAAGAGACATGAGTAAACGCGCCAAATCAGAATTGGGAGGTGAAAATACTAAAAGAATAAAACATGACAACGACGAAGAATGTATTTTGAAAACGATTCTTATTATTGTTCCTGAATTTCGTGAATTTCGTAATCGTGAAATTGGTATATTATATTGGTTATTTGGTCTATTGGATATATATAAAGGTGGTTTTATAAGATTGATTGAAAGAGAAGACATCCTGCAACTCGGATGTACTCGACACCTCTATCCTTTATGGTTGTATAGAGGAACACCTGGTGATGAAAAAAAAGAAGACAAAGAACTCTTACCTTATGTCACTATAGACAAGAATCTAAAACGATATTTAATACCTAATATGTCTGAAAGAACCGGTCGTTGGGCAGTGAGACTATCTTCTTGTTTAAGAGATTTGATATTGGTCCGCGATAGTTCCATATGTTGTTCGCTTTTCCCTCAAAACCCTGATGTAGTTAAGGAATATTATTTTGAGCTTTTACCTAATTATCATACAGTTACGCAAAGAGATAATTATCATTTAACGGGTTGTAAAAATGAAAATACAAATTCAATGAATACGCCTTTTGCGTACGGTGGTGCGACAAGAAAATATGAATTATTCTCTCATATTCGTACGGAATATGGTGAAAGAGCTTTAACAGCTATTTTCTTTTTGTATTCTGTATCACCTTATTTTTTCTTTAACTGTATCTCTATTTCTAACCAAGAAGTTGATTTTGAAATGGTTTATAATCTAATTGCATGTTTTATATTTTTTTGTAAACAACATAATCCTGACGGAGTATTAGCACGACAATCCAGCGCTAACTATAATATTGAACGAATAAATAAATACATAGAACGATATTTGAAAATAGATGATGATATTTATGAAACGCAAATTAAATGCCGCTATAAAAATTGTATGAACGAATGTACATCCTATATCGAACCGATATGTTATAAAATGGAAAATTTAAATAGAAAAATGAGTGAGGAGGAAAAAATGAGTGAGGAGGGGGAAAATGTTGAGAGAAATTTTATTTTATCGTTACCCACTTTCCGTATCTCTGATCCATCCATTATAGATTTTAAAACGCAATATGAGTCTTGTCAAATATGTGTATATTGTTGTGAGAATATTGAAAGTGAATTAGAAGATTATGTAAATTTCGTATTACCTGAAGTGCCGGAAATTAATAATTTATCTATATTTTACCCAATGAATGAAAAATGTTGTTGTTAAAATGAAAAAAAATGTATGGTAGTATAGTGAAGTGAGTATATATAAACTCGCTCACTCACTTTATGTAATAAATTTTTTATCAAAGATTAAAGACGATGTTGAAGTATAACCATTGGTTTGTCATGATCGTATGTATCTTTACTCTTTATTATACCCAAAGTCATTTTGCAGACAAGTTGAATGAAAAGTTTCGTAATTCAGAGACAATACCAGAATGTTGTTTTTGCGAATATCCTGATAAGACGTTGATATATTTAAAGAAGAAGAAGGATGAAAACTGGAAAAAAGAAAAAACTGTGCTTAAGAGATAAATACAAAGACAGATATATATCGGGAAAAAAACAACCCTGCTTTATTACATACCCTATATGGTGATAATTTTTTATTGTAAAATATTTTGCAATTTATTAAATTTATGAATTTTACATTCTCTATCTTCGAAAACGTAAACATTACGCTCTAATCTTTCTAGTTCTTTACATAATTCTTCATGCTGTTTGTGTGTTTTAACTTTACAAAATAAATTGTTGTTTAATATTGCGAATAAAGCTTTTCCTACCCGCCCATTACCATCTGAAAACGGATGAATATATTCAAGGGAAAAATACATTCGTGTAGCTAGTGATTTAGTGTAAGGAGTAAAACTACGATATTGTTTGTTTAATAATTTCATATATTCTTCAATGAAGTCTGGATCTGGGGGGTAATGATTTCCAACAATTCTTCTCGATTTTGAATATTCACCTCCATTCTTCATACAACGTTTGTGAAGGAAAATACATATTTCACTTATTACCATTTTTTCTCTTTCTTTTACTTTACAAAAAAAGTCATTTAACGCTTGAACAAATCTACCACAAGAATACCAAAAATCCAAATCTTCTTCATTCTCTTCCATTCGTATAATGTCATATGAGAATATTTTGAGTTTTAAATGGAATTCCAACTCTTTCTTATTCATTCTTTTTACTGTAATAAAAACGTAATAGCTCCAGCGATAAAACCCAATGATAAAGACCCTATAAATATTGTAATTAACGCTTTGTCTTTTTTTTGCTTTTGATAAAATGGAAAAAAGATATGTTGTTTTGTCGAGCGTTTGAAATCGTCTACTGTTAATCTTGTTAAATGTTTGATTATATCTTCTTCTTTATCCCTTTTTTCTTGGTAATAAATTTCGATGAGAGAATAAAATATAATAATTTGACCAATTTCATTCCGTCCCATACCACGGTAAATTGTCTCTAACTTTAAATTGCTGTTAACAATACAATCTTTTGTTGTATGTAGAAGCTGTTTATTTATTAAAATACATTTTTCGATCGCATTTTCCAGAATATTTTCTCCCTTATCGATACCATGTTTTTTGAGTTCTTCAACAATGATATCCATCACACATTTTTTGTTTTATAAATTTTTTTATTCAACTTTACTTTCTTATTCTCTGATTTCTTTAGTTCATTTCTATATCTCATCTCAACTAAGTCTAAGTCACTTAATTTTTCTTTTATACACGATAATTTCTGAATTGCCTTTTTTTTTATCATAAAAATTATTTTTACCTCTCTAAATTTATTTTCTGCAGTCACTATCATGTCTTCATTTTTACACGTGTATATTGGTAAAGGTTCATGTACACTATCTTTTTTCTTAAAATATAATGTTTTCTTAAAATATTTATGTCTCTTTTTTTCTTCTTCTCCTTCTCCTCCTTCTCCTTCTCCCTCCTCTTCTTCTTTTTCTTCTTCTTCTTCTGCTGCTGCTGCTGCTTCTGCTGCTTCTGCATCGTATTGCTGCTTCAATAAATTAATATTTTTTCCATAACGCTTTTTTGGTGTTTTAAATTCAATGAACCTGGAATCTGAATTGGGTGGTTGGGTTTCTTTAAAAACACGTAAGGGTATTTGTTTATATGGTACCATAACTGAAGGGTGTTGTGGGTGAGGAAATTGTGGAACCAGTGGTGGTGGTGATAGTAGGGAGGGTATAATAATTTCTGACTCATTTTGACTCGTTGATGGTTGCAACGATGGTGGTAGTAGTATCGACGACAGCGGAATTTCCTGGGTAAATGTTTCTATTATTGATTCAGGATAATCAGGAACACACGGGTACGGTGTGTTTAATGGCGTATTTAGTTCTTGCTGTTCCAACTCTCTTTCAAGAAAGTCATGAAGATTGGGTATTGGTTCAGGAGGGAAACAAAAATTTGATTCATCTTCTTCTTCCATATTTGATACAGCTATCAACTGCTCTTTCTCCAATAACATTTCTTTTGTTTTAAGAGCTAAGAGATAAAAAAAACCCGAAAAAAACCCCATAAGTATAAATCAGAGTATAAACAGAAAAAAATTTTTTTTTACTTACCGTCAGTTAGAAGTTTGATGTCAAATTCTTTACTAGCGATTACTTTTAGAACATTTTCTATATTGTAAGCCATTTTTTCTATATTGTATCTTTCTTCAGTGTGCTTCATAAAATGTTTTCGACGGTTCTATTTAAAAAAATTGTTTTGGGGCTATATATAATAAAAAACAGGGTTTTATCTTAACCAATCGAGACAAAGCATTTTAACCATATATGGTGTGTATCCATATATGGAATATTCAAGAAAAACAAGAAAAATTATTCCAAACATATATGGAAATATATGCGCTATGATGCCATATGGCGCCACATGGTGTCATATATCCAATATACGCCATATGGTATCATATAGCGCCACATGACACCCCAAGGCGTCATATTGTATTCATTGATATAATATCCGGTGCAATTTTTTTGTTTCTAATTACATTCAATTTTCATTTTCAATCGTACAGTCAACATCAGTGTCAGTTTTTTATTTAGTAGTAAAAAAAATGATACAACATTTTTTTTATTATATATTTATGCAATTCCCTGTATGTCAGATATTTATAAAAGATTGTATAGATTTTTTATGCAGGAATAACCAGTTTTCAGATAATTTTATAGAAGATTGTATTAAAATGTATAATAAATCTCTTACCGTATTTGGATTGAAATAAAATAAATAAAATAAAATAAATTTTTTGGAAAAAAAATTCTATAAAATAGGAATGGTGTTAGACTTTTTTATCATTCAATCGTGAACACAGACGAAAAATGGAGCTTTACTTAAAGCAATATACATCAAACGAAACAGTTCTACAAAATTATCCCGATTACACACGTAAAATAGTAGCGTTAAAGAAGAAGAATGGAAAAGCTATGCTGGGAAAGGCTTATCTCACAAGCAAACAGTGTTTAAAATTCACCATGCAATCTGAAATGGAACTAGACATGGAGCTACTTCCGCATCTAGTTAACGTACTGCAAACCAGTGGTGCAAGTAAGAACGGTTAAATGGGAAGTTTATTTAAAGGGGGGGGGGGGGGGGCAAAGTTTCATCGTCGTCGCCGAATACGCTAATTACAAGAACGAAAATCAGCGTCTTGTCTTACGGTCAACCGAATTCGGTGGGGGTGAACTTGTACGCCAGAAACAAGTGCTCGAATTAGCTGACGACGACATGTCGTTCAACGAAGACAATGAAGCGTGTGAAGAAGAAGTTGCCCCAGAGAAAAACGATCAGTGGAGCGATGAATGGGGTAGTTTTTTTTTTAAGAAGAATGACAACCTGCATACTATTTGCAGTGGACTTAGTAAATTTTACCACGCCGTAAATGGTAATGCAAATGGTGGAACGAGAAAAAGAAAGCAAAAAGAAAAAGGATTACCTCAAAAGAAAATGTTGAAAGACGGTGACGACAATGAAAATGAAAGTGAGTACCAACAAACACTAGAAAGAAAAAGTATTGAATATCAGCAAAATCAACCGTCAACATCGTCAACAAAAACTATAAATCAAAATGCTTTAGTGGAATTAATGTATTATAAAAGTTTGACTAATTTATCTTTAGAAGACTGTATTTGTCGTTATAATGACGAGATGAACACACTCTTAAAAGACGAAGATAAAGTTGATTTTGTTAATATGATACGAAGTGGTGAGATAGAAGAGATTAAAAAAACGATTGAAAAAATCGTAATATAAAAAAAATAAATAATTTTTATTTGTTTGTTTTTTTAGAAAATGAGTAAAAAAAAAACCTGAAATTTTCTCCAGAATTTATCGAAAAAGCTGCAAGATTACTGAAGGGAGAAACATTAAATGAAGAAGAATTATCAAAATATAGACAACATAAACTTAATAGAAAGAAATATAGACGCTTAAATATACATGTAAATGAAAAAAATCAACAATGGAAAATTGATTTAGCTGAAAATAGAGATTTATCACGTTATAATAATCAATATCGTTATTGGCTTGTGTGTATTGATGTTTATTCAAGATATGTATGGGTTGAACTGTTAAAAAAAAACCTGCAAGAAATACTGCAAATAAATTCGAGAAGATTTTAAAAAAGGAAGATTCGCCTGAAAAGATTCAATGTGATGAAGGAACTGAATTTCAAATAATTCGTAAAGAAATGAGTAAAAAATATGGATTTTCTGTTTTTCACACCTATAACCGAGAGATTAAAGCATCTCATGTTGAAAGAGTAATTCAAACTTTGAAAACAATGACACGCCGTGTTTTAACATTGACGGGGAATTTTGATTATTTTTCTTATTTCCCTATTATTATCGATAGATATAATAAATCACCCCATAAGAGTTTGGGGGGGTTTTCACCTCATGATATTTATCGCGGGAAAAAAAAAAGAATAAATTGAAGAATATAATGTTACCTAAAATGATTTCGCCTATTATTTTTACCAAGGAGTTGTTAAAGGAAGGAACTCTTGTACGTATTGCGCGTACAAAAACAAATATTTTTGAAAAAAGTAGTTTACGTCGATGGACAAATGAAAATTTTAAAATAAAAAAAGTGTTAATTACGGATCCTGTAACATACGAATTAGAAGATTTAAATAACGAAAAGATAGAAGGTATATTTTACCGAGAGGAATTACAGAAAATATGACGCATTTACACATTTTAAGTAATACCGTAAAAGAAGGAAGGATTAATTAAACAAACAATTTTGAAATGAAATTAATTCAACCGATCGATGCGTTAAATCGTGAAGCATTTTTTGAAGTATCAACTATTGCCTATCCTGCGACAACAAAAAATGTAACTGGTGATAAATGTTGGTTTACTCTTCAATTACAATATCAATGGTTTAAAAAAAATGATAAAGGCATATATGAAGACACTAACAACTGTACCGATTCGCTGGTCTGAACAAGGGAAAGGAAACGGAGAATTAATTGTTTATTCGCCCTCAGTTTCAGTTAAAAGGAAATTTAATAAAACAAAAATTTCTTCGTTACATATAACATTAAAAGATAGTGAAGGTACATTGATTCCCTTTGATTCAGGAACTGTTAATATTGAAGGAATAATTCATTATGCTTAAAGTGAAGCTGGTAGAAAAAAATCATGTTTTATGCATTAAAAATTATGAAGTGACATATCCTTTTTCATCTACATCATATAATGATAATAAAACGTTATCGAATTTAAACTCATTTGAATGTAAGGGAATAAAAGGAAATTTTTGTTTATTATATTCAAAAAAAATTGATTTTTCTGGATTCAAAAAAAATTTAGAACAGAAAAATATTAAAAATTTAAAAATTGTAAATATCACAAATAGTCATACAGAATCAACAATTCAAACACCTGCTCAACAATATATTTTATTTGTAAAACGTGTTTTATTTTATATCAATGAAAAAAATATCTCTTTTGCTTTAAATAGTGATAAAAAAACACTACCGCATTTTTTATTATTAAATGAAGATGACGCTAAAAAAAACATTCAGTTTTTCATTTCTTACGAAGAGGATCATAATAGTAGAGAGTTAAGCGCTGAAGAAATAACATTTTATTTAAATTTATTCCAAGAATGAGTAAATTAAGCGAAAAAGATTTCATAGATTTATTAAATGGAAAAAGAAATGGTGGACATTATCAATCAAACCATTTTGTAGTTGCGAGAGAAAAAAAAGTAACGAAAGAAGATATTTTACTTGATGGAAAAGTAGGATTACCTAATAATATGAATGAAGTTTATGATAAAAGTTTAAAAAAACAGCCAAAAAAAAAAAGAAAACTTGACATTAGTAGTGTCAAAAGGCCGATCCTGGGACATACCTTAATGGCCGCCAAAAATTTTTGGACTTGGGTTGACCTCCGATCCTGGGACATGTTTGAAAACTGTTTGGACTTGGGTTGACCTCCGATCCTGGGACAATTTGCAAAAAAGGTTTTGAAAAGATTACCCACCCCCTTTAAAAATTTGTTTGCGACCCCCTCCTTGGAATTTTGTTTGACGATCCTGGGACATGTTGCAAAATGGTTGCCAAGTTTTTGGGACTTGGGGTTTTGGGGTTTTTTGGGGTTGGGTTGCCAAGTTTTTGGGGTTTGGGTTTTTGGATGGTTTTGGGATTTTTTTGGAATTGGGGTTTTTGGGATATTTTCAAAATGGTCGCCAAGTTTTTGGGGTTTTTTTTTTAAAGATGGTTGCCAAGTTTTTGGGACTTGGGGTTTTGGGACTTGGGATATTAAGATGACAAAGGTTTTAAAATTAAATAAATGAATAGTAAAAGGAGTAACTTATGTCCAGACAGAGAAGAATGTATGTGGGTGGGTTTTACAAAATATCCAGGTAAGCCACCAAACATTATATATTTTAACAAAAGTACACATTCAAAAGGGAAAAATTTGTCCATTTGGGCGCTCAATCCCTACAAAAATGCGGTAATTAAGCATCCAAATTAACACAAAAAATGAAACACTGGATGTACCATTTTTTTTTACATGGGTTTTTAAAAAAAACCCAAATTTTTTTTTGTTACAGAAAAGATACTTTACAGAAGAAATAACGAAACTTTGTAATACCAAAAAGATTACAAAATTATTTACGTATGTTTATTTTGTCCATTCCAACCATATTTTAAAGAAAAGACACTTTGGGTGCTTAATTACTACAAAAAAAACCACTATAATAAAGAATGACAAACTTTAAAACTGAAATTTTACAAATTATTAACGAAGTTAACCACGACAATGGTTTGGATATGTTGCTCGATATTACAGGCGAAGAAACCTACACGTTCGAAACAGAATCCAAAGCAACAACCATACCTTCCGTTGTACTTGGACCAACAAACACAGAAAACATTACAATGGAGTTTAACGACTTACTCGACTACGAAGTTAAATACATCCACAACCACGCTACAGAAACCATTGTCGCTGCTAACAGTAAAAACACCACCGGGGAGTTAAATTACAACAAGTACGGTAAACAAAACAACACACCGTTGGAACAAATCTCCGAGATGTTTTGCGATGGGTTTCTTGTTTCTGTTCGCGTTGCGTTAATGGATCTTAACGAAAAAGTTAAAAGTGCGACAGTTGGTGCTTGCAACCAGGTTTTAAGAAGGTATGTCCTGGACCAAGGACTGGATACGCACGATGTTAAAATCCGACGCGAATCCGCACCTAACGAACCTGGTAACGGTTTATTCCAACGTCCAGGACAAGTTTTACCGTACAGAAATGTTGTGTTTAAAATAGGTTCCTGTAACGAACCACTGGAGAAAGTTTTAACAGTTTTGAAAAATGTTAAAAGCCGTAAAAATCTTGGCATTACACTGGAAGATGTGGATTTTACTATCGACTACGCAGGATCTTTTAAACGCGACGAAGTTGTGGAACACCTGCTTAACAACTGTGGTATGGATCTGGAAGGCGAACATGGAAACCTACACGATGGGATTGTAATGGACAATGTTAATTACGTTGGTGCCAACTGTGTTACCTGGATGCAATACGTTGCGGGGTGTAAAATACGTCCCAAGATTTACGACAAAATGGTACAAATGCTGGAGTCGAAAGGAGTACAGGACATGGTTGGTAACCACTGGAAAAACTGGGTTACACAAACAGGAACGCGTCTCGCAACAGCCAGAGATGCAAGTACAAAACGCGGACTTACACGTTTGGAAGCAACTTTGTACTGTGGAGAAGAATTCGATCTGGAATCCCTGTTCGAAAGTTTTACAACGTTTGTTACCAACATGCACCAGTTTTTTCCACCCAGTATTATTTGGGACACTCCACACATGTGCAAGTGGCGTGCGTTAACAGAAGTTTTTAAACACACACTTGTAATCCACAACAAAGACGAGGATACCGGTATTATCGTGTACAACTTTAACGAACACACAAAAAAGACATCCGGTGTTCCTGTTAACAAAATGGAGTCTCGTATGGCATGGGTACTTGGTAACATTACACTAGACCCTTCGTTACCCATAGATGTTATTACTTACAAAACCACACAAACTGTAACACAGAAAAAAATTATAAAAACTCCAAAAAACCCAGGCCAGGAACAACTTACAAAATTAAAAATGGACATCGAGTACACAAGCTTACAAAAAGTTTTTACTGGTAAGGAAAACCACCACAGAACTCGTGTTGTGGATGCGAAAAGTGTTTTTTCCCACAGTCCAAACTTTTTACAAGAAGACACAGTAACATCTGGTTTTACACCACAACCAACCTGTACGCCATTCGTGTCCGTTACAAAAGCCAACTACAAGTCCAAAGTTTTTTGGGAGTTTTGGTCTTTGTACACACCAGACGAACACCGACCAAGGAACAAACCTGTTGTAAACGCAAAACGCGCCAAACTAACTACACGAGAGATTTTGGAGTCTAGTGTAAACCAGGCATTAAAAATAGTTACAGGTATTGTCGACACCGTTGCACAGAGTAACCTAGAAAACAACAGAAAAGCAATGGAAGCCAAAGAACACCACAAACTTGTAAACACGACACTGTCTGGCAAAGCCAAATCTTTAATGTCCCTACATTTGGGTTTACAGTACGAAGTTATTGGCAGTAAACAAGTACCAGACTACAACAACAAAACCGTGTTAAAAGACATACTAGCATTACGACGTAACAACGAGGTTTTTGCTGTATGGGGTAACAAAAGAACCAAATCTGTTTTGGATTCTATGTACAACCGAACGGAACGAAAAACATTGTTACACAAAAACATGCAAATAACAAGAACTGGTAGTGGAAAGTACAATAGCCATTTGTACGGTCTTGTGGATATTTGTAGAATTATTCCAACTAAGGAGTACATTAAAAACCAAAAACTTTTAGACCAACATACGAAAGAAACTAGTGTAAATGCTGTACAGGAAGCCAAAGGTTTAAAAACACCAACACAACCTATTCCAACAACAGCAGAGAACTTTCGTGTTACATTTTCCGAAATTAAAAGTTTTGTCTCTTTCCCACAAAACACGGTTGTGTATCCAGAAACCATGTACACACTTAAATGGCACAACAAGGACCACCTTGTGTTAACCATTGGCAACGACCATTTCCTGGCTGGCATGCACATCGAAGAACAAAAACATACGTTAACACTTGGTTGTGGAATCCGTCTTGGAAAAACAAAAACAAATGTTGTAACCAGACGCAAGTATGTGGATGGTGTTGTATTCCATGGCAAACAGTGGTGGTACTTAATTCCAGTAAAAATGGTGCCAGTAAAGGCATTAACACAGAAAGAAATTTGTACAAGTGTTTGTGTTAAACACGACAAAGCACCATCCGATGTGTTGTGTCTGTCTTTGGAAGGTGTCGTGTCCAAACTTTCTAAAGCTGGAAAAATGTACAAAACACTTGTTAACACAGTGGAAATTGTTAACACAAAATTTAAAACATGTTAAAGAAAACATGGACGAACACTTAAAAAAAATGGGTGCACACCTACTTTTCGAAGATATGTGTGGTAAGTATCTTTTTTGGAATGGGGAAAATTTGTACGTACACAACACAGAAGAAGAACTATTCGAAAAACATGGCGAAGAAAACGTACATGTGTTTCGATACAGGTATAGACATGGCGAAATATTCTTTACAGACGAAATAATGGACTTGTGGTGTTAAAAAAAAATATAATTAAAAAGATTTTAAATTACAAAAAAGCATTAATTGTCTTTTGTAATTTGTTAAGAAACACGTAACGAAAAGCTTTTTTACATTAACGAGCACTTTCGGACACATGTAAAAACACTTTCGGGCACATGTAAAAACACTTTCGGGCACTTTTGTAAACATTAACAAGCACTTTTGTAAACATTTCGAGCACTTTTGTAAACATTTCGGGCACATGTTCGGGCACATGTAAAAACTTTTCGGGCACTTGGTAAACTTGTTGTAAACATTAACAAGCACTTTTTTACAGAAAACATTAAACAAAAATTTCGAGCAGTTGTTGTAAACATTTCGGGCACTTTTTTTCTGTAAACACTAACATTAAAATTTGTAATCCAAACACAGATTACAAACTTTACTTGCAAAAACTTTTCGAGCACTTTTAAAAACTTTTCGGGCACTTGTTCGGGCACTTTTTAAAAATTTCGAGCACTTTTAAACACGTAACGAAACTTTTTTTTGTAAAAACACTTACAAACACGTAACGAAAACTTTTGTAAACACAGAAAGCACTTCTTTTTTACATTTCGAGCACTTTTAAACATTAACAAGCACTTTTTTTTGTAAACACGTAACGAAAACTTTTGCACAAAACGTAACGAAAACTTTTGTAAACACAGAAAGCACTTCTTTTTTACATTTCGAGCACTTTTAAACATTAACAAGCACTTTTAATCATTAACCACTTTTGTAACATAAAAAAAGATTACAGGGGTATGTTTTCCACACCCCACTTTTAAAATTTGTAATCCAAACACAGATTACAAACTTAACACATTAAACATTAACGTAACCAACCTTTTCGTACAACACAGCCAGTGCTTTTTTTTTAAGACTTTTAAACATTAACAAGCACTTTTGTAAACATTTGTAAACACAAAAAGCACTTTTGTTTTTTTTTTAAAAAACTTTTGAGCACTTTTGTAAACATTTGTAAACACAGAAAAACACGTAACGAAAAGCTTTTTTTTTTGTAAACACAGAAAGCACTACAAAAAAGCACTTTGTAAACATACAAAAAATATTACAGGGTTGTAAAAATTTCGAGCACTTTTGTAAAATTTGTAATCCAAACACAGATTACAAACTTAAAACATTAAACATTAACGTAACCAACCTTTTCGTACAACACATCTAACTTCTTTTCCAGTATATCCACAGCTTTTTGGTCTTCTGTGTGTTCCAATGCTGTCTCTAGAATTTTAATTTGTAACAACACAGATTCTTGTAACGCATCCATTTTATTTACAAACAAAATTTTATTTCCACAGGTGCATTGGTTACAGGATCGAAACAGGGGTAGTACCGACCACTTACAATTCTTTGTGTTACAGTGGATGGATATTTTAGACCCATCGCACGCGCACATTCCACTTTACTTTTGTACTCCTGTTTTGCACCGTTTTTGTCCTCCGTGTAAACTTTAACGTATTTACCAACTTTTTTGTTACCAGTAACTTGTACGTTTTTACCTTGTCGTTGGAATACATACGGAACACCATCCACCGTTTTTACTGTACCTGCCAACACACGATACCTAACTGTTCTTATTGGGATGTTAAATTTGTTGCTTAACTCCCTGCACGACTTAAAACTTTCCTGTTCCAAATTTAATTGGTTAATTGCAATAACTTGGGTTACCATTTTATAAGTAACAAATTATGTCTAAATGTTTACCATACAAAACAGTAAAGGTAACGAATGCACAGGTGGAATAGGAAAAAAAATTATATCCCGCAAGAGATATAACTTTTGGAATAAGAGTTGGATCCGTAGGTTTCGAAAGTTTTGAGAGCATAGTGTAATTAAAAAAGTCGGTTACTTTATATTATATATTTTCGCAAAAAAAAATATGTACCCCGTTAAGGATACATATTCCAAAAAATTGTAAAAAAAATGCGTATTAAAAGACAACCCAAAACAAAAAGGCCTACCTTTATTAACACAAAACTTTTTTTCTTTAAGGTAACAAAACTTTTTTACTTAAACATGTACACACAAAATGCACTAACAGCGATACCAACAAAAACACCGGTATTATCCACACTTCCAGGTGTACTGTACTCCTGTTCGGACTTATCTGTGTCCTCTGTTGCGTTAATGTTTACTCTTGGTTTACGAAGTGGAGTGCCAGGTTTACTACCATGTTTGTTAACACCAGATTGTCTTGTACCACTTGTCCTGTTTGGTTTGTTTTGTATTGTTACACCAGGACCAATTATTGGTTGTCCATTAACATTACCATTCGAACCTTGTACCATGTTTGTACTTGCAACTTTTAACACATTGTTGTAACCAGGAATTATTGCATTTAACACCATAACATCCGGCATTAAAGTTAACTCCGGTGCCAAAACATAGTTTAACCTGGCTTTGGTAGCTTTTACAACTGTGCGCATTCTGTCTACTTTTTTTACGATGTTAACTTCTTGTACACAAATGTTAACCATGTTTAGAAACTCCTTTTGTACTAAAATACTTTTTGCACCGTCGTTAACAATGGAGGCACGGATGTTTACCTGTGCACCCAAAATACAGTAAACTAAGTCGTACATGGATAGTTGTATGTTTTCCAGGCCAAACTTTGTAAATCCCGTCGTAACATTTGGTATAAAATACTTGTACAAACTCCCAGTTGGTAACGTCTCCCGTTCCCATCCAAATTGCCAAGCTGTGTCTGTAAGTTTTTTCCACTGGGTTTTCGTTCCAGGGTACACCTTTTCGATATCGTCTTTTGTACCGGTGTACCTGTGTAATTCGTGTTGGTGTCGAAATGGTAAACTTTTGTAAAACCTGGTTAACTCTTCTTTTTCCGTTGCTGTAAGATTTAACAAATGTGGTGTTGTAACAAGTTTTCTTACAGTAAGAATTACATGCCAACGAAACATGGATGCGATCCTCTTGTTCTTGTGTTCCAAATGCTGTTTGCTTACACCACACTTTGTTGTTGCAATGTACAAAGCTGCTAAAAAAGTAAAGTACTTACTCTTTCCAGACCAATCTATGTGTAACGTAATGTTTCTTTGTTTTTCCGTCGTACCATTTGTCTGTTTAAAAATATATTTGTTTACAATCTCTTGTTCTCGTTGTTCCACTTCTTTTAACGATGGTAAAGACAAAACTTTTTTAACACCCATCTCCTCCACACGTTGTTGCACTTTACCAACTGCGTCGTCCTTGTAAACACCACGACTCTGCCCAAACGGGTTGTAACCAAACGCGTTAATTCGTTCCGTACGAAACTTTAATCCGTGTATAAATTCCATGTCTGTGTACCTTGGTGTAAAAAACTGTTTGTCCGAGACATACACAGGAGTGCCTTTAATATCCCACGACATTTTTCCACTGGCATTTTTTAACGACAGTTTTGTTTGTTTACCGCCGGATAACCACATTGTCTCCCAGTTTGTGTTCCCTAAGTAACTTCGGTACGTGGGATTGTTTAAAAATTCCCAACTTTTAATGTTTAGTTTCCCCATGTACAAAGTTTCCCCATTGTTAACAATAAATTTAGACGTATCTGCGTTAGACAACATATTTTATTAGTACCAATAAAATGGCAATGTTTGGAGGTATGGTAGTCGGAGATTTCGTACAAAGTCTTACATTTCCAATAGCAGCTTCGATAACAGATCTTTTTACAGGTAAAAGCAAACGCGAGTTAGCCGAAACCAAAAGATACAACAATGCACAAATAGATTTACAACGAGCCCAACTTGTTTTCCAGGAGTACAGAGATAAGAAGTACGCAGCGCAGGAAGCACTTAAACAAGCACAGTTAGAAAAAAATATAGCATCGGAAAAAAAACACCAAACAACACTGGATAACTTGGAGGTGTACGCAAAAGTAACAAGTACGGAACAACAACCGGAGATAGCAGATTTTTACCAACCAAGTGCAAAGGCAAGTGGTGTTGCGAAAGGAATTAACATTATTTTGTTTACGGTTTTGTGTATTATTTTTTGGCGGATCGTAAAAAGATTTTTGTTACGTAAGAACAAGACACAAACAAAAAAATAAACAAAACTTTTTGTAACAAATATTTCTGTTACAAAAAAAAATACTAACAGGACTACTTTTTAAAGAATCTGTACACAAAAAACATACAAACCAAAATAATAACATACTTAATATTCTGGAAAATAAACCCAAGTCCTTTAAACCCTGTGTTTACAACAGTACCAAAACCACGAACAGCATCTGCGGCTAACGGTACAGTATCTACTAACGTATCGGCAGCTGTGTCCACAACATCTACGACAGACTCCGCTAACGTCTCGATACCATCCATACCAACACTATGTACAAACAAACCACCAACCGTTGCAACTGCTACGAACTTAGCGATAGCCCCTTTTTTGTTCCAAGCTTTTTTAACCATGTTTTTCATTTTGGTTCTGTAATTTTTTTTTTCTATGTTACCAAGTCTTTTGTTATCCAGGTACTCCGCACTTTTGTTGTAAAATTTTTTGTCCCCGGGGTTGTTTGTTAAACCAGATTTTTTTCGTAGTCTAGCAATGTCGGATGGATCCCCCTTTCGTAACATTCGTCGCATGTTTGGTGTGTACATTTTGTTTCGTGCGAGACCACCTCTAATTCCTCTGTTATTATTTCTGTTAAGTTGCCTTCTTTGTAACTTACCCATTTTATTGGTATTTGCCGTTTTGTTACAAAAAACATTTCGACAGCACTTTTTTACAGAAAACATTATACAGAAAAAAGATTACATGGTTGTGTTTTCCACACTTTTGTAACAAAAAAAAAGACGTCGCACTTTTGTAACGTAAAAAAAAATATGTACCCAATTAAGGATACATATTTAAAAAAAAAGAACATTATTTTGAAATTACTATTAAGTTCCAAGAAGAAGGCTAACCAAACCTTTATTGTGTTACAGAAAAAATATGTACCCAATTAAGGATACATATTTAAAAAAAAAATGTCGTTACCAAGAGTTTTACTACCAAGTTTATTAATGTACAGAAAGCGGGTTTTGTACAGAGACACCCAGTTTTTTTTCCATGGCTAACAAAAGTTCCTCTCGTACTCGTAGTTCGTTTTCCCATTTTGTTAACTCTTGTTCTCGGATGTAAAGTTTTTGTAACGTTGGTTCTACAGGTTCCGTTACACTGTCCTGGTTTACAGTTGGGTACTCCATTTCCATCTCCGATTCCGGAATAATGTCCACATCCTGGCTAACAACGGGATACTCCATTTCCAGCTCCTGTTCCGTTGGGAACGCACATGTAAAAACATCGTCGTCCGTTTGTGTTTCCGTTTGTTTGTTAATGCGTCGCACAAGATTACTGTTTGTTAACCCCAAAAACTTGGCAGCATCCTCTATTCTGTTAAACAGAGTTACGTCGCCGTTGGTGTTTGTTACTTCCACTTGTTTTCCTTGCTTCCTTTGTTTAAAAATTATGTTAACGGTTTTGGAGAACTCTTGTGTAATTTTTTGTAAGTCTTTTTTTGTTTGTAACAACAAATCCCGTTGCTCCTCCGATAACAACTCGACTCTTGTTGTTACGTTATGTGTGTTACGAATTGTTTTTAAACTTTGGGATAACGTAAGTCGTTCTTCCTGTGTGGTACCACTGTGCATGTCCAATATGTTTAAAATATTGTCTTTAAATGTGTTATACATGTTGTAGTACTTTATGTTACAAAAAAAAAGTACCAATTTTATTCTAAATAAATGTTACAAATGTCCGCAGTAAAAGGCCACATAAAAAAAAGAGGTGTTTGCGATTCCAACGCCATACGCAAAAAACTATCCACACCAATTGTAAAAACCCGGGATTACTTTCCAAAGAGACGTATTAAAATACAAACAGATGTTGTTACCAACGAACACAACTTAAACGACAGACAGCAGGGGAGTATAAGAAAAGTCGCCAGAAAAGTTATACCACAAGGACAGGGATGTGGTTTACAGCATGGTGGCTCTGTGTTAACCGGAACTTTGGGAGCACAACCACAGTATGGACAACCGTCGTACAAAAGACGTATTAATACAGATGCCATCTTAAAAAAACAAAAGGAAGTGGAGTCTAACATTAAAACGGATTTTAAACGTCGCATTAAAGCTGTTCTAACTCCGGAGAGGAACGTACAAAAACCATTTGTTAACCAATGTTTGGAACATGGAGACGCCCCAAAACACGCAGTACACACGACAACGTTAAAAACAGGTGTTGTTATGTCCCACGCAACTCCAGTTCTTAAAAGACGTATTAAATTACAAATACACAACATGCCTGTAAAAACTGTGCCTAAAAAGGGTGGGTTCCATACAGCTGGAAATAGTCGCGTACCAATGGAACACCAGGACCACACTAGTTTTCTTTTGCGTGGTAAACAAAAAGTAAAAATTCCAGGTGGTAGCAAGTTGTATTAAACTTTTGGTGTTTTGTTTAAATTTTTGTATTACGATAGACACACACCTATCGTAAAACTTTTTTGTGTTACATAGCAGATAACAAAACACCAACAGCAACGGTACCACCAATTACAGTTAGTGCAATTCCAGCGAGTGGTGCTACCCTCTCTTTTTGTACACTAAAATTCTTTGCAAATGGACTTAACGATCTGTACCTTGTTGGTTTGGATTTGGAACTGTGTTTGGAACTGTGTTTGGAACTGTGTTTGGAACTTGGTTTGGAACTTGGTTTGGAACTTGGTTTGGAACTGGAACTTGTTGGTTTCGTACATGTGTCTATGTTGGTACAGGAGGACCTGGTACTTGTGGTCCGTGTGGTTGGACGACTGCGTCCAGACCCAAATTTTTTAGGACTTAAAGATCGTAACCTTTTCTGTACACTTGTTTTAACAGATTTGGAACGCGATCCCTTAATTTTTTTAGGACTTAAAGATCGTAACTGTTCCTTAATTTTTTTAGGACTTAAAGATCGTAACCTTTTCTGTACACTTTCTTTAACAGATTTGGAACGCGATCCCTTAAATTTTTTAGGACTTAAAGATCGCAACCTTTTCTGTACACTTGTTAATTTTTCTGTAATTTGTTTCGCAAGTAAGTGCTTGTTGTTTTTGTTCCATTTTTTGGACCAAGCACCCTGTATCCCTTTAACAGATGCAATGGTTCTTAGATTAGACAAAGTTGGGTTTTCCATTTATTTGTAAAAAATTAGTAGTTTAACGTAACAAAGTCCACCATGTTAAACATTGTGTAAACATTGTGTAAACATTGTGTAAACAAAGTCCAGTTAGTTCTGTAACTAGTTGTTAAACAAACCCAAGCTAGTTCTGTAACTAGTTGTTAAACAAAGTCCAGCTAGTTGTTAAACAAAGTCCAGTTAGTTCTGTAACTAGTTGTTAAACAAAGTCCAGTTAGTTCTGTAACTAGTTGTTAAACAAACCCAAGCTAGTTGTTAAACAAAGTCCAGTTAGTTCTGTAACTAGTTGTTAAACAAATTACAACAAAAAAAACAACAAATCCCAGTTACCTGCGTAAACAAAAACAAACAAAAAACAAACAAAGTCCAATAAAACAGTTATAAAAATGTACCAAGTACTATCCTTCGACATCGGTATTAAAAACTTCTGTTACTGTTTGGAAAGGTATCCGGATACAAAAACACCACTGAAAACAGGTGTAACTGTAAAATTACAAAACACAAAACTCTCGGATACACGAAAACTGTCCAAGGAGGTGTTCGACAATGTAAACACTATACTGGAAGAGTTAACACAAGATATACAAAACACGGACGTAGTTCTTATAGAAAAACAAGTACCAAAAAACATACCAGCCATTAAACTTGCACAATTTGTGTGGACATGGTTTTACATTAAGTTTCCGGATGTCGTCGTTATCGAGTACCCAAGTTGTAACAAAACAAAAGTTTTTGGACAGAAACTGGAAAGTTACTACAAACGCAAAAGATGGGCTGTTGTGTTTGCAAAAGATGTTGCGGAAAGACGTAACGACACATGTACACAAATACTACTATCTTGTAAAAAGGCGGACGACATGGCGGATTGTATGTTAATGTGTGTGTCGTACGTTGTTAAAAATTTTGGTTAACGTTTGGTTGGAATTACAAAACAAAATATAGTGTTTTGTAATTTTTTTTGTTTTCGTGTTTACTTGTTAATTAAAGATAACCCAACTAGGTCCTTTTTACCTGTTACACTACCAACTAGTTCTTCGACGTTATGCAGTGTTTGTTCGATGTTTTCCATGTTGTCTTTTTTAAGCTTGTCTACGATGGTTTTGTAATGCTTCCACACGGTTTTTGCTTTTGTTTTGTTTTTTTCCGTTT
The DNA here is from genome assembly GCA_035771165.1 of Paragorgia papillata. Lineage (NCBI taxonomy): Eukaryota > Metazoa > Cnidaria > Anthozoa > Scleralcyonacea > Coralliidae > Paragorgia > Paragorgia papillata. The sequence goes on along the minus strand of JAWNZC010000215.1, from coordinate 1,341,452 downwards.
TAGACTTTGCAACGGAAATACCAGCAACGATAACACCAACGACTTCCGGAAGTACAAAGGGGTTAAGTGTTAAAAGACTTACGGCAACACTACCAGCTGTGGATAAAAACATTAACAGGTACAAAAGTCTACCTTTTAACTTACCTTTTTTGTATGTTTTAAAATTTGTTTTGGTTTTTTCGCAATAATGTTTTAAAAGTTTTTTTCGTTCGTCGTTAGTTAATGTACCCATTTTATTTTGTCTTTTACAAAAGTTACAAAACACGACTTGGTGTTTTGTAATTTTTTCCTGTTTTGTAAGTTGTGTGTTATGTTTTGTAAGTTGTGTTATGTTTTAAGTTTTAATAACGCCAAAAATTTGTTGTTATTTTTTATGGTTTTTTGTGTAACGTGTAAAAAGTAGTTGTTTTTAGCATGTTTGTCAAAGTATGTTTTGTTATCTGTTATCCACTGTTCCTGTTCCTGTCCTAACAAGTCTGTAATGTATTTTTTCGCGTCGTCGTACTTGTCCAAACGGTGCACCTTCTTTTCGTGTAATTTCTGTCGAAGTTTTTGTTTTAAAATTTGTCTATCCATTTATGGTTTTGGTTTGCAAACGCCTTTTTTTTTGCGATTCCCTAATTTGTTTTCGTATACAAGTTGCACGATACAGAAATTGTCGTTGCTTTTTAGACCTTTCGTTGTTTTCCATTTTTTGTTTTGTTTTGTTTGTGTAACAAGGATTACGCGATTTTTTTTTTTATTTTAAGTCGTGCAGGGAGTTAAGCAACAAATTTAACATCCCAATAAGAACAGTTAGGTATCGTGTGTTGGCAGGTACAGTAAAAACGGTGGATGGTGTTCCGTATGTATTCCAACGACAAGGTAAAAACGTACAAGTTACTGGTAACAAAAAAGTTGGTAAATACGTTAAAGTTTACACGGAGGACAAAAACGGTGCAAAACAGGAGTACAAAAGTAAAGTGGAATGTGCGCGTGCGATGGGTCTAAAATTTCCATCCACTGTAACACAAAGAATTGTAAGTGGTTGGTACTACCCCTGTTTCGATCCTGTAACCAATGCACCTGTGGAAATAAAATTTTGTTTGTAAATAAAATGGATGCGTTACAAGAATCTGTGTTGTTACAAATTAAAATTCTAGAGACAGCATTGGAACACACAGAAGACCAAAAAGCTGTGGATATACTGGAAAAGAAGTTAGATGTGTTGTATGAAAAGGTTGGTTACGTTAATGTTTAATGTTTTAAGTTTGTAATCTGTGTTTGGATTACAAAAGTGCTCGAAATTTTTACAACCCTGTAATATTTTTTTGTATGTTTACAAAGTGCTTTTTTGTAGTGCTTTCTGTGTTTACAAAAAAAAAAAGCTTTTCGTTACGTGTTTTTCTGTGTTTACAAATGTTTACAAAAGTGCTCGAAAGTTTTTTAAAAAAAAACAAAAGTGCTTTTTGTGTTTACAAATGTTTACAAAAGTGCTTGTTAATGTTTAAAAGTCTTAAAAAAAAAGCACTGGCTGTGTTGTACGAAAAGGTTGGTTACGTTAATGTTTAATGTGTTAAGTTTGTAATCTGTGTTTGGATTACAAATTTTAAAAGTGGGGTGTGGAAAACATACCCCTGTAATCTTTTTTTTTGTTACAAAAGTGGTTAATGTTTAAAAGTGCTTGTTAATGTTTAAAAGTGCTCGAAATGTAAAAAAGAAGTGCTTTCTGTGTTTACAAAAGTTTTCGTTACGTGTTTGTAAGTGTTTTCGTTACGTGTTTACAAAAAAAAGTGCTTGTTAATGTTTAAAAGTGCTCGAAATGTAAAAAAGAAGTGCTTTCTGTGTTTACAAAAGTTTTCGTTACGTGTTTGTAAGTGTTTTTACAAAAAAAAGTTTCGTTACGTGTTTAAAAGTGCTCGAAATTTTTAAAAAGTGCCCGAACAAGTGCCCGAAAAGTTTTTAAAAGTGCTCGAAAAGTTTTTGCAAGTAAAGTTTGTAATCTGTGTTTGGATTACAAATTTTAATGTTAGTGTTTACAGAAAAAAAGTGCCCGAAATGTTTACAACAAGTGCTCGAAATTTTTGTTTAATGTTTTCTGTAAAAAAGTGCTTGTTAATGTTTACAACAAGTTTACCAAGTGCCCGAAAAGTTTTTACATGTGCCCGAACATGTGCCCGAAATGTTTACAAAAGTGCTCGAAATGTTTACAAAAGTGCTTGTTAATGTTTACAAAAGTGCCCGAAAGTGTTTTTACATGTGCCCGAAAGTGTTTTTACATGTGTCCGAAAGTGCTCGTTAATGTAAAAAAGCTTTTCGTTACGTGTTTCTTAACAAATTACAAAAGACAATTAATGCTTTTTTGTAATTTAAAATCTTTTTAATTATATTTTTTTTTAACACCACAAGTCCATTATTTCGTCTGTAAAGAATATTTCGCCATGTCTATACCTGTATCGAAACACATGTACGTTTTCTTCGCCATGTTTTTCGAATAGTTCTTCTTCTGTGTTGTGTACGTACAAATTTTCCCCATTCCAAAAAAGATACTTACCACACATATCTTCGAAAAGTAGGTGTGCACCCATTTTTTTTAAGTGTTCGTCCATGTTTTCTTTAACATGTTTTAAATTTTGTGTTAACAATTTCCACTGTGTTAACAAGTGTTTTGTACATTTTTCCAGCTTTAGAAAGTTTGGACACGACACCTTCCAAAGACAGACACAACACATCGGATGGTGCTTTGTCGTGTTTAACACAAACACTTGTACAAATTTCTTTCTGTGTTAATGCCTTTACTGGCACCATTTTTACTGGAATTAAGTACCACCACTGTTTGCCATGGAATACAACACCATCCACATACTTGCGTCTGGTTACAACATTTGTTTTTGTTTTTCCAAGACGGATTCCACAACCAAGTGTTAACGTATGTTTTTGTTCTTCGATGTGCATGCCAGCCAGGAAATGGTCGTTGCCAATGGTTAACACAAGGTGGTCCTTGTTGTGCCATTTAAGTGTGTACATGGTTTCTGGATACACAACCGTGTTTTGTGGGAAAGAGACAAAACTTTTAATTTCGGAAAATGTAACACGAAAGTTCTCTGCTGTTGTTGGAATAGGATGTGTTGGTGTTTTTAAACCTTTGGCTTCCTGTACAGCATTTACACTAGTTTCTTTCGTATGTTGGTCTAAAAGTTTTTGGTTTTTAATGTACTCCTTAGTTGGAATAATTCTACAAATATCCACAAGACCGTACAAATGGCTATTGTACTTTCCACTACCAGTTCTTGTTATTTGCATGTTTTTGTGTAACAATGTTTTTCGTTCCGTTCGGTTGTACATAGAATCCAAAACAGATTTGGTTCTTTTGTTACCCCATACAGCAAAAACCTCGTTGTTACGTCGTAATGCTAGTATGTCTTTTAACACGGTTTTGTTGTTGTAGTCTGGTACTTGTTTACTGCCAATAACTTCGTACTGTAAACCCAAATGTAGGGACATTAAAGATTTGGCTTTGCCAGACAGTGTCGTGTTTACAAGTTTGTGGTGTTCTTTGGCTTCCATTGCTTTTCTGTTGTTTTCTAGGTTACTCTGTGCAACGGTGTCGACAATACCTGTAACTATTTTTAATGCCTGGTTTACACTAGACTCCAAAATCTCTCGTGTAGTTAGTTTGGCGCGTTTTGCGTTTACAACAGGTTTGTTCCTTGGTCGGTGTTCGTCTGGTGTGTACAAAGACCAAAACTCCCAAAAAACTTTGGACTTGTAGTTGGCTTTTGTAACGGACACGAATGGCGTACAGGTTGGTTGTGGTGTAAAACCAGATGTTACTGTGTCTTCTTGTAAAAAGTTTGGACTGTGGGAAAAAACACTTTTCGCATCCACAACACGAGTTCTGTGGTGGTTTTCCTTACCAGTAAAAACTTTTTGTAAGCTTGTGTACTCGATGTCCATTTTTAATTTTGTAAGTTGTTCCTGGCCTGGGTTTTTTGGAGTTTTTATAATTTTTTTCTGTGTTACAGTTTGTGTGGTTTTGTAAGTAATAACATCTATGGGTAACGAAGGGTCTAGTGTAATGTTACCAAGTGCCCATGCCATACGAGACTCCATTTTGTTAACAGGAACACCGGATGTCTTTTTTGTGTGTTCGTTAAAGTTGTACACGATAATACCGGTATCCTCGTCTTTGTTGTGGATTACAAGTGTGTGTTTAAAAACTTCTGTTAACGCACGCCACTTGCACATGTGTGGAGTGTCCCAAATAATACTGGGTGGAAAAAACTGGTGCATGTTGGTAACAAACGTTGTAAAACTTTCGAACAGGGATTCCAGATCGAATTCTTCTCCACAGTACAAAGTTGCTTCCAAACGTGTAAGTCCGCGTTTTGTACTTGCATCTCTGGCTGTTGCGAGACGCGTTCCTGTTTGTGTAACCCAGTTTTTCCAGTGGTTACCAACCATGTCCTGTACTCCTTTCGACTCCAGCATTTGTACCATTTTGTCGTAAATCTTGGGACGTATTTTACACCCCGCAACGTATTGCATCCAGGTAACACAGTTGGCACCAACGTAATTAACATTGTCCATTACAATCCCATCGTGTAGGTTTCCATGTTCGCCTTCCAGATCCATACCACAGTTGTTAAGCAGGTGTTCCACAACTTCGTCGCGTTTAAAAGATCCTGCGTAGTCGATAGTAAAATCCACATCTTCCAGTGTAATGCCAAGATTTTTACGGCTTTTAACATTTTTCAAAACTGTTAAAACTTTCTCCAGTGGTTCGTTACAGGAACCTATTTTAAACACAACATTTCTGTACGGTAAAACTTGTCCTGGACGTTGGAATAAACCGTTACCAGGTTCGTTAGGTGCGGATTCGCGTCGGATTTTAACATCGTGCGTATCCAGTCCTTGGTCCAGGACATACCTTCTTAAAACCTGGTTGCAAGCACCAACTGTCGCACTTTTAACTTTTTCGTTAAGATCCATTAACGCAACGCGAACAGAAACAAGAAACCCATCGCAAAACATCTCGGAGATTTGTTCCAACGGTGTGTTGTTTTGTTTACCGTACTTGTTGTAATTTAACTCCCCGGTGGTGTTTTTACTGTTAGCAGCGACAATGGTTTCTGTAGCGTGGTTGTGGATGTATTTAACTTCGTAGTCGAGTAAGTCGTTAAACTCCATTGTAATGTTTTCTGTGTTTGTTGGTCCAAGTACAACGGAAGGTATGGTTGTTGCTTTGGATTCTGTTTCGAACGTGTAGGTTTCTTCGCCTGTAATATCGAGCAACATATCCAAACCATTGTCGTGGTTAACTTCGTTAATAATTTGTAAAATTTCAGTTTTAAAGTTTGTCATTCTTTATTATAGTGTTTTTTTTTGTAGTAATTAAGCACCCAAAGTGTCTTTTCTTTAAAATATGGTTGGAATGGACAAAATAAACATACGTAAATAATTTTGTAATCTTTTTGGTATTACAAAGTTTCGTTATTTCTTCTGTAAAGTATCTTTTTTGTAACAAAAAAAAATTTGGGTTTTTTTTAAAAACCCATGTAAAAAAAAATGGTACATCCAGTGTTTCATTTTTTGTGTTAATTTGGATGCTTAATTACCGCATTTTTGTAGGGATTGAGCGCCCAAATGGACAAATTTTTCCCTTTTGACGTCATCCAAAGCTTCAGAAAGATGTGTAAAGAAACTTACAAACTGGATCCCATGTGGCACTACACAACTCCTGGATTGGCTTGGGATGCCTTGCTGAAAATGACGGGTCAAAAGTTGGAGCTTCTAACAGACCCTGACATGTACCTTATGATTGAAAAGGGCATTCGTGGTGGGATCTCTACAATTACCCATAGATATGCAGAAGCCAACAATAAGTACATGGAAGAGTATGACCCCACAAAAGAAAGTGTTTTCATTCCATATTTGGACAAAAATAACTTATATGGTCATTCAATGATCCAACCATTACCAGTCGGTGGTTTTGGATGGGTTCCAAAAAAGGAGTTGGAGGACTGGCAAAAATATTTGTTAACAAAAGGCAAGGGATGTTTTCTGGAAGTGGATCTCGAATATCCAGAAGAACTCCATGATCTACATAACGAGATGCCATTTGCTGCCGAGAGATTAATGATTGACAAGGTTGAAAAGTTGGTACCAAATTTGAATAACAAAGAAAAATTTGTGGTACATTACGAAGCCTTGGAACAAATGTTGGAGCATGGTTTAATCCTAACAAAAATTCATCGTGGGGTTTCATTTAATGAAAAAGCTTGGATGGAACCATACATCATGTTAAACACAAAATTAAGAACAGCAGCTAAGAACGACTTTGAAAAGGACTTTTTTAAACTCATGAATAACGCCCCATTTGGGAAGACCATGGAAAATGTCAGAAACAGGATTGACGTCAGACTGGTTTCATTTGATGATCAGGTTGAAAAATTAGCAAAAAAAACACATTACAAAGGCATCAGTATATTTGCAGAGAACTTGGGAGCTGTGCATATGAGAAAGACCAGAGTAAAATTAAACAAACCCATATATTGTGGCGCTGCAATATTAGACAAAAGCAAAATAACCATGTATGAGTTTCATTACAACTACATAAAGTCAAAATATGGGGATCAGGCAAAGTTGTTATTTACAGACACTGATTCCTTGTGTTATGCTATCAAAACTGATGACTTCTTTGTGGATATTTCGTCAGATGTTTCAACAATGTTTGACACATCAAACTTCCCTGAAAACCACCCAAGTGGCATCAAAAGGGAAAACAAGAAAGTCCTTGGAATGATGAAGTCGGAAACTGGTGCTGACCAAATATCAAATTTTGTTGGATTGCGTTCGAAAGCCTATGTAATTAAAATGGCCAAAAAAAGAAATCCTGTAACCGGGTTATGGAAGTGCAAGGAAGAGAAAAAATGCAAAGGTATCGCAAAGGCAGTCATTAACAACAAAATCAAGTTTGACGATTATTATAACTGTTTGCTTACTGGTAAAAATTAACTAAGAGGTATGAACACTTTTAGAAGTACAAACCATACCATACATACCATACATGTCAACAAAATAGCGTTAAATTCTGAGGATGACAAAAGAGTCATACTTGAGAACAAAATTAGTACTTTGGCGATTGGTCATTACAAAACTAAGTAAATTAAGTTCAAAATTTGTATTCAAACAGGAATACAGATTTTTGTGGATGTTTTTCAAATTTTAAGTCCCAAAACCCCAAGTCCCAAAAACTTGGCAACCATCTTTAAAAAAAAACCCCCAAAAACTTGGCGACCATTTTGAAAATATCCCAAAAACCCCAATTCCAAAAAAATCCCAAAACCATCCAAAAACCCAAACCCCAAAAACTTGGCAACCCAACCCCAAAAAACCCCAAAACCCCAAGTCCCAAAAACTTGGCAACCATTTTGCAACATGTCCCAGGATCGTCAAACAAAATTCCAAGGAGGGGGTCGCAAACAAATTTTTAAAGGGGGTGGGTAATCTTTTCAAAACCTTTTTTGCAAATTGTCCCAGGATCGGAGGTCAACCCAAGTCCAAACAGTTTTCAAACATGTCCCAGGATCGGAGGTCAACCCAAGTCCAAAAATTTTTGGCGGCCATTAAGGTATGTCCCAGGATCGGCCTTTTGACACTACTGACATTGATCCCAATCTTTTACGAATTTTATCACGGTAAAAAAAAATGTAATAATTTAAATAATTAATTTATATTTTATCATATTTTATATATTTTTTGAAATTGTATTCGTTTATTTACTTTAATTTTTTTAAAAAAAGCTGTATTTATTTGTTTAAAATAAAAAAATTTTCACAAAAAAATTAGTTGTTATCTATCTGTGTTACTGTAACGTTAAAAAAATGGGTAAAAAAGATATATATTTTGCATTAAAAAAAAACCAAAAAAAAAAAAAAACTTAGAAGAAGAAGAAGAAGAAAAAGATTACAAAAAGGAGGTGCTTTAGGGGCAGGAATGGCACTTGGAATGTTTCTTCCTCAGCTTTTGGGTACAGCGAGTAAAATATAAAAAATTAACGTATAAATTAAAAATACAAATAAAAAAATAAAAAAATTAAAAAATAAAAAATAAAAAAATAAAAAAATTTTAAATGGATGATCCAGTAAAAAAAGAGATCGATCAACATGATACATTGTTTAGTAGTCCGCTACAATTTTTTACTTCAGCACCTTTTAATGATATTTTTTTTGAAACAAGAACAGATGAAATTTTCCCCATTCCAAAAGACCCATATTCAGACGTATATACACTTACAAGACATGGAAATAGTGTAGGATTAATGAAAACAAGTGATGCAAAATTAATGGCTGATATTTCTATTAGAAAAGCTAATAATACCCTAGGGGGAGCGAATGCAAATATTATCCTACCTCCTCTACCGTTACGTACGTTTTGGAAAACAACAGAATTAAAGTCAAATGACCATTTAGTGACACCTGCTGGTAATTTTAGTTTTTATGGAGCGTATATTAATTTTCTTACACGTGAAACACCGTCAATGTACGAGGATTCAAAAGAAGTGAATGGTGCTTATCTTGATACCCATGGTGAAATGAACACTGTTGCGGGTAATAATGTGGGTGGAACAGCCCGACGTCTGCTTACACTCAATACAACTGCTACGCTTATAGATCAAATTGATCTCGCGTGTTTTAGTGATGGTGGTGGTGAAATATTTCTTCCGACGGCTTTTGAAACTGAAATAAGATTAACAAGAGCAAATAATAATTTAATATGTATGGGTGCCAATCACGGTGATTTAGCTGTAGCAGATGCAAAAATTTCATTAGAAAATTTAAAAATGAAAATCCCTATTTTTAAACCAAAAGATCAATTAACTAATGCACTGAATACATCATTTGTTAAAAATCAACAAGAAGCCAAATACTATACAACTACATTTCGTACAGTTACATCAACTATTCCTGCGGGAAGAAGATCAATTATTGAAAATGATATTTTTAATGGAGTTGTCCTGTTCGTTTATTTTGTTTATATTCTCGGCAAAATAATTTTAACGGGACATTTGGAACAAACGTGTTTAATTTTAACTGGGAAAGTTATTCAAGTTTTACCGTTTCTGTAAACAATGTAACTGTGTCTACATTGAAAAATCAAGTTGAAGTGTACCAACAATTAAGAGATGTTCTTAACAGAAAACATTCCGAAATGCCAATTACTTATCAAGATTTTATAAACGGATATGCAATCATTGCATTTGATTTAACTTCAAATCATGATACACATCTAAAAGTTTTACCTAATCGTCCAAGTGGGGTGGTTAATGCACATATTGAATTTTCAGCAAATACTGTTGCAGGTACAATGCTTTTTGTTGGTGAATTTCGTAATGAAATAAAAGTGGGTATAAAAACACCGGCACGTTTATTGTACGATATATAATCGTAAGATGAAGTGTTTAAAGTGCGTAAGAAAAAAATAAAAAAATAAACCTTATTCTTCTAAGAAAGAAAAAAAACAAAAAATCAGGAATTTTTTTTAATCGATCAAAAATTGCATTTAAGAAAGGAACACATTATTGTTTATCCACTTGTTTCAAAATTTGGTTAAAAAATGAACATGGAAACAGAAGAAGAAGAAATACAAAAACAAAATAACAAACAGGAAAAAGAAGAAGAAAATGAAGAAGAAGAAGAAGAGGAAGAAGAAGAAGAAGAAAAAGAAGAAGAATCTAAAAAAAGTGAAAACGAAAAAGAATTAGAAAACAGCGAGGAAGATTTGGAATATTCTGAAAAAGAAGAAGATGATTTAGACTATTCTTTTCCCTCTTCTTCTTCTGAAAGTGAAGATGATGAACAACAAATATTAAAATCTATATTACTTTATAATCAATTTTTAAAAAAGAAAAAAGAAAAAAAAGGGAAAGAGTTTTTACCGCAAGTTAAAAAAAATTTTAAATCAAATATGAAAAATAAACATAAGTTATACAACGAAAATCTTAGAAAAAAAAAAGTTCTTTTGTCAAAAAATATTTTAAATAAAAAAATACGTGTTCCGTTTAGTTTCGTGTTCACGTGAATATTTTTATGTACTTAAAAAAATAGCTAAAAATAAAATTCATACAGATGATCTTAAGATCATGTTATGTGAAGATCACTGTCTTGCATCAATTTATGAAAGATCTTGTAAATTAATAGAAAAAACTAAAAAAAATGAATAAATTACAATTAGTTGATGTAAGTAAATTAAATGAGGTTTTAGATTATTTAAAATCATCACATGAGACCGGAAATCTTCTTCAGGGAATAAAAAAACACGATGAATTTGAACTTGAAGAAAAAAAAAATGATATTGAAAAATTTGTAAAAACAAATCAGAAAGAACGAATTGGTGAAAGTATGGTGCAATTTAAAAAACAACAACAATCAATTAAACGTAAATTTGAAGAAACAGATGAAGAAGAAGGAGGAGTTGGTCAACTTGCCAAAGAAAAAAAATAAATTTTACAACTAGAAGTGAGGAACAAATCAATAACTTTTTAAAAATAAAAGGAGTGAAAGATCATCAAGGAAATATAAAAATTGGCCAAATAAATGTTAACAAAACAGATTTATTATATGATTTAACCCATAATGCATCTAAAGCATCATCTTTTAATCTATCAAACAACGAACATATTGTGGCACTAAATCATTTAAAAAAGAAAGATATGCCTGCGAGTTATATTCGAAATGTTAAATTACGTAATAAATACGTGGGATTAGAATCCAAAGAACACGAAAATGGTGAATCATCAACTGCATATCAACCATCCAGTTTATATGCTTCCCTACAACCGGCTAAACAAAAAAAGAGTTTTGATCGTGCAAAGATGCGCGGGAGAATACCGTACAAATATAAAAAATAAATGAGAGAGAAAAAAAAATATGAGTGAAGAAAATGGAAAAAAAATTTGTGAGATTTTATGTTTTACGACGCGGTTTCTTTACACTAACGAGATTAATAAAATTGCGTTCAATAACTTTTTTCTGAAAATTTTTTTTTTGGGTACGTTTCCAGCTAATATTACACCCGAATTCAATAGGGGAAATCCCTCTTGCCGGATATGGAATACAGATGAAGATCACGAAGAAGGAAAACATTGGATTGCTATTTGGTTAGACGATGATAAAATGTTCTTTTATGATAGTTTTGCTAAATCGACGAATTTTTACGAAAGAAAATATTGGGAAGATTACGCAAAAATAAAAAACATTACGTTTATTTATGTACAAAAAAACCCCGTTACAATCAATAACAACTTATACGTGTGGTTATTGGTCTTTGTTATATCTATATAATAAAAGTAGAAATAAAGTTGAAAATATAAAAAATGGAAAATATTAAATATAAAATATAGACGTAAAATAGATAATGATATTGATTTAAAGAAAAAAATGATGGATAGATTCGGTGTTATTATTAATAGGATAATATTAAAAAAATGTAGTAAAAGTAAAAAAAATGAACAAAATTGTTGTAGTTTTTATAAAGGATTTATTAAAAAATGATTTTTGTAAAAACAAAAAAAATTGTCTTTTTTTTTAACATTTTTTTTATTAATTAATTTTTATTCCAGAACATTTTCTACATTTTTTTTCTTTTTCTGGGTATAACCCCTCCCCATCTGTCGACGGTTCCATTTTAGACGATGTACAAGTCCGCCTTTTTGCCGTTTTCTCTTTTTTTAATAACAGCTCCACCACCACGTTTGTATAAAATATTTTTTAATTCTTTCTCAGAATAACCCATAAAACCACCACCACCACGTTGACCACCCAATGCACCCAAAATAAGAGGAAGAAGACCAAAAAAATCACCACGTTGATTAGTCATTTTTTCACAAAAAAAATATTTTTATTTATTTTTTATTAATATTTACACTGGTGTGTTCATCTATGAACACTAATCAATAAAAAAACAACAACATTTTTTCACTTTATTTATACATCATAGATTAAAGTATTTTCATCGGGAAAAATATTAGTTCGAAGACGAGTATTATCGTAACTATTTGCACAATTATCAAATAATAAATAACCGTGTGGATTTTTATTAATATCATTTAAAACATTATCAAATACATTTCTTTTTATTTTTCTATTATCAGAAATAGTATGCATATTTCGTACATCTGCAATATTTTTAAACATTAGATGATATTGACTGTTGATACGCGAATTTCGTAATTTTCCATTACCGTACATTAAATTTTGACATGTAAAAATAACACTCATATTTCTATGATGTGCATCGCGACATGCAAAATTATTTAAATTATCCAAATTTTCTTTTGAAGATGTAGCAACAGTCATAAGATCATCTAAAACAACTAAAGTGTTATCGCTTAAATTCGTTTGCAAATCATTAGCTGACGGAATTCCCTTATTACAATCGATAAATTCAATAGTTATTTTTTTCTCTTTAATAATTTTCTCCATCTCCCCATATAACGGTTGTTGTGTAGTATACAGATAAATAATTTTATTGATCTGCGGTGTAACCATCACTTCGATAAACTTTAACAATTTATATATCCAAAACGTTTTCCCACATTGGCTGGGGCCACATAACGTTAACTTAAAAGGATGTTGAAGTGGTATTACAGCACTGTTTATTTTACTCATCATCTAAAAAACCATACGGAATAGTATAGAAATTATCTTTAACAACTCGTTTATTAAAAGTAAAATTAAATTTTTTAGTTTCATTTTCTATAAAAATATGGTTAAGTTTATCTCTAGTTATTTTTCTTTCATATACAATTTTGATTGTCTGAGTATTGTCTTTAACACAAGTCTGCAACGATTTAAAATTTAATATTTCTTTTATTTTTTCATTTTTTAAAGAAAATCCCTTAATGTGTACAACTTCAACTTTTAAATTAGTACGGTATGAATAAGATTTTGGACCCGTAGAACAAAATTTAGTAATCCATTCCCCCTCTTTCAATACATTTGTTAATTCACCTAAATAATTTCCCGTTTTAACTTCAACTTCGTCATTTTTTTTTAAATAAAAAACAGAATCGGTGTCAAAATATAAAGCATTTTCGCCTAAACTATCGATTAACTCGAATAATTTCAAACGTGCATGCGCTGTAACAAAACAAGCAATAACAACATTTCCAGTTTTCAAAGGAGTGTTTATCTCCTCTTTTTTCACATAGGTGACACGCAGTAATTCACCGTTAACAAAATCGACAGAAGTTAATTTTATATTTGAATCGTTAGCTAAACTTAGCAAATCATCATATTCGGTTAAAAAATCAACTTTTGTATTATTTTCATTTTGCGCAAACTTTCCCCAAAGTGAATTTAATAAATCTTTCGCAGTTTGACGTAGACCAGGTTTTTTTTCAATTTTATCTTTATCCAATAGAATACCCTCGTTTTTGTAATAATTTTCAATATATTTATCTACTTCACTGTCAATCAATTTTTTATTTTCATCATAACATTCTGGTGGAAAACCAGATGCTTCTTGTTTGATTTTCAAAAAAAAATTCACATAATCTTGAAAAATTCTTTCTTGTCGAGAAAAATGATAAGTTTCAAAAGTTTTCAAAATTCGATAGCCTTTTTCAATAGCTTTATTTATTTCTACACTTGTCCACGTACCCAATATACAACGTTCATTTTCATTATGATTACAACGTGTTATTTGCGTTGTAACTGCACATGTATAGCACAATGGGAATAATAATCTTCCATTCATACGAACGGGTAAAACAGGTAAACATATATTGCGTGGGGGTAAAATACAACATTTCACTAACCCAAATACCTCAGATATTTCTATTGTATCACATTCAACTTTAATAAATATTGTAGGGTGACCTACTGGAAATGTTTCCCTTTTTTGAACGAAGGGATACAAAGAAGTAAAATCAACATAAAAAATGTTTTCATCTTCTTTCACATTTTTAAATAAACAAGTGGGTGAAGTTCTCCCGCCATAAAGTGCTTCTCTCGGATCCAAAGGTGTATATGCATAAAAGTATTTCTTTTTCTCATCTAAAACACTTTTAGTGATTTTCTTTTCTTTTAAAAATTCACACTCCCATTTTTCTATAACTTTATATCCTGCTTTTTCCAATTCATGAGTAAATTTTTTTGTAGTTGAATAAAGGTTACAAAATTTTTCATTGTTTATTTTATTAATTTCATAAGGATGAAAACAAGAAAGGCAGCCATGAAAGAAACACCCATGAAATTGATAAATAACGTTGTTATAAAAGCCGTCAACATAACGCTCTAAAACCTTTTTTTCACCGTTTCTTGAACATTTATATTCTAACCCCCCACCCACTTCTTTGTTTATCTCTTCCAACCAAATTAACGCAACTACGCTTTGATTAATTTTCCCTCTATATCCTGTTGCGGGAATAATACCTATACATTTTTTTCTTAAAAAATTTAAACGAAAGATTTTCATTGCAAGACTCGCAATAGTGATACAAGATGTATCGTAAAAAGGAGCTACCCACCCTGTTTCCTTTAACAAAGAAGAAAATTTAATACAACCCTTTCTCAAAATGTCAACATCTGAACTACAATAATAATACATTTCCTCTTCAAATATATATTGCTTTCCCTTTTTTTCCAAATACCATTTTTCAAATTCAATTTTCGTTTCTTTACACATATTTTCCACGTCAAAATATTTACGATCAACAATTTCACCCGCATATTTCAAATCGTAAAAAAAATATGGATGGAATCCTTTACATAAATTTTCAAGTCCCATTGTTTTCGGTATCTTCGATAACGACATATGCAAAAACGAAAAACTATCAAAAAAAGTAATATTTTCATCCGGTATAAATAGCATCATTACTTTGTTTCCATGCATTATTGTATCAGGATAAAAAAATTTTGTTCCAAAAAATATTTAAAAATAAAAATTGTATCAAAACGCCCGCCATTATGTGCAAGCCAAAGAGAATTTTTTTGCAATAATATAAATTCACACAGATCGTTTATAACATTATCTCCTTTAAAAACAATTTCACTTCTACCACAACATTCAAAAATGATTTGTTCTTCTGAATAATTTTTATTTTTTACAAAATCAATGTTTTCACATTTTTTACGCACTTTTTGAACGACACAGTAAAATGGTATCATTAAGTTGGGTTTTTTTTCATCAACTCGTGTTTCGAAATCAAAAAAAAAATTGTTTTTATCGTATTCGTCTTTTTTTGGGATAGGTAACGGTTTCATATAACAATAATGTGATTTCTTTTTATAATCTCTACAATGAAAACAAAACTTTTTATCACATTGATGTTTTTTCACATTTGATTTTTGGAAAAAAATAAATCGAGGTACAATTTTTAAGCAGTTCATTGATTTTACAATAGAAATAATAATTACACGGTGTAAGTAGACCGTGATTACCCTGCATAGGTTTGAAAATTCTATTTGTAAAATGATTACGAAAGCATTCTTCATTAAAAAATAAAATATTGCAATTACTACATTCAATTTTAATATTTCTCAAACAGTTCGTTTGTCTGAAACATCTTTGACAGGTTAAATGATTATAACAAATATGGTTATCTTTACGTTCAAACTCGTTATAATATTTCATACATTTAACGCAAAATGAATATGGATTAAGTTTAGAAAATTTACGCATATCTAAAACGACATCGTAATGATTATTATTTAGCCATAAACAAACTAGATTATTGGTTAATTTTATTAAATTACCATCTTTATCCGTACGAGAATCATAGATGATGCAATCACTATAATTATCAGAGTATACTATCAAATCAACACCCTGTGCTTTAAGAAAATTCTCATAAACGTCACGAAAATTCTTTGTTTTCACCGCCCCCTCAGGAATTCTACACTGATGATAAACATTACGAATTTCAGCGATATCATATAATTTATCAACGGGTTTATGAGGTGCTCTCTCCATTATTACATATTTGCTATCTTTTTTTAAATATGATAAACCAACTAATAAACTAACTACAAAACAACAATTTTTTATAAGACTATTTAAAAATTTACATATTACATAGAAAACACCAATTCGCAAT
Source organism: Paragorgia papillata (assembly GCA_035771165.1). NCBI lineage: Eukaryota > Metazoa > Cnidaria > Anthozoa > Scleralcyonacea > Coralliidae > Paragorgia > Paragorgia papillata. The sequence continues at coordinate 1,325,371 of JAWNZC010000215.1, read as the reverse complement.
TTCCTTCCGTATTTTTCAGCATCTTTATTTACACCCCCATCATCATCATTAACACTACCTAGATGTCTGTAAACATGCTTCCTTTTAAGATTTTTATTTTTTTTCTTATTTTTACTTAACCCAGAAGGAAACGTTTGTATAACAACATTTGTTTCCCAACAATTTGCCACTAAGGATTTGTTACTTTGCATCATTCTTTCAAAAATATTCAACAAATACTCGACATTAAATTGACTAAGTGGTAATACAGCTGTCGAAAAATATGTTTTAGGGGCGTGACTAAATATAAATCTAACGTAATCATCTTTAGATTTCGTTGAAGCTTTAGCAACGTTAAGCAAATAAGTAAATACAATGCGCAAAGATTGAATAAACGCAATAAAATTCACAGTTGACTTTCTTGAGATAGAAATATTTAATGTTTTCTGTTTTAACTTAAATCTATCATTATATGATTCATCAATTGTCTCCGTATGAAAACCGCTTTCTATTTCATCCTTATTTCCTTTTTTTTTCCTTTTTTCAAGTAAACCCACAAGTTCACTTACTTCATCTTTATTCATATTCTTCGATGCCATTTTTTTATTTTTTTCTAAAAAAACAATTGAACAATCTTTTATTTATTTTTTCTCCTTCTCCTTCTCCTTCTTGTGTTTTCACCGCCCCGTCAACACGGTCAATAGTTACGTTATCCGAATCTCGAATATTAACACAAGAAAAACGTATTGTATAAAAAGGTTTATCTTTTCCACACAAATTCCCCATTTTTTATTTTTAAGGAAAAAAACTAAAAAACTAAAAAAAGAAAAAGAAAAAAATATGTATTCTTTTTGTTAAAAAAAAAATATTAAACAAAAAAACATAGTAAGAAAAATCATTTACTTTACGATGAGTGGACAAGTAACAATCCATATAGAGATATATTTAAAAAAAGAAATAAATTCAGATACTCACATTGGTTACGAAATTGAAGACAATGATGAAATGATTTTATTCTCCCCTTTTATTCTGTATGATTGTCTACAGGAATTTCAAGAAGATGGAGAAAATATTCTATATATATCAAGTTTTGAATTAGGCGAGAGATTTAAACTAATGCAAGCAAAAGTTTATGATATTTCCTCAAACATTATATATAAAATAGAATGTCTAATAAATTTTATTAAAAAAAACGAAAAATTAAAACGATACGTGGGGATAAAAACAATATATTAAAAAATTATTTTAGAAAAATGGTTAAAATAAAAATTCCAAAAAAAAAGGGGAAAAAATCTACAGCAAAAAGTTTACTTACTACTTATGGAGGGAGAAAAATGGTCACAAAATCACAAACTATCCGCGATGTCCTCCAATGTAAAAGTAATACTTTAAAAAAGAAAAGATGTCGTAAGAGAACAGCACATACACGTAAATGTTGGATACATTTAGCAAAAGAAGATAACTTACGTGTTAAAAAATCAAATGTTCCAAATGGTGGAAAAGGATTATTCACTTGGAAAAAACCTTTTAAACGCTTTAAAGATATCAGTATATATACGGGTGAAAAAACAACACAAGCAAGGCTAGATCGAAAATATGGTGCAGACACGATTGCACAATATAGTTTGTGTGACGGTCCTAGGCATTGTATCGACGCTTATAAATCCACTCATGGACCCGCCCGCTTTGCAAACGATGCAAAAGGAACAAAATTAAAAAACAATTCTTGTTTTAGAGGAACAATTAAAAAAACGGTAGCTTTAAATTGCAGTCTACACAGCGTATAAAACCAAATCGAGAAATCCTTACTGATTACGGTGCTGCCTATTGGCCAAGAGGATATTTCAAAAAAGTTTAAAAAAACAAAAAAAAATCTTAAAAGAAAAAATATGGCGAATAAAAAACGACAAAGAGACGGGACTTTTAAAGGAAAAAAAAGACAAAGAGGAGGAATTTTTACTGCTAAGAAAATATTAAAAGAATTAAAAAATGCACAAAAATATGCATTACAGTTTAAGAATAATGTCGAAAACAAAATAAAGAAGAAAATAAATAAAATACAAAAAGGAGGTATCACTACTAGACCATTGGGATATGGTCCATTTCCTTCCAGACGGTATGGGTGGGATGTAGATAAATATTTTGTACGTTAAAGAAATAAATTTTTGTTTGAAAATTAATAGTTTTTATTTCATTTTTTTATAAAACTTTACAATTTTTTTATTTAAGAAAAAAAATACAATAATATTATTTACATATGATTCTTTATATATAACCATTAGAATAAATAATGATAATTTCATAGTTTATATAAGGTTTTGTAGCTTCAGCATATTTTTATTACCAGCCATTTTAAAATTATCGTCGGTAAAATTAATTTGTTGAACCAACACTAAATCTTCATCATCAGGTAAATCATAATTTAAATCCTTGAAATCAATCGAATTTAAAAACATATTGTTTTTAGGTGAATTTATTAATTGATTCTTGGTCCAATTCTTAGTATCAGAAACAAATGAACCAGCATAATTTCCTGTAAGTTGTTGTTGGTCAAACATAGATTTCTTTACTTGTATTATAGAAAAAGAAATAGCGTCGTCGTATATAGGATTACAATTCTTATCAATTTTTATTTTAATTTCATGAATAATTTTTCTTTTCTTCCATTCAGTTAAATCATTTACTTTTGTTAAAGATAAATCGGCAAACGATTTATCTAAACCACGTGATATTTGACGAGTAGTTTCGTCAACAATTTCATCAACTATAACACCTTTTGACCAATTTTGCTCTCGAAATCCATAAACACCATTCACATTCGCAGGGATAAAGCCGGGTTTTTTTTGGGAATGAAACCAAATTATTTCATTTTTTAAAATAATTTTTTTACCTGCCATAAATAGATATAATTTTCTCTTTCTTCTCTAAATCAGAAATTTTATCACAAATTCTAGCAGCGAAAAGAAGCACCTCATACAAGGAACAATGACAACGTAAATTAAGTCTATTATGTTCTCTACATCTCTTTATATTGAGATTAAAAAAATCAATTAAACATTCATATTTCGCTAGATCAAAATGTTCCAAATTTACAGCGGGAATACCAATTTCTTTACACAATCTTGATTCAATATCTCCTCCTTTATAGCCGATTAAAAAATCCTTTTTGACACCAAATTTCGTTTTAAAAAAAAATAATAATTCTCGTTGACTATGGTAAAAACCGTTCTTTCGATAATTGTATAATCTCAATCCATGAATGCCATATTGACGGTTTACACATCTTTTGCTTTGCTCATCCAATTGGTGGTACGAAGGGAGAGTCTCTGCATAACAATGAATCGAAAAAAATTCACATTTATCCATATCGAATATAGTAACTTCACGGTAATATAATTTTCCTTTGATACGAAAACTTTCACAATCCATAACATGTGTAACATCCTTCAATATTTTATTCCCCGTTTCCGTAAACAATTTTTCATGATTTGAAATTTTTGAAATTTTATTAAAGGAGCAATCATACTCTGAATACATCTTTACACATCCAATAAAATTAAAATAGTGAATTGGTTTTCCTTAACTCTTTTATACAGTGAAACATTGAAAATAAGAAGTCAAAAATCTTAAAAAAATACATATTTTTCATACCTTCAATTTTTTTTACAAAAAACTTACAAATATAGCATACAGTAGAACATACCGAATATAGAAATATTCGTTTTTCCATATAAGTAAAGTATAAAAAAAATTACACCATATATGGTAATGTCTGGAATTAAACATGTTCAGAAGGTGTTCGATTAGCATCGTGTTGAATATCATAAACCAGACAGTCATAGTAGGATATACGGTTAAGTATTTTATATTCATACATACTAATTGGAATGTTAAAATGTGTTAGCAACACCGTATCTACTATCTCACTCAACACCTGCTTGATCATCGCTATGGCATGCATAATTCGATGATCCCCTTCCGATTCCAATCGGTGCAAACGATAAATCTCTCGGGCTTTTCGAAGTATAATGAGATCTCTCTCTACATCTTCGGCACCGTCGATAGCTAATATCTTTTTTATACGCCCGAGGTACGCAATCACTAGACTCACATCCTTTATGTAATTGGTTAACCCGTGTTTCCACCAGACCCACGATTTTTGTTTCCCGGTGTTGTTGTGGTAATCCAATGCTAACGATTCATCCACTGCAATACGACACGCTATAGCTTCCATACTCTTCACCATCTTCTCTTCGAGATGAGATCGATGACTATCCATCTTATTTTGAATATCAGACAAAATCTGAGTCGTTCTTTTTGACATGCAACTCGAAATACCGTAGGTGAAAGGGAGACGTATATATAGACATTATCTGAACAATAAAATATTTTATTACAATTTTCCCCTCATATTTACAACAATTCACACCATATACGGTATAAAAAAAATCTAATAAATGTTTTACAAATTTTTACATGGTTCAATGTTCACATTTTTCATTCATTAGGGAGAACATAGATAAATTATTAATTTCAGGTATTTCAGGTAAGATTGCGTCTACATAATTGATTAAATCATGATCATTCTCACAGTATATTACATTTATACTACATTGTTCATCATCATCATAATGTGCTGTAAAAGTCGCTGACTCATAGTTATCCGAACATCTGGTAGGTTGCGTGAAAATAAAATTTCTCTCAACATTTTTTTCCTCCTCACTCATTTCCCTATTTAAATTTTCCATTTTATAACGAAACGGACATTTTGAACAAAATGAACTATTTTGTTTACAATTTTTATATCGGCATTTATTTTCCTCATAATACGGCACGTTCTCATCAACCGCTAATAAACCATCCTGTCCAACCATCCATCCTTGTACTTGCAAATACCGTATTATGTGTTTGCTTATTTGTCGAACATTATAAGAAGCATTAACTTTACGTGCTAATACCCCGTTAGGATTATGTCGATCACAATAAAATACAAAACACGCAATTAAATTATAAAGTAAATCATGATACCGATGCACTTATTTGTGGACACCAGGTAGGATTCCACAGTTGAGTATTGATGCTTGAATGCTGTTGTGGTAGTCCTTGCTGGAACATACCACTAGCCACAGAATGAACATTTGCCGGGAATACTGTGCTTGTAATAATAGCTGGCCTTGACGAAACTGGCTCTTGAAACATTGATGTACTTAACTTCACTGCAGTAGAAGAACTTGTCGTTACAGTTACATCACCTGCAGACCTTGACGTCACACTCGGAAATGCAGAAGTAGAACCCCCAGGATTGGATTGACTTGTTTCTGGTATTATTGTGTACCCAAATCCCCTTGATGGGTTCTTGTCGGTCAACCCTTTACTTCTTATTTCAGGGTCAAATTGGTTAAACAAAGAGTGTTCTCTCACAAAATACTGCCCTGGCAACTTACTTTCTTCTTTCTTCTGGGCCATTCTCATAGGCAGGGTATTAATTAATTCATGCCTTTCACATTCATATCTTTCATAAATATCATCTAATTCTTGCTCTCTCTCCTCCTTGATAGCTTGTTCGCAGATATTAAGACTCGTCATAGCCTCTTCTCTCTTCATTTGTACTTCCAACATTTCATTTTCATTCTGTAAATCTAACATTTTCTTGGCTAGTTCATGCCATTTTGTAGCCTGCTCTACCTTCAATTGAGCAAGTGCCAACATTTCTCTCTTCTTTGACACAGTTGACAATCTGGAACTTGAACTTGCACATTTACTTCGGATTGAAGTATTTAAATGCGACACCAAATCAACATTTTCTTCTCTATTTAATGTTCTGCTCCAAGACCTTATCATAATATCAAATTCAATCTTTTTTCTCATCTGCTCTTCATACACATCATAAGCAGTTTCATATTCAGATTCACCGTCTAGTACATCTAAATATTTATCATGGGTACTTACAAAGACACGCCAGCTTCGATTGTAAGATGCCAATCTCTTATACACATCGGTCAATTTCCCACTCGAATTTATAAGGACTTCGACCTCTCTTCGAATCCTTGTTAAGCTGCCAATATAACCTGAGCGAGACATATATAAAGCCTTCGCTTTCTCCGCCTTGTCGCCGTCCAAATCTCTTCTTTTATTATAAACCTGTAAGCGATGTCCTTTGCCAAGCACATTATCCTTTGTTACAGAAACACCATACTCTGATCTCGCATACTTCCTTTCCTCCATTCCTGACGAAATTACCTGAACTTCTGGCCACGAACGAACGGACATGTTCACCTTGAACTGGTCCTTTCAATTCAATTCACAAATTCGTACGAAAGAGTCTGAAAACTAATGTAGACTCCTATCCACATGATAACAGTATAAAGCATCGAACGAGGAAAACGCACTTTCTGATGATGTGGTTTTCTAATAAACAAACATTTTACAATTGATTCAAACTTACAATTACAGTAATACATTTACAATTACATAAATCACACTATTAACATTCACAAAGTTCCACTTACCAGACTGTTCGAAACTAAAACATAACTTAATCTCAATATCCTCTTCAAACAACAAAATGGAGGTTCTTGTCTCTCACGAGGTTTATAATGGTGCCCAGTTCCCCCCCTCGCTGGTGCACAGGAAATTACAACCAACTAACTAAGCCTAACGGTAGCTACAGTCTCTAACTCTTTCCTGTCTGAATCGGTCTTTAGTATTTTATTCTGGCTAATGCTAGACAATTTTATTCACCTCTGGGGAAGCCCTCGGGCAGGAATGAGTTAAAACAGCAAAGAACAGTGTACCTGCAGGCGGCGTTACAACATCAACGAAACTGTGCGCAAGTTAGTAAAATTTCAGGTCAATTTAAAAAAGATCTTGAAGAAAGCTATTTCCTGGCATTAGATTGAGCCACTAGGATTAAATAGAATTATACTGTAATTGGTGTCCTAGCTTGAGTAAGCTACTTCTGTGTGATTAAAGCCTTCAAATAATTTTCACCCAACTCTTTCAGAGTTTCAGCGGCTTCACCTCCTCCAATATTTCATGAAGTGTCCACCACTGTTGCCGGGGGGTTGTGGTTAAGTTTAGGATTTGGTCAGTAGAGGTAGGGGTTGGGAATTAGTTATTTTAATTAGTTGGTGTTATTATGATCATTGCTATATATACAACATAAATATGCAATAAAATATTATCATCATAATAGGGGCGAGGGACAACCTGCACAGGAGTGGGCTACAGTGGTGGGTGGCCACAACCTCGTACCCAGGGCATTATCTCCACTCCCCCCCCCCCCCCCCCATGTAGTCATGCTGCTCCCTGGAGATAATACCCTGGGTACGAGGTTGCAGTGACAAAAGGAAACCCAAAGCATCTACGAGGGCGGATAAAAGAGGGAAGAGAAAAGGAGGGAAGAGATGAGGAGGGAAGAGAAAAGGAAGGAAGAGAAAAGGAGGGAAGAGAAAAGGAGGGAAGAGAAAAGGAGGGAAGAGAAAAGGAACGAAGAGAAAAGGAAGGAAGAGAAAAGGAGGGAAGAGATGAGGAGGGAAGAGAAAAGGAAGGAAGAGAAAAGGAGGGAAGAGAAAAGGAGGGAAGAGAAAAGGAAGGAAGAGAAAGGGAACGAAGAGAAAAGGAAGGAAGAGAAAAGGAAGGAAGAGAAAAGGAGGGAAGAGAAAAGGAACGAAGAGAAAAGGATGGAAGAGAAAAGGAGGGGAGAGAAAAGGAGGGAAGAGAAAAGGAAGGAAGAGAAAAGGAAGGAAGAGAAAAGGAAGGAAGAGAAAATGACGGAAGAGAAAAGGACGGAAGAGAAAAGGAGGGAAGAGAAAAGGAGGGAGGGAAAAGGAGGGAAGAGAAAAGGAAGGAAGAGAAAAGGAAGGACGAGAAAAGGAGGGAAGAGAAAATGAGGGAAGAGAAAAGGAAGGAAGAGAAAAGGAAGGAAGAGAAAAGGAGGGAAGAGAAAAGGAAGGAAGAGAATAGGAAGGAAGATAAAAGGAAGGAAGAGAAAAGGAGGGGAGAGAAAAGGAAGAAAGAGAAAAGGAAGGAAGAGAAAAGGAAGGAAGAGAAAAGGAGGGGAGAGAAATGGAGGGGAGTGAAACAACCGTCACGTGATGTAGTATTGACCAATGGTGATGCGTATTTGGGTTTTGAAATCTAGCTATGCTCGTAGCCCTTTGATCTGTCAACATGTCAGTAATCAATTATGTTGTTTCAGCAAATGTTTATAAGTTGCCAGAAGTTACAATTCATGACCCAGAAGTCAAACATAGAACGTAGATGTTTCACGTTTTGAACGATTGGAGCGAATTGGCCACTACCACTTTACCGCCTGGCTTCCTCGTGTGTCCCAGTTATCCCTCACGAGCGTCGAAAGACCTCTGGCACCCACCACACCAGACAATTTTATTCAGCACAGGTACAGGACCAGGCCTCAAAATGTTAGAACATATCTCTTTAACACTTTCAGTTTGAAGCCTAACGACGAGTCTATAGTTTATTCTGGCTAACGCCAGACTATTTTATTCAGCACAGGGAGAGGGTGTCACAAGTCAGAACTTTAGACATTACGTTTCATGTTTCGGCAGTACACCAACCTTGCTATATTTCGACTTGTATTTCAACACTGACCTTGCAGAAGACTGCTTTTATTTCACTGTTTGGATAGTGACATCATACATGTACATCGACCATAATTAGAAATGTTCCTAACATCATTCATCTTACAAAATCTCTGATGTTTCACTCCCCTCCTATTTTTCTTCCTTCCGCCATTATTTCAAATTCTCGGAACGCGCTCGGGTTCCGTTCGGCCACTGGAGCCGGTGCCTGCGATACGCTAATGTGGCGGATACTTCAAGTAACCGGAACATTATGTATCAGGATTTTTGTAACGTGCAACAAGGCCTTGATTTACATAGACCTGCTTAACTACGCTTAGACCAGCTTGGCTATGCTTAGACCAGCTTGGCTTTGCTTAGACCTGCTTAACTACGCTAAGACCAGCTTGGCTTTGCTTAGCTATGCTTAGCTATGCTTAGCCCTGCTTAGCTGTGCTTTGGCTAGCTATGTCGTTCAAAAGTAAAGTTTTCGGTTGAGAAATTGGGCGCAGTTCAATAACTATAAGCCTAAAAAAACCTCGGACATCTATACTTATAAATTTCTCGACTTTATTCCGCTATATTGCGAGTAGTTTTAGATCTTTAAAAACGTAGGAAAACCTAAGTTTTCCATCTAGCTTTATATTTCAAATAAAAATCACTCAGTATGCAATTTATGAGCGATAAAAAGAAGCGTCTATATAAAGCGTATTTTAGGACCACCTTGGCCCAATGTCACCTGTGACGTCACGCGGGTCAGCCATATGTCTCCATTAGTTCGAAATAAGGTTTTTAGCCAATCTATATTCACAGCTGTTTTGTAATAGCAAATATAATAGTCCAGTGTAAATGTTCTAGACGTTTGCCGTAAGTGTAAACACAGTAGAAAGAACTCAGAGACCACATATCGCTGCCAGCGGTGTACTAGGACAAACGAGCTACGCTAATTAGGATAGTTTTTCAGATCTACACATGTATGAATAAAGTCCTTCATTGCACTCGTTTTAAGAAGAAAACGAAATAACGGACTTTGCGTGTCTCTCAGTGCACAGTTGGTTTATTGTATAAACCTTAACATAAATATCAAATCAAGCTAAATATGCACTTAAAAGTTCGCATAATATAATGACAATGAGCACAATTGTAATTAAGTATCTTTTTATTCATTTCTTTTACATGGAGAAGCTTCGGTCGGATTTTTATAAAATTTTTATCCAATTCTCAACAAATAAAACGAAAATTTAATGAGTTGGTTCTTGGTCTGTGGGCAACCTTTTCACAACGTTACGTTGAAATTGGTTCCATTTCTTTGGGATATCTTGGTAACAGACAGACGAACAACCGGAAGTAAAAATATAACTTTATGGTGAGGTAGTAAAACAAAAGAATGTCATTTTTAGTTTTTGTTGCATTTCTTTTACAGACCTACTAACCGAATGTGAAGTCTGCACGGGAAAGTATTTGCCTGAGATTTTCGTACAGACCGAGCGACGAAAAAGCTAGGTCTGTTTGAAAATACCGAAGGCAAATACTTTCTAGTACAGATCGAGCAAACAAGGTTAATAACACAGACGGGTTTTGGTAATTTGTTTTCTTATTTGTTTTTACCTCATTGTTCGCGTCTTCAGATGTTGCCGTTTACCTTACTTATTTTTGTTTGTTTTGTTTAATGTTTACATGCACCTGTTAAGCATTCATTTCCCTCATTTTAAACAAAACTATAGTTTTTATATGAAGAAAGACTAATGTTCCAGGACGTATTATTGTTCAAAATGTTTTAAGGAAAACGGTTAATTCTCTTTTACTTTCATTCAAATCAACTCAGAAACTTTCCGCCAAAACAAGCAGGTTATTAAAAGAGGCGTAATGCTCTCCCACATTGCTGGGAGAACATTACCGCTTTTTTTTGACCTCTCAGCAAGCGCTCAACGTGAGCCATTTGGCGTAATGAAATAAAAACAAGTTCATCTCTATATAATAAATTATAAATATTATACAATGTACCTTAGACATAAATCGATACGAAAAGTTGAAGAATGTTATAAAATAAGTGAAAAAACTTTTGTCGAGAAATTCGGTGTTGTTCACGAACTATAAGCTTTTACAAATTTTGAAAGTATACTTCCGACGACGGTAAAAAAAATTCTGATTTCATTTTCGATCTTCAAAAAATGCAGAAACACCTAACTTTTTAATCTAGCTTTATATATCAAATATAGAATCGTTCAGTGTGCTATATCTGAGCAATAAAAAGCCGCGTCTACAAAGCGTATTTTATGACAACTTTGGCGCAATGTCACCTGTGATGTCACACGTGACATTTCCCACAACGCGCAATTTTGATTTTGACAAGGTTTCCAGTTACAAAAAATATTAACATCTCTAAAACTTTAAGTTATTTTCCGTTAAAATTTTCTCGGCTACTTTACGCTATCATATAGTTTAAAGAATATGTACACTAACCCTTTAGTGGGTATTGTTGCCATTTGGCAACTAATTGATTTTACTCTGGTTAATGATTTTACTCGTCAAGTGGAGACCTCCTGGTAATCTGCCCGGTAAGGCGTTAATTTAATAAAGAAAAAAAAATGCATTGCATTTCACTTTTAAAAACTGATGTTAACAAAACAACTTTTATGTAGATATACATTATACGTTGGCTTGGAATTTCAACTCCATCTACATTTATTGTGTATGGAAGATAACCAAACGTACTCTCCATTATTTAGTGTTTAATTTTATCATTTTATGTCAACTTTTTTAATATGTTTCAATAAATTTGAAGCAGTGTTCGCGAACTATAGTCAATTTTCTGAAACATGCTCAGTCTGCCTTTTCAAATATTTATGAGCAGGAAATAGGATAATTATTACAACACACTTAAAAGCCAGAAGCGTTTAGCTAAATTTCCATAACGAAAAGTGTTTTTGAGGAACGAAGACTGGTTTTCTATGGAGCAATACTAATAATGTAAGTTCTTCTATAACTATAGTTTACATTTATAAAATAATGTTTCAAATTATAGAACCGTTTACTCTATAGACTTTAAAATTTAGATTGATCTGGGTCCCACCAGGGCTACGTTGGCACAATAGCCAAAGGTTCGCTAAGAAGCTGAATTTCGTGGGACTTCTTATAGAAAACCCCGTATTGCTATATAGACTATTTTTCTCAAGTATACTAACACTATCAAAAGTATATTGCGAATGTAATAAAAACCACTTTGAGTTAAAGCGTGTGAGAGTCGATCTCGACATTCGTCTGGAGGCGGATTGTGAAAAAATCGTTCCTTTAGTAACATTAAAATTTATTGGCATGTTCTAATTGCAAATTTTATAAGTTTTAATATAATGCGGAAATTAAGGCATCTTCTTTAGACTGGAGACACACATAAAGGTATATAAGGTAACTTTAAGCAAACTATATTTTTTTCAATAACAATCTAAAAAAATACAACACAAAACAAAGTCCATATGGTAGCATATTGTAAAATCCCAAACATTTGACAGACTGGAATAAATTAAAGAACTAATATTTTGAATTTCATTTCAGAATCCGATTGTGAATTTGGCGAAGAATCTCGAACTTTCGACGGACGGTTACTGAAGGAGACATTTTGAGCCGTAATATGGCAAAAAATTGTAAAAGGTCGCAATGCCGTTTCAAAAACGTAATCAATGCTTTTTTCCAACACGACTTGCTATTGGGATACTGGTATTTGCGATAGTTTCAACTTTGGTCACTTGTTCCGAAGCATTGGCTGGATGTAAACAGACAAAGCATGTTGTTACTCGTGGTATGTTCTTCAACTCTTCTTCAATTTACTGTGCGCGTCTTTTCATTCTCTACTTTTATCTGTTCAACTCTACTCCAATCTACTCCACTCCACTCCACAACACACCACTCAACCCCACCCCGACCCATTTTAATTCGGCCTGATTTGTATCAGTCCTGCTCCACCTTATTCCACACTGCTCTACTGTGGTTTACCCCGCTTAATTTTGCTCTACTCTGCTTTACCTTGCTCTAGCCTGCTCCACCGTGCTCAGCCTGCTCTATCTTTCTACACCCGGCTTCACTCTGCTCTAAGTTTCTCCAGGCTGCTCCGCTCTGCCCTCCATGCTTCACCCTACTCCATCCTGCTCCACCTTTTCTGCTCTACTTCTCCCCACCTTTTCCCAACCTGTTCTATTTTGCTCACCCATGCTCGAACTTTGGTTTAGTTTTTTTCTACCCTGCTCCACTTTATTCCATTCTGCTCGACCATGTTTTACCCGGCTTCACCTGGCTGCCCCCTGATCACCCCTGCCCCACCCTCCTACACCCTGCTCCATCTTGTTACACTTTGCTCCGCCCTGCTCCACTTTGATCCATTTTGCCCAACCATGCTCCACCCTGCTCTATCTTGTAAAATGTAACACTTGTATTTTTATTATTCTAAATAAAGGACATCGTTTAAAGAATCTCTGATAAAAGAAGAAACTGCTGCTGATCCGATAGATTGCACTCGGCTTTGTATGGCCAAAAGTCCTCAATGTAAATCAGTTAATTACGGAACGAGTTCAAAAACTGAAAGAAAATGTCAGCTGAATAATAGTACTGCGACTTGTGATAGATCAAACCTTGTTGTTGCTGAAGACTTTGATTATTGGGAGGAGGAGATGGTAAGTTTGTTAAATTTTGCCTTTGGTTTTACTTGTGTTTGTGATTTTCCTTATGCTTGTCTGTGTACTTTGTTTTTTCTTGTGCTTGTGCTTGTGCTTGTCCTTTTGCTTTTCCTTTTGCTTTAGTTTGTGCCTTTGCTTGTGTTTACTTTAGCTTTGGCTTGCGTTTGCGTTCGCACTTTTGCACAGGGCTTGTTCTTGTGCTTGTGTGTTGCTTGTGCTCATGCTTGTGTTGGTGCTTGGGCTTGATGTTAATCTTCTTTTCTCCCGTACAAACTTTTTAAGAAGAACGAAACGTTTATAAATTCACCTCATTTGTAAATAAAAGGTTCTTATTCTTTCATATTTTTAGAACGATGATAGTTTATATTGTCCAGCTAAACCAAGAAAACTAAAACAAAGTAAAGGTAAAGAAACACTCTTTTTTCTTCTTTACTGATTTACGCGTTTAACCGCTATAATTTGGGGTTGATAAACACTTTAAAAGGCAAAATAATTATGAAACGTAGATCAGTAGATATAATTAGCAGAGATTTCGAAGCGCATGTTATGCGACATGAATGTACAATTTTCATGTTGTCATGGATTAGTGCCGTCACTCATTCCTCCCCCGAGCGGCTGCTTACCCGAGCACATTCCTTTCGACGATTAGCCATTCACACGTTGGTTCCTAAAAACTGGGAACTGAAGCAGAATTAACAGAGAGCCTCTGGTCTCCCTCGCAGCCGCTTTTAACTTTTAATATTTGATTATTTCACAGCTTCATTTCAAGAACATTCGTTCATATTCCGATTGAAAGCCACAATATCATCTTATTAACAAATAAATTCCCAACACAGCCAGGTGAAGAATCAGACTTAGTCTAACGCTACTCTGGTTTAAAAGTTTTTTTAACGTAGCTTAAAAAGTTACTGTTCATGACCCAACGTTTGGACACTCCGATCTAGTGTCTTCATCAGGGGTGATCATCGTGAAGACAGGTCCCATATTTTTAAACTCTCATAGAACCTTTGATGACGATGCCTATCAACAAGATGTAAATAGGCTTCCGGCAGTAGACTGCCGTCATCACGATTTAATGGAGCGTGGGCGCTATTGATGTGCCAAGCTTCCAAACAACGTCTTTGGTGATACCGTGGATGATTGGTAGTGATAATTTTTTAACTATCCCACGCAATCTCATGGTTGGTTTTGCACGCGTGCTCCGACAAGGCAGAATTTTCTTTTTTAAAAAGAAAACTGCTTTTTGGTGTTCTTTTAAATGCGTACAAAATTGACGTTTTGTCTGGCCGATGTACTCCTGATTGCAGTCATTGCACGGAATGGAATAAATAGCATATTTTCTCTGTTCTTTCACAATACGATCCTTAGGTTTTGCAAAAATATAGCCTAGCGTTACGAAAGGTTTTTGAGCAACTTTTACGTTGAAACTACCTAAGATTCTTTTAATTGGTTCCGTAATTCCTTGAATGTACGGAACAGTCGCAAAACCCATCATCGAATTTTCATCCACAGTGTTTTTGCGTGGTGCTGGTGTAACTGGTTTTAAAATGGGTTTTTTAAGAAATCATTAGGATAGTTATTCGCCTTTAAAACGTCAAATACATATAATTGCTTATACAGAAATAATGCCGCGAGTGTGCTTATGATCCGGAGAGCTTCTAATTATGGGAAGCGAAAAATGTTTGGAGACACATGCCACAGACACATTGTTTTCCCTGTAGTTATATATTTGCTCTAGATGTGTCTTTACAATACAACAACATATGCACGTTTAAGTTGGATTTACACTTTTATATATTTGTGACACTACTTAATCTTTACATACAGTACTGCGGAAAAGTTGTGCTGATTTGTACAAAAATGGAGTAAAAGAAAATGGCGTGTACACAATTGATCCAGATGATCAAGGAGCTTTTGATGTAAGGTGTGACATGACAACTGAATCAGGAGGTTGGACTGTTTTTCAAAGACGAATGGACGGAAGCGAAGATTTTTATCTAACTTGGACTGACTACAAAAATGGATTTGGTAATCTCAGTGGAGAGTTCTGGCTTGGACTGGACAAGATAAATCGTTTGTCAGAGAGTGGGCAAGATGTTTTGAGAGTTGATCTGGAAGATTTTGAAAACCAGACACGTTACGCTAAGTACAGCACATTTGCCATGGCAGAGGAAACGGACCTATATAAGTTGACAGTTGGAGGTTATTCAGGTGAGAAACGTTTTATTTGAGAAAGTTATTAACAAGGTACAAAGATATTTGTTTGTAGTTGCGTATTAAAAAATTGAAACGTGTCGTACGCTTGGTCAAATTTGTGCAAGACAATTCGCCACAATTGCAGTATTGCAGAAGAAATGGTTTCTACTCTGTGCATGCGACGATTGTAGAAACTTGTCTCGCGAAGATTTTCGCTATTGTACAAAATGGTAAATATCTTGTTATATCACGTTCACACGATCTGATTAATTGGATCCGATTATTGTGCTGATGTATATATATGATTGACTAGAATGACTTACAAGAGTCGAAATATAGTAAGGTTGGGTATACTAGCGAAATATGGAACGTAGATTATTCGAGCGAAGGTCCTTCGTCTGAGAGAAACGTCACATTACTTTGACTTACAAGAGTATCGAGTAATTTGCTTGCGAACACTACAGTTTTTACTTTGATATGTAAATCACATACATTAAGGTGGCTCCATACAGTTTATTGAAAAATGGAAAATACAAGTTTGAGAGTCCAAAACACGTGCATAAACAATTTGGAAAAATAATAAAACTAAATGTTATGCATAGTTAAACATTCTGACTATCAAAAACTGTTACCAAATAAATAGTAGTTACCAAGTAAAGAGTAATCAATAAATCGGTTTAAAAAAAATTCTGTAGATCCAAATTTTTAAAAAATTAACAAACATGATTTTTCCGGGGAAAAAATTATTCGTTTTACAGAATTTTTTTTAAATCGGCCTATTGATTACTCATACTTCAAGAAAAGTTTTAATGAAAAAAAAGTTGGCGGTCACCAAAGTTTTTTTCCGAATTAAATTAGTTTGAAGGGTAATTGGCAGCCATTTTGAAACGTCATTGTTGCCATAGCAACAACGGTTGCTATTTATTTGGTAACAGTTTTTGATTGTCAGACTGTTTAACTACGCATAACATTTAGGTTTATTCTTTTTCTGATTTATTTATGCACGTGTTTTGGACTTTCCACATTTCAAGAAACTGTATGGAGCCACCTTAAAAGGAGATTCAGATCTGATTATTTTACAACTCATTAATAATTTATGAGAAAAATTTTAAAGAAATATATATTTAATCAGCATTTAGAAATCGGAAGAAGATTACGGTAAAATTTAGCAAATGTTTTGGTCGATTTTTTCTTAAAATATTGATTCGTTTGAGAAGTTATATTCAACACTCGTCAGTGTGGTTAAAACATAGTCAATAGAGCATATACATGGATTGGAAGCTCTATTTTCTTTCAACATGAAGGATGGTCATATTGAACTGACAATGGAGATCCTTATATGGAAGTAAATTGTATGGACACGTGACGATGAAGCATCGCAATACGTGACGATGAAGCAAAAAACCCGATAGTTGCTATTGGATGACTGCTTCATTATACAGAAAATACAATACCGTGAAATTGCACAAATTTCCATAAACTTGAACAAAAACATAGAATACTCACTTTGGACGAGTTTCCAAACCATGTATATGTTCTATTAACTATGGTTAAAACAACACGCGGCTTTGCCTCATATGTTCAACCTGCTTCGCTGTATTTAGAAATTGGAGAAAGAACACTCTCTCTTGTTGGATATATTAGATCGGATTATGTGAACGTGTCTTTACACGGACATGGTGCATTTTTTTTCTCCTTACAACATGATGCTGGTGACTCACTTGCTCTGCACAATGGAATGAAGTTTACCACTAAAGATAAAGATAATGACAAACGGAGTAGTAGTAACTGTGCTGTGGTTCGTCAAGGTGCCTGGTGGTACAATGACTGTGATTACTCCAACTTAGTTAAATGGTTTGTATCTTCGTGGTGCTAACACCAAATATGCTCAAGGCGTTATCTGGTATCACTGGAAAGGAGACTACTATTCTTTAAAGAAGACTGAAATGAAAATCAGGTCACGCAACTTTTAGAATATCTTTGTTCGCGCAAAACAGCGTTATTGTTAGAGAAAAGATCATTTACTAATCATAATTACTTTTGTTATATATCAGGTGTCAAAATCCGTCGTTCTAGGGTTCTGATTTTCTGATTGGGTGAGCAGTCGTTGCGTGACAGTCAAAAAATTTGAGCTTGATGTTTTCCGCGTAACCCATGGCAGCGGGCAACATTACATTTCAAAAGTTTATTGGCGCTAATCCTGGATTAAGCGTTAATCTGTTGTTTTCCGTATTATCTCACTGACTGTTTCACTTCACGGACAATAAAAGCTTTATTAATTCGTACCAAGGTGTGGAAAAAGAAACCTCTGTCTTATTTGTAATAGCACTAAAAATGACAGAGTAACATATTTTGCATTTTTTTTATTCTTAGCTTTGCTTCGTTGTTTGATAAGCAAATTAAACATCTTGACGTCACAAATTAACATCTTAGCGTATATAATGAGCCATTAGAGAATATTATATATCTTTGCTATTATCAAACATAATAGCGCTCCGTCGTTGTGACGTCACTATTTAAGTTTGCCGCTATTACCCACAATTCTTGCAGTCCGAACAATAGATAATGGCTCATTTGCAATCATTTGGAAGTCAATTTTGGTTTGTTTGTCCGCATTATGGGCTATAAATAGCAGCTCGACGGTACGCTATTACTTGAAAATCTACATGTTTGGTATTGTGAGAGAACACACCCACGCGCTTCCGTCGAATTAATTTCGTTTAATAATAGCAAAGATATACAGTGTGTATAAAAAAAAAATCGAACCCTTAGAAAATGAATTAGCATTCTTTTCGAACAACCTATTGTAGTAGTTTGAAAGCCCTAAAAGCGCTGCGTTATAAATTAATCAGCACATAAGTAAAACGAAGCGAAAAAACTTTTAAATACTTTCACCATGCATACACTTCAAGTTATCTTAATTTCCCAGGTGTATAAGACCGTGTGTTTTACGCATCTGTGGGTTCCGCGAAGTGCTTAGGGCTTTCAAACTACTACAATACGTTGTTTGAAAAGAATGCTAATTCATTTTCTAAATGTTCGAATTTTTTTGATACACACTCTATAACCTTCCATGCAACCTCGTCCCCAGCGCCATTTGTGGGTGCTGGGTCAAGATGGCGGGCAAAAGCAAAACGGCGGGAACAAATGGCCCTGGCACAAACTGAACCATCACCACATCTGGTTGGTCGAGATAACATTGGATGCTTTAGGTATTCTGATTGGTGGAAGCAAGGCAGGCGCTCAGGCTAACTCTCGGGCACTAGTTTAAAGGGCTCAAATTATAAATAAGTGATGGCGGCAAATTTAAAAACAACTTCAAATTCAATGAAAATGCGAGAAAAGCTGGCGAAACACGCGAAAAAAACAAACGTGGGAAGAATGTGCAATGATGGGTTGTGTCATCTCTGTGCCCTGCTATACAACAAAGTCCATGAGGCAACCAAATTGCTTTCTTAATCTGGAGAAACGAATTGGAAAGACTTGGAGAACAAAGTCAAAGAGTATTTTAGTATTGAGGTGGCAAAAGAAGTTAATTTCGCCGTAGTTAGAATTATCCAAAGCATATCGAACGCAGTATAAGAATACATTTAACGTGAGCGACATCTTGAATCTTTCAAGTCAATCGAAAGCCTGACTAGGCGCAATAAACTTTGAGAAAATTGTGTACGAGTAAAAAATGAGGCATTATATGGCGCATTCTTGGCAGCCTGTGCCAGGCCCATTTTGTTCCGGCCATTTTGTTTTTGGCCTCCATCTTTGCCCAGCCCCCACAAATGGTCCTGGGACGCGGTTGATAACCTTCTTCGATAAATCGTTAAGTACGTGTGACATCTAGATGTTTAATTTGCATATCAAACAACCAGAAATATCTCAACAATGAAGCAAGGAAAGGAAAAACTGCAAAAGATGTTACTTTGTCATTTTAGTGTTCTTTTAAATAAGACAGACTTAATTTTCACCTTATAAGCACTTTTAATAGAGGTTTCACTGTATTCTAAAAGTAGCGAGGCTGAATTTTCATCTCTGCGTGGAAGACTGGAGGTATACATGTCTTCTATTGGTTTGCCTGGTCAATTATCAGAAGATAACACTTCAGTTATATATATATAGCACACTGGGTTAGGCGGCGTTTGGAGTTGGGATTAGTGTTCGGGTTTGGGACAGTGTTAGGATTAGCACAACCACTTATAATTGTTGTTGTAGTAAGTCTTGGGATTATAATGTTTAATTTTAAAACTTCGAGCCTATGTTATAAATAGTGCTTATAATTGTTGTAGTAAGTCTTGGGATTATACCTATGTTTAAGTTTAAAAATGTAGAAAAGCGTTTAGTTCAGTATAGTTCTTGTGTGAACAATAAAACAAATGAGCTGAAGTTGTAGATTTAACTATATAACTCTTGCATTGCCTAGTTACTTCGTGCGGAATCAATAACATTCGACGTTCTTGACGCAATAATTTTGACACAACATTTTTGACGCGGTATTTTTGACGCGACATTTTTATTGCGGTATTTTTGACCCGACATTTTTGACGCTAAACAGGGCACCGCTTTTTAGTTCTGACACATTACCGCTAGCGGTTTTCCCTTTCTCGCGCATCGCAAGTTCACCACTTTTTGCGAAACAGTTTTGAAGCTGAAAATGTTGTTGTATGCGTGACATATGTTGCGTGGTTTTGCAATAGACTGAAGCAATAACATATAATATTGAGTTCCTGGATAGCGATATGTCGCGTGGTTTTGAAATATAACAAGACGCCTGGTCAGGCGTTCACACGCCTGGTCGGGCTACTGCAAAATCACAGTGCTATATATAGTACGTGAAGGTACTGAAGTGTTATCGAAGCTGCAATCACTACATATACGCAGGTTGTCGCATGCAGTTCTAAGATCTAAAGTCTAAACACATTGGTCACAGACAAAAGTCAAAATACAATCCAATTCTCCGATAGTAAACACAATTTGCAATACACAAAACACGATTGCCTGTATTTAACGTATTTCGACACATGCACACAGCGTTCATATGTCGAGTCTCTTCGGGTATTAAGCTATTAACGGCGTGTGCGATTGTAAGCGTATATATCAAAACTATGTCTGTGAACAAACACAACACATTCGAGACGAGAAAGACTTGATTAGACATCAGGAAAGCAAAGAAAGAAAGCATTATTTCCACACATGTACCGCGTTCATATGTCAAGTTATCAACACAGCTTCAGGTTTACGGCGTGTGCGATTGTAGGCGTATATAATATGAAGATACTTGCCAGCAACATTACTGAACAATAACTATGTCTGTGAACACACAAAATACATCCGAGACGAGTAAGACTTGACCAAACATCAGTAAAGCAAAGAAAGAAAGCATTTGGCATGCACGCATCAGTTTCGCAAAGCCTGATGGGATGACGCCATGATTGCCATTTCGCGACATAGACAAAAAAAACAACAACAAGAAACGGAGCCGAAACCTAGACTCGGCTACCACAGGTAGCCCGAGTAACTACGCAATAAATGAGGTTATGCAATAAGCAAGGTTAACAGCTAGGTAACTGCGCGCGGTGCAAGCTGGGGATCAGCCTGCCTCCGCCACAGACCCTATTGCATCATGGACAGGTCACACACGCCGAATCTAGGGCCTGCAAGATCCTGTAAAAAATTGGGCAAAACTTGGCACGGAATAAATTTGCATAATTAACTACCATTATTAATAGCCGTGGCTATATCCGAAGATTTTGAAGGCCATTGAAGACTTATTACATACGAATCCTAGCTTTAAAATGCAAGAATTGTTGAAGAAAGCAATTACGGTTGAACTTTGTCAACTTTCGGCCGGAATAATCAACGAAAATACACTTTAAGGGCTGTTTATATGGGAGGCGGGACGGGACGCTTGCCGGGACGGGACGTTTTTCATCCCGGGTTTACATGAGTTCTACCACCCGGGACGTTCAACAAGCATCTCTAGTTCGTGTTGGACATGTTCGGTATTTCGCTTTTTTTAGGGAAACTAAGCTATTTGGTCGGATAAATTGTACGTATCTTGTAGCCAGATGAATTATCTTTCTTCCAGTATATTTGATAGCTTCTACAGTGGTTTATTTCTCAAGAAAACATTCGGAGAAGACAGATTATAATACATACGAAAAAGAATTTCAAAATAGCGGCCGCTATTATTTGGACATGTTCGGTATTTCGCTTTTTGTAAGAAAACTAAGCTATTTGGTCGGATAAACTACGTATTTTGTAGCCAGATGAATTATCTTTCTTCCAGTATATTTGATAGCTTCTACAGTGGTTTATTTCTCAAGAAAACATTCGGAGAAGACAGATTATAATACATACGAAAAAGAATTTCAAAATAGCGGCCGCTATTATTTGGACATGTTCGGTATTTCGCTTTTTTTAAGAAAACTAAGCTATTTGGTCTGATAAACTGTACGTATTTTGTAGCCAGATGAATTATCGTTCTTCCAGTATATTTGATAGCTTCTACAGTGGATTATTTCTTGAGAAAACGTTCGCAGTGGCAAACGACTAGACATTTTTATTTTTGCATCACATGACAAATGTTGCAAAGCCAGCATAATATCGTCCCGGCAAAGCGGGACGGAGTGTTTACATGAGAAAAATTGTCTTGGATTTGCCGGGATCCCGGCTGAGCGAACCGGGATGAAAGACGTCCCGGCAAACATCTTTCCATATAAACGGAACGGGATAAATAAGAGAGATATACATGCATGGTGAGATCCCGGGAAACGTCCCGTCCCGCCTCCCATGTAAACAGCCCCTTATTTAGTCTACCCAGAGACTCTTTGGTTTATACTTTTTCGGTTTCCACAATTCCACAACAACTGAAACTTGAATTACGCTACACTATAGCCTACAATTTTACAAAATTAAATCTCATTAACTCTTGGTCAGTTGGCAGTCTTCGATAGCTAAATAAACAAAAAAACAATACGAAAAACCTGTTACTTTCCTGACCGTCGAATTTGCTTTTGTTCGGCAGATATTTTTCCCTTCAATTCCTTTTTGTCGCTAAAAATATTATTGGCAGAAGGTCGGTAATTCTAAAACATACTGTTTTTTTTCATTGTCATGATCTGTAAGAAAGTTTAGACCGAATTTCCTGGTGGGTCACAGTGTTTAAAGAACTTGGACGTACGTTTGTCGAACAGCGGCCGGAAAAAATTTGCAGGCCAGGGCCTAGTCTCGCTGTGCATAATGGAATCGGTCCCCATTTTGTTTACAGGATCTGGCAGGCCCTCTCAACAGTGTGACATGTCCATGATGCAACGAGGGCCTGCGGAGGAGGCAGGGGATCAGCGGCCATGGAAGACTGGTACTAGTTGAGCGTTGTAATTGCCGCGTTAACGGGCTAGCAGTCAGACGCAGTGTTGGAGTCAGAGGAAATTAGATCTTCCCACCATCCCTCCCTTCAATCAAAGAGGTAAGTGTAATACTTCCACCAATTAATTGGTGTGATCGGTGCAAGCCATACCGAGTGTGGGTGGTCAGCTCAAGATCCTGCATGGATGGATCTTAACCTGGATCCAAGTACCGCTATTCGCCCCAGGCCCCGACCGGGCTACGGCTTGCACCAACCTTCCAGACGGGTAAGTAAAAAGGTGAACGAGGATGTTAACATATAATATTGATGTGTTCGATAGCGATATGTCGCGTGGTTTTGAAATAGAACGAGGCAATAACATATAATATTGACCTGTTGGATAGCGATAAGTTGCCTGGTTTTGAAATAGAACGAGGCAATAACATATAATATTGAGTTCTTGGATAGCGATATGTCGCGTGGTTTTGAAATAGACTGAGGCAATAGCATATAATATTGAGTTCTTGGATAGCGATATGTTGCGTGGTTTTGAAATAGAACGAGGCAATAACATATAATATTGAGTCCTTGGATAGCGATAAGTTGCGTGGTTTTGAAATAGAACGACGCAATAACATATAATATTGATTTGTTCAAATAACGGAGCTTCACGAATTGTTCGCCTCGTAACGACTGGACGAATTGGACAAATTAAACGAGCCGACAAATATTTATGCGGTGCAAGACAGGAGTCGTATGAAATGACGGTTTTAACGACTCGTTCGAGCCGCATCTTTTCGACAGTATTGGACATGTATGGATGTCAATACTACGTAAATGATTCGTGGTTTCTGCTAGATACTGAACTTTAGACCGCCGTCGTCGTCCTAGCTTGCTTAAGCTCATACCTTTATAGTGAAGTTTGCGAAATGTCAATTTAGTCTCTCACTAATGGCGCCGGTCAGGCAATTGTTTAGGTAGGTCAATACGAAGACGGAAAATTCGGGACACAATGCTGTGCTTTTGGTTGTAAAAAACAAAAAGGGAAGGCAAAAAACGAGAGAAAATTCCGTACCAACATTTCATGCATGCAGTTGGTCTCTTATAGCACCCGGGTCAAAGTTAGCCCAGGTTTACAAACAAAATTTCACAGGTAGGGTCAGCTTGCTGCCCGGGTCAACTTTATTAGACGTGGTTACCAACCACAAATAACAAGAAGCCGGGAAACTAGTAAAAAGTTGTCCCGTATACTGACCTATATATAACTGGACTGCGTGCTCCTATTGCCTTTGAGTTAGCCAAAGTGTCCCCAAAACCGTTTTCGAAATGGCGGCATTTATGGTCCTTTTGCTAATGGTGAAGGTCGCTGACCGATACCTAAGAACAGGACTGTTGACACATATTTTTAAAACTGCATTTTCCTCGGCAATAATTCAGTCGAATTATATTAGCAGACGGAAAACTCGTTAGTTCTTACTTCTTAGGTGTTTTAAAATCCGGTAAACGACGAGTTTTAAGACAAGTTTTTAAGTTTTTTTTAAGACAAGAAAGCCGGACGACAAACTATATCAGACTGGGAGAGTAGAAGACCGTCAAAATCCGTCAGTCAGAAAGCTTTCGTCTTCTAATAAGAAGACTTCATCGAGTTATAAAAAACAACACTTGGAAAAGGTTGATAAAGACACTCTAAGGAGAACTCGGCTACGCCTTGCTTCTTTACGATTTTCTGGTGATCTTCAGAGATTCTTTATAGAGCTGGCGACTTCAGAAAACAAAATGTTTGTAGATTTTCATGACCATGTGTATTGATAGTCTTCTTTATTTTATTGCCAAGTGTTCGTGCCGTACGCCCGGAACGTCTTTAATTCAGACTGCTAGAAAGCTACACTGAACAGTAATTATCTAGGAATTATTGTAGTTCAGAACTACAATAAGAGTATTATGAAAAAGGTCCCGGGCCGCTCAGCGACAAACATAAGTAATATACATGGAAAAACCACCGAAATATTTTGTTTACACAAACTCCAGTTCATGTTCTATACTGATATTCCTATTTGGTCTAACAAATAATTCAGTAGGCCTCTTGAGTCGTTCCACAATAAATTAACAATGAGCAACCGTGCATGCATTAACTC
The DNA here is from genome assembly GCA_035771165.1 of Paragorgia papillata. NCBI lineage: Eukaryota > Metazoa > Cnidaria > Anthozoa > Scleralcyonacea > Coralliidae > Paragorgia > Paragorgia papillata. Next base: position 1,300,473 of record JAWNZC010000215.1, on the reverse strand, counting down.
TTTCATGTCGTATTTGTCTCTAGTATTTTATTCTGGCTAACGGCAGACGATTTTATTCACCCCTGGGGAAGCCCAGCTCGCACAGGAACGAGTTAAAGTAAGAAAAACGCTTTGTATTTACTAAGTAGTTACATAAATACATGTCAGGGGTCGCTACCATTAGAAGAAGGACCCATAAATGCCGTCATTTTGAAAGTGAAAATGGTGAGACATTTTTGGGCAGCACCCGCAGTCAAGTTATATATAGGTAAAGGATAAAGGACTGGGGGCTAATCATCCTTACTTGCAGCCAGTGGATAAATTGCGAAGGACGCAGGTCAACGTGGCCGTGTCGAGGCATATCAAAGGCGCTCAGCCGCCAACGACACAGTTCAGACCACGGATCACAGCTAAGATGTTAGGTGTTGATTTTATGGAGGGAAGAAAACCGGAGAACCCGGCGAAAAACCCTCGAAGCACAGGAGAGATCAACTACAACTCTACTCACATGAGTCCAAGCCCGACAACGAGGTCATTCCCAAGCGGTCACCCATCCAAGTACTAACCGCGTCTAACCGGGCTTAACTTTTTGGTGAGAGGCAGCGCGCTAACAGCACAGGCCACCCGTGCTCCCAGGTCAGTGGATGTAATAGATCAAGCACGAGGAAGAGTGTTTCATCCGATATCCAAACCCGAAAAGCGGGTTAAAAAACGAGGCCGCATTGCTTCTCAAACAAATCAGGATTTAAGGGCAAAGGTGCGTGGAGTAGGCCAACTTGGGTGGAGTGGTGGGCAAACTTGGGTGGAGATGTGGAGTGGGCAAGCTTGGGTGAAGTGGGCATCGGGGGTGTCATGTTAGCCACAGACTGCACAGATCGAGTTGCCTGCGGAGTAGGCTAAAGGTTTTCGTCCCGTTTCAGGCAACACTTGCGATAGTAACTTCTAGTATTTATATAATTTCTTCCTCGGATATTCAAATCTCCGTAGAATTGTGTGACGTACACAAAAACCCATACGCCAGAATGACAATCGTATACAACAATCGTATCGTGTACACTGGCCTTAATGTAACAATGATCTAGAGAAAATTAATAAAATAGACCTTGGCATAGGCCAAGCTCTTGGCAACGGCTTCCATAGCTCAGTGGTCAGAGCACTGCACTAGCATCGCGGATTCAATTCCCAGTCAGAAGGCCTTCCGGGTTCAATTCAGGTCAGAAGACCTTGGTGTTGCATTTTTTTATTCAACTGGTCCTGGTTTGGTCTTATAATGTATATATTCTACACTCGATATTTTCTTTCAGCAAAATTACCTAGAACATCCAGTTTAATCGAGAGAAATGCCAAATATTACTTGTAATATACCTAATTGAAGCAAACCTACTCTCTCTCTCAGGGCTTTCAGAATTATTTCAAGTAGGCGGTTGCGATGAGAAAGTAGGCAGCTGTGAGGCGAACGGGGAGTTTTTATCTTTAAACTACAACTAAAGCCATTCTAATATATTGTAATAAAGAACAACTGCTCAGACATTTTTTTATACCGGATTTTATCAAATTTTACAAATTCTCAGTCTTAGTAATAAGTTAAGTTAACACTGAACAGTTAAAGCATTCAATATTTCGCTACTTCATTTTGATACTTTGAGTAATCAAAAAAAACCCAGTCCTGGACCGACAACGATAACGGATACATTTCGTTTCAAATTGGACAAAGTCAATATTTTTGAACGAATACAAATTAACATCGATTGTTTTAAAAAAAGGAATAAAAATAGACAAGGTTGAGTAAAGAATAACTTTATTTTGATGCTTAAAGTAGAGAGAAAGGTGCAGAGCAGATATTTTGATATTTGAAAGAAAAGTAGCCGGCGGTAAACCTCGTGGCAACCGCCGGAGCTCGGCCGGCCGCCGGCTTATTTTGAAAGCCTTGTCTCTCTCTCTCTCCTACTAGCATGAATACTTAGACATGATTTTCATCTTTAAGGCAAACAATGAACTTATTAAATTTGAAGCAAGTTTTCTCTCTAACAAAACCAAACCTAGTATACTTACAAGATCTCATCACAAAACAGACGGCAGCGCGTTGAAAGAGCGATTGAGCGATTCTACCGAACATGCACATATGGCAGATTGTACTTGCACTTGTCATCGGAACCACCCCACCCCCTCACACCCCGGGGAGACATGGGGCATATGTGGGAAATGGTTGGGGATTTGCTTGTCAAACTTCCCCTATGGGTTGGGGCGTTAGTGCAGTTTTGACATTGTGCAAATATGATCACCGAGTGACACAATGGAACGTCAGGTACATCTGGCTAACACCGCTGCCAAAAGTTTTGGGCCTACGCGACATCCGAGCTCGTACTTCAAAAATGAGCGGAAAAGCACTGAAATATTTGGACTGGTCCCAATCTCGTTCCCAGAGCCCACGTTCCTCACGGGAAACTAGAGACTCTGGGATAATCCGTTTCAAATCACAGGATTCTTGTTATTCCTGTTGAGGTACTCATGCGTAAATATCCTAGCGGAATCTGGATAGTATGTTCTCCTTGTTTGACTTTTCTCCAAACAAGTCAATGGGGTTGCTGGCGAAGCTCGAATTACAGCATCTACACACATACGGCGAAGATATCGATCGCGGCAACATCTTCACTGGAGTCTTGTCGTCCGACATCTTTGTTATTTTCGTTTTATTAATTCTACTTCCGGTCACTTCAGACCAACTCATGCTCACATTCAGCCAATAACGTAACGATTTGAAACGAATTATCCCAGAGTCTCTCGTTTCCCGGGTGGGGAACTTGGGCTCTGGGCACGAAATTGGACTGGTCCGAGAGTCCCACATAAAAGTTAAAATTATAAGCATACCACCAAAAAGTAAAGGTAGATAATTTGTGCATGGCTTCATTGTCAATTTTGTAACATATTCTGAAATACCGCCTTCGTAATTTCCATGCCCCATTTTTCTAACACAAATGAATAGTCTAGTCTTATTTAGTCTTCACTGTCTGGTTGTTGTTGTCACGGCTAGTTCCCACTTCTCTTGCAATGTTTACTTAGCAAATTCACGCATGCGCAAACGTTTGGCAGCGGTGTTCATTTGGGTTAAAAAAACACACCTAACCCTCCGGGAGAAGAGACTTACTTTGACTATTGTTCATTTGTTTGGGACAATTGTTCGTTTGAGTTGAAAGATCGGTTGCAAAAATTACAAAATAAAGGACGCCGTATTACTACAGGAGACAGGTACTATTCGTCAGCTTCCGATACCTTAGCAAAATTAGAGAGGACAACGCGGCAGTGTCGAAGAAAGAAACAACTACTCTGACTCCTTAGTTAATAACTGCATTAAGTAATAGATCAAACGCGAGTTTCATCAGGGGTTCCAAACACGAGAAAACAAATGAAAACCGAGGGCGTAGCCCCGAGGCTTTTATTGTTCTCGACTGGCTCTCCGAACTTCCCGCGTGCATCCATAACTCGATGGAGCACGCCAAACCGCATGATCCATTTCTTAAAATATAATTTTTAACCCACGACCTCGTGAAAAACAAACCTTATTACGGATTGATAGGCTAGTGTTTAAATATCATTAAGTAAATAAAGGTTTAACAGAGCTTTCACGGTATACTAAAAGTACAAATAGACTCCAGTTAAAATGTTAAATAGTACCTTGTATTGGTGGTTTGCATCCAGTGTGACGATGAAACAAGACGCAATCATCCATTTTACAGAAGGAGATTCTTTTTAGCGGAAAAATAGTCCAAAGTCTGTTTAAATTAAGAAGAAAAATAGTTATTGTTAGTTCTAGTAAAAAAACTTAACAAACGAGGTTAACAAGGCATTTACTATATAGCTTTTGGTTCATTTTCTTTGTTGCTTTTAGTCCTGGCTTCGCCTTCAGTTGTTGCCGTTTACCGTACTTTTAAGCTTGTTCGCTTCCCTTCATGTTTACAAATGTTAAACGTTTATTTTCTTCGCTTAAAGATAAACAGCTTTTAGAAAAAAGCAAGACTAATGTCTCGGGCGTTTTATTGTTCAAAATTTTCAACAAAAAACATACCTAAATCTTTGTTATTTTCATTTAAATCAACTCGGAAATTCTCCCACCAAAACTTAGCAGTCCGTAATCAACCAATCAGCGTGTGCCATGCCAGGTCAAACAAGCCTACAATGCGGTAGGGTTACCCTTTGGGTTATCCTAGCACACGGGTTACCCTAGCTCTCGTACATTTCTTGCTTGTTTTTTTGTTTCTCGTGTTTACAAGGACGCTAGGGTAACCCGAGTGCTAGGGTAACCCTATCACGCCACTAGGGATAACCTAGTAGCCGGGTTGTGTTTTCTCGTTGTAAACGCGTTTGGGATAACTCGCCTACCCGGAACAACTCTGTACTAGAGTTCCAGGCTTCTTGTTATTAGTGTTTGGTAACCAACGTCTAATAAAGTTGACCCGGGCAGCAGGGTGACCCTATCTGTGAAATTGTGCTTGTAAACACAGGCTAACTTTGACCCGGGTGCTAGGGTAAACCTACCTCCTTGTAAACAGGCGCTTAGAGCCTGTTCGTGGAGTTATTTAGGGAAAATAGAGGGAAGGGATAACTCGGATGGAAGCCTTCATGCATGGAAGCGAGATAACCGTTTGGCCCTATAGGGTTTAATACGATGTCCCTGTGGTCGAGTTATCACTATCCCCCGAGTTATGGCGGTCTCATGCGAACAGGCTCACACCATGAATTTAGTATGAATCCAATGCAGGAAAACCCCTGTGATCTTTGTCATGACTCATGCAGAACGAGAATTATTTGGCTGAGGTAACCGCGTATAATAAGATAAACGGACTTCCTGGGTTGGGAGATGAACACAATCCTGCTCGAGTCTTGGCAGGAAAATCTCCAATCTATTATAAAGGATTATAAAAGACGCCACGCCGAGAAACAGTGAAGAATTCAAAATTTTAACTCCCTACTCTGACTGGCATTTTACTCGGCAAAGATAGAATTCACCAACGGGGCTCAGAAATATTTTTTGTGTATTTGAATTTGACGAACGTCTACCAAACGTCTGTTACATTACACCAAGCTCACAAACGTAGCACATGCACTACATGGATACGCACAACTTATCAATCATTTTAATAATACCATGATCGCCTCGGATTCTTTTGTTCTCCGAGGGAATGTAAACCTCGTATTTCCCTCATTGCTCATGCAAGAGGGTAATTTTTCCTTTGTCTTGTAATTTTGCCGTGCATGTTGATGAGGGAAAATTAGAAGACAAAGAAATCCTTTGTCTTCTAATTCTCCCGTGCATGTTGATGAGGGGAAAATAGAAGACAAAGAAATCTTTTGTCTTCTTCTAAATTTCCTGCTTGCATATATTTTCCCTCATCAACAAGCACGGGAAAATTAGATGCAACTTCTCTGATCAACCGTGGAAATTTCTTGTCGGTAAAATTCTCAAAGTTTTCCTCGCGGCGATCATAATATTACAAACTAATAACATGACTTTTCAGGAAATTAGCGATTAAATCTCCCCTTTGTCTCGGTAAGATTTGTAAATGTCCTCGTGCCGCTAATTTCCCTCGAGTCATGTTATTACTTATAAATAAATCTCATATGCAACTACCACTTATAGCAGCACATATGACTGAACTTAAAACCTTAGCTCTCCATCTGAGCCTCAACTGCTCAATGGTTAGAGCATCTCACTGGTCATCAGAAGGTTGTGAGTTGTACACATATTCAATCTACGTTCAAATCATCTGAGTCTCAGTAGCTCAATGATTAGAGCATCTCACTGGTCATTAGAATGTTGTGAGTTGTACACAAATTCAATCTACGTTCAAATCATTTGAGTCTCAGTAGCTCAATGGTTAGAGCATTTCACTGGTCATCAGAAGGTTGTGAGTTGTACACATATTCAATCTACGTTCAAATCATCTGAGTCTCAGTAGCTCAATGATTAGAGCATCTCACTGGTCATTAGAATGTTGTGAGTTGTACACATATTCAATCTACGTTCAAATCATCTGAGTCTCAGTAGCTCAATGATTAGAGCATATCTCAGTGGTCATTAGAAGGTTGTGAGTTGTACACATATTCAATCTACGTTCAAATCATCTGAGTCTCAGTAGCTCAATGATTAGAGCATCTCACTGGTCATTAGAAGGTTGTGAGTTGTGCACATATTCAATATATACGCTCAAATCATCTGAGTCTCAGTAGCTCAATTGTTAGAGCATCTCACTGGTCATCACAAGGTTGTGGATTGTACACATATTCAATCTACGTTCAAATCATCTGAGTCTCAGTAGCTCAATGATTAGAGCATCTCACTGGTCATCAGAAGGTTGTGGGTTGTGCACATATTCAATCTACGTTCAAATCATCTCAGTCTCAGTAGCTCAATGGTTAGAGCATCTCACTGGTCATCAGAAGGTTGTGAGTTGTACACATATTCAATCTACGTTCAAATCATCTGAGTCTCAGTAGCTCAATGATTAGAGCATATCGCACTGGTCATTAGAAGGTTGTGAGTTGTACACATATTCAATCTACGTTCAAATCATCTGAGTCTCAGTAGCTCAATGGTTAGAGCATCTCACTGGTCATCAGAGGGTTGAGAGTTGTACACATATTCAATCTACGTTCAAATCATCTGAGTCTCAGTAGCTCAATGGTTAGAGCATCTCACTGGTCATCAGAAGGTTGTAGGTTGTACACATATTCAATCTACGTTCAAATCATCTCAGTCTCAGTAGCTCAATGGTTAGAGCATCTCACTGGTCATCAGAAGGTTGTGAGTTGTACACATATTCAATCTACGTTCAAATCATCTGAGTCTCAGTAGCTCAATGATTAGAGCATATCGCACTGGTCATTAGAAGGTTGTGAGTTGTACACATATTCAATCTACGTTCAAATCATCTGAGTCTCAGTAGCTCAATGGTTAGAGCATCTCACTGGTCATCAGAGGGTTGAGAGTTGTACACATATTCAATCTACGTTCAAATCATCTGAGTCTCAGTAGCTCAATGGTTAGAGCATCTCACTGGTCATCAGAAGGTTGTAGGTTGTACACATATTCAATCTACGTTCAAATCATCTGAGTCTCAGTAGCTCAATGGTTAGAGCATCTCACTGGTCATCAGAAGGTTGTGAGTTGTACACATATTCAATCTACGTTCAAATCATCTGAGTCTCAGTAGCTCGATGATTAGAGCATCTCACTGGTCATTAGAAGGTTGTGGGTTGTACACATATTCAATCTACGTTCAAATCATCTGAGTCTCAGTAGCTCAATGATTAGAGCATCTCACTGGTGATCAGAACGTTGTGGGTTGTGCACATATTCAATATATACGCTCAAATCATCTGAGTCTCAGTAGCTCAATGATTAGAGCATCTCACTGGTCATCAGAAGGTTGTGGGTTGTGCACATATTCAATCTACGTACAAATCATCTGAGTCTCAGTAGCTCAATGGTTAGAGCATCTCACTGGTGTTCACAAGGTTGTGGATTGTACACATATTCAACATACGTTCAAATCATCTGAGACTCAGTAGCTCAATGGTTAGAGCATCTCACAGGTCATCACAAGGTTGTGGATTGTACACATATTCAATCTACGTTCAAATCATCTCAGTCTCAGTAGCTCAATGATTAGAGCATCTCACTGCATGGTCATCAGAAGGTTGTGGGTTGTGCACATATTCAATCTACGCTCAAATCATCTGAGTCTCAGTAGCTCAATGGTTAGAGCATCTCACTGGTCATCAGAAGGTTGTGAGTTGTACACATATTCAATCTACGTTCAAATCATCTGAGTCTCAGTAGCTCAATGATTAGAGCATCTCACTGGTCATTAGAATGTTGTGAGTTGTACACATATTCAATCTACGTTCAAATCATCTGAGTCTCAGTAGCTCAATGATTAGAGCATATCTCACTGGTCATTAGAAGGTTGTGAGTTGTACACATATTCAATCTACGTTCAAATCATCTGAGTCTCAGTAGCTCAATGATTAGAGCATCTCACTGGTCATTAGAAGATTGTGAGTTGTACACATATTCAATCTACGTTCAAATCATCTGAGTCTCAGTAGCTCAATGGTTAGAGCATCTCACTGGTCATCGGAATGTTGTGAGTTGTACACATATTCAATCTATGTTCAAATCATCTGAGTCTCAGTAGCTCGATGGTTAGAGCATCTCACTGGTCATCAGAAGGTTGTGGGTTGTGCACATATTCAATCTACGCTCAAATCATCTGAGTTTCAGTAGCTCTATGATTAGAGCTCAATCATTCGAAGGTTTCAGATTCGATCCCTGTCTGGAGCTCGAAGTATTTTCTGAGAATTTGACCTTGATGAACGTCTATCAAACGTCTGTTACATTACACCAAGCTCACAAACGTACCACATGTACTACATGTATATACGTACAACTTATCATATTAGGTATTCTACTTTGGCTAACACAAAACAATTTGAATTTGGCAAACAGAAAACTATTTTACTCGTCACAGAGAAACCTATCGACATGAAAAGGTTAAGTCGCGAACAAACTGAAGAACTTATTTATTTTACAAATAGTCGGAAATAAAAGTAGCGTGCCATTCATCCTCACGGACTCAACGAACGTTTTTCATTTATTTAACACTTCTGAAGACGCTGTTTATGTTTAGCAAGGGCGGACATAAAAACAGAGTTTTCACTTTATTTTGTTTTCACTTTATCTATTTCCCTCCCTTTTATTTAATACTTTTGAAGATGCTGTTTTTGTTTAGCAAGAGCGGCATAGACAGTGTTTTCACTTAATTAATTTATCTATTTTTTACTTTCGCTCATCCTTTTCACACCCCCTCCTTTTTTGCTCATCGCCGGAATAGCAAATATTTTTCGCATCTTATTATTGATTTGTTATTGTCATTTTGCTTTGATTGGCTAATATTTTCGCTAATATTTGTTATTGTTATTTTTATCTTATTGGCTTATTTTTAGTCACATGATTTTCTTTCTTGTATAAGCTCGTTGTTTGTTTACACTCCTGACGTTTCTCTCTGACGAAGGGCCTTCGCTCAAAACGTTAGACTCCTATGTTCTCTGTCTCGGTAGTATATTTAACCTTACTATACTTCGATTGTTAATTATTTTACTATGGCTAATGCCAGACAATTTTACTCCCCACAGGGCGGGATAGTGCAGCGAGCGGAAGGGGTTAAATGCGCCTTCTTAAGCCAATACAAAACGTTTAGACGATAAGTCCACATAAAAGTATTAGTTTAAGTTACAGAAAAGCTTAGTTTTGCTAAAAATATTTTAAAAACTAGAAGTTACTATCGCAAGGAAGTGCTGCCTGGTACAAAATTGGATAAGGGTGTAAAAGAAAAAAAGCCTTGTGTTTTTAAGGTTGTTTTTAAACTTGTTAGCAGTGACGTTTATACCAGAACCCTGATTATGGCGGACGAGCTGGTGCTTCCCTTGTTGTAGCATATTTAGGAGTTTAATGCATGTTCATTAATTTTTAACTCAGCATAATGACAATTATTATGTATTAGCCACAATAATGCATTGTGTACTTTTTGTCTTCTCACAGTCACATCTTTGAATGTGTTATCTTTCCCTTTGACTTTGACAATAATCACAGCCAAGTCTTTAGGATATCTTGGCAAAGAGGTTGCAAGCTCTTTCACATTTTTGGCAAGTTAATACAATGCCCTGAGTAACCTCTTTGTCCACCAGGTTTAATATAAACTCTCATGATAGGGAGAGCACGAGCAATCAACATTTCCTCAACTTGAGTCAAGTTTTGTAACTCATGTGGAACACACGAAGGAATCATTGAATTTTCAAGTGAAAACTTTTTGGGAGATTTTTTATCTCTAGAACATCTTGAACACACATAATCATTAGGTGACCTTGGTTTAGATTTTAATGGCCATGCCTCTTGACAAATTGTACATTGAGTGATAGAAAATTCAACTGATTTATGGAATTTATTAATGTTAGATTTTGCCCAACATTGTTGTTCAATCCCACCACTTTTTGTGATGTCAAATTCTTTTAAATATTCCTGCTGATTTGTTATTTGGGTCTGTGACAGTTTTTCTTTATCAATATGAGCTTTCTCTGCTCGTTTTCTTTTTTGATAGATTCTAGCTCTTTCAAGTCTAGCTTGTTTCTCACTGTCAGTTTCCTCTGACCGTTTTTTTCGTTGCGACTCTCTAGCATTTACAAGTCTTGTTTGTTGCTCACTGTCAGTTTCCTCTGACCGTTTTTTTTGTTGCGACTCTCTAGCATTTACAAGTCTTGTTTGTTTCTCACTGTCAGTTTCCTCTGACCATTTTTTTTGTTGTGACTCTCTAGCATTTACAAGTCTTGTTTGTTTCTCACTGTCAGTTTCCTCTGACCATTTTTTTTGTTGTGACTCTCTAACATTTACAAGTCTTGTTTGTTTCTCACTGTCAGTTTCCTCTGATTGTTTTCTTTTTTGAAACTTTTTATCATTTTCAAGTCTAGTTTGTTTTTCACTTTGAGTTTCTTCTGATCGTTTTCTTTTTCGATACTTTCTATCCTTTTCAAGTCTAGTTCGCTTTTCACTTTTGGTTTCTTCCGAATGTTTACGGAATTGATTTACATGCAATTGAACCGGGACAATTTCAAATAAATTTGTATTTAATTCACTTGACAGAGAACATAAATATTCCTCTAATTCAATGATATCATCGTATTTCATGACAACAGCAGTGCCATTAGGATCAGGCATGCTATTACAATTTCTGGCATGAGGATCAAATAAATAAAAATAATCTAGACCCTTTATCAAGGCCATCATATAGCCTTCTAATATTAAAAAAGCATAATTGTCATTTGTAAAAGTATTCATCAAAGCTGAACGAATGGTAAAGTAGGGAGCCTCAACTTCATGCTCACTACTGATAAGACCTTGGTGGTCTTTTCAATAATTTATAAACCATATTTGTTTTTTATTTTCTGCCTCAATGGGCTCCACCACAATGGGCAGATCAATATTAGTTTGTGCCTCAATGGGCTCCGCCACAATGGGCAGATCAATATTAGTTTGTGCCTCAACGGGCTCCGCCACAATGGGCAGATCAACAGTATATTTTTGTGCCTCAACGGGCGATATAATATTTGTGTCGATCACTGATCGGCATGTCTCAATGGACGAGTTCTTTGACTTGTCTTCTAACCAACGACAACAAACAACAGTTGGTAAGTTGTTCAGTGACAGAAATCCCTCACGAGGAATGAGATCATTGTTAAAAGCATTCAAGTACATGTTGTCTCCTTGTACTAAGACATTGTCAATGGTTGTCGAGTTCCACTCGATAACTGGAATAGTTTGTGCTGTTAACAGCGCCGATAAACTCATGAAAGAAAACTGCTTTCCTCGAGACTGGCCACTGAAACCTTCATGGCCTTGATGAATACTTCCACGAGAAAGTAAAGACATGATGTATTTGTTCTTACCGTGAATTTTCTGTCGAGGAAGAACTTCGAGAAGCTCTGAATATCGAAGGCAACGTGTGCGCACTGAGTCCCATCAGCTCATATATTGATGACGTAATGCCGACAGATAAATATTAAACAAACAAACGCAAAATTTAACAAATCGAGATCTGGTCGGCTATACATAGCTCGGAAAAAGGACTGGGCATGAGGCAACGTCAAGAATAGTGAGCTGCCTCCCTTCGGTCGGCAGCAATAATACTAATCTCGTACTATAGTTGGATAATATTAGCCAAACGAAACAAATTAGAAAAAGTCACGGAGTGATATCTTGACAAAATAAAATGAAATCCATTTGAATAAATGACCATCTGTATTAATTTTTCAGTCTAAATTTAATTAAGTTCTCCTGTTTGTCAAGTATATGCACTCTCATCTACCCTTATAGCAATCACTATCAACAATGTAGTCAATCCATTAACAAATGTTGATCAAGTTATATTTATTTAAATCTATATCCAAATGGCACATTATTGCCTGTTATTATATGGCTGGGCTTGTTTTCGGGTCATTACGCCAAACGGCGCACGCTGATTGGTTGCTGAGAGGTCCGGAAAAAGCCGTAATGCCCTCTCGGCACTGTGAGAGGGCATTGCGTCCTTTTTAACGACCTGCAAGTTTTGGCGGGAAAATTACTGAGTTGATTTGAATGAAAATAAAAGCGAATTAGATATATTCGTTGGAAAATTTTGAACAATACTACGTCCTGAAACATCAGTGTTTCTTTTTATAAAAACTTCTTATTTAAAAGCGCGAAAAATAAAAGCCTAACAGGTGTAAACATGAAGGCAACCGAAACGAACAAGCTCAAAAGAAAGAACTAAGGTGAACAGCGACATCTGATCAAGACAAACGTAGAACTAAAAACAGATAAGAAAACAAACCAAAAGCCATATAATAAAAGGCTTATTAACCTCGTTTTCTCAGTCTGTACGGGAAAGTATTTGCCCTCGGTTTCTCTCGCACAAACCTCGCCACTTCGTCGCCCGGTCTGTACGAAAACCTCGGGCAAATACTTTCCCGTACAGACCTCGAACTCGGTTAATAAGCCTTTATTAATGTTGAAATGGATTCAACATGGATGTTTTGTTTCAGATTTGTGTTGTATAAAAGGCACCGAAATTTCAGCTGTTTTTCATTTTGTTTACACTTCATGCATTTAGACAGTCTTCCGTCCTTTTCGCGCAGAAGATATTAAAAATGAAACAATCTTCTTTTTTCTTCATCTTAAACTGTGGAGCTATTTTACTCATACATCTAACTCTATACGTACAGTACGTTCAACTTATCTTAGTTACCGTAGCTCAATGGTTATAAAGCATCTCATTGGCGATCAAAAGATCGGTTGTACATTAGCACATAGAATGTATTCAATCTATTTCAAATTATCTGATGCCCAGTAGCCCAATCGTTATAGACTCATTGGCGATCAGAATATCGTAGGTTCGAGTCCTGCGAGTCCCACTCAATAACGTTGGAATTAGTCTTCAAGAGAATAATGCTTATTATGTCAACACTATATACTCATATTGCACCTGTATTTTCGTTGGCTTTTTGTTGAAAAAGACATTGAGGAATATAAAATGTACACTGCAAAACCTCCAATTCTTGTCAAGATAATTTTTCTTGTTTTGAGATTTTATTTCTTGTTTTAAGATATTTAATCTTGTTTTAAGACAAAATATCTAGTCAAGAAACCGCAGTAAGATTATTATCTTGCAAACGGGACAAGAAAATCTTAAAACAAGTATTTTTTTCTTAAAACAAGTTTTTGGGAATTTGCAGTGTATAAGCAACATCTACTGATTTAACCATAAAACTCTAAACAAAACTTGTAAACACGATTCCAAGATGTTAATGTTGAAATAGATTAATATATATGACGTTTTGTTTTTAGTTAATGTTGTATAAAACATCGAAATTCCAGCTGCTTTTCATTTTGTTTACTCATCATGCCTTGGACAGTCTTGCCATCTCGTTAAATATTCGTACTAAAATGTTAGTTATATGGGAAAATAAGTATGTATGGACCAACACTAATACTTCCCTCGCTCTCATTTTTTTACTGACAAATCGCCTTTTTCAATTTTGTTTCAATTTCTACATTATATATAATGTTCTAATGTTGCATATGTTTCATATATATAAGCTCAGATAAATATTACTGGATGAACATTGCTTAATGGATTGATAAAACTGTTGATAGTGCGTGGTAAGGGTATAGATGAGAGCATGTATACTTCAGTGCCAAACAGCAGAACTCAATTAAATTTAGACCGCAATATCTGAATACAGATGTTCATTCATACAAATGGATTTCATTTATTTCTTTTTGTCAAAACATCACTCAGTTACTTTACCTTATTCGTTTAGTTATAGCCTAATATTTTCTAACTATAGTATAAGATTAGTATATTCTTAAAAATACTTTTAAATAAAGTAAACTATTCTACAACTTAAATTATTATTTTCATGTGGACATATCGACTAAAGGTATTGATTTAATTAAGACAGCTTTAACAAACACATTAACAATCGCAGTTATTGGCGACACCCATTTAACCTATATTTGCTGCGTCATTTGCGCTTATAAGAGACTCGTGTTTGAGGAGGCACAATTACTTAATCGACGTTTTGCATAGACGCCAAGATATTGTTAAAAGAGCTAAATTTTGATAACTGTTGGAAGTTCGATTTCTGGAACTTATCTAAACTGCAGAGAAAGGAGAATTGAAAAGAAAGCAACCAAAAAGAAAACATTACAGGTAAAATTCTATTTAACAATTCCCCCACGTATGGATGGTTAATTTCTTGATTGCTGTATAACCCGGCTAAATAATGTACTAAACTTCAACACAGTTTAATATAATCATTTTAACCCAAGATAGAGCAGTGTACAATTTCGAATTTCTCTCCAGCCAACAGAAGTTTGGGTTCTTTTCTAATATTAACATCGTTCTTATAGTCTCTTTTCTGAAATTGATATAAGGTTTGCTCACCTGAAAATTCATTTGAGAAAATTAGGAAACGCCTACACTGTAAATTCAAAAGAGTCGTTTCGACTCCTTTAAAGGAGTCGTTTTTGTGACCCCGGGATGACACCTTCAGAAGAGTCATTTTGACTCTTTTTGGACCTACTCCTTTGAAGGATCATTTTGACCCTTTACAAGGATCTATTTTGACTCTTTAAAGGGTCGTTTGAAACGACTCTTCGAAGAGTTAAAAATAAAATCTACTCTTCAGAAGAGTTGTTTTGACCCATATGTTAGGTCATTTCTACTCGTATTTTGGGTCATTTCTGCTCCTATTTTGGGTCATTTCGGCTCCTATTTTGGATCATTTCGGCTCCGATTATGGTCATTTCTGCTCCGATTATGGGTCATTTCTACTCCTATTTTGGGTCATTTCTACTCCTATTTTGGGTCATTTCTGCTCCTATTATGGGTCATTTCGGCTCCTATTATGGGTCATTTCAACGTATACTTTGAAGTTTCGTAGTCATATATCGCCGATTTCTCTGGAACTCTGCAGTACTTCTCGGTCTCTGTAATTTTCGAATTGGCTAAATATGATATTCGAAAACAAACTGAACGACGAAATCTCTCCCACTGTATAACAGCGTGCATTATTTACACCTTTTGAACATTCAACGACATTTGCGAATGTTCGAATTTGTGTACGACACTCAAGTTTTCAAGGTAGCCATTGCGTAGACAGTCTTTAACAAAATTGAAGTTTTTTTTGACTGATTTGAAAGTGTTTACCAAAAATTGACCGACTGTGGCCGATCGATGTTTTATTATATGACTGTTGTCGCATGCATCGGCGACTATTGTACTTGTTGTAGAAGTTGAACGTGAAAATTTTACATATTGAAATATATAGAACAAAATTAAGATATTGTAAAAGAGCGTAATGTGAACTTTAAAATAATATATAGCTTGTTGGCCTATCTTTTATACTCACCAAATGAGAGCGAAGTTTTCATAATGACATCACAGACTATTCTAAAACTGAAGATATCTTAAAAGTAAGCTTGCACTGTCTTTGATTGTCTTTTTGTAGACGTTTTAGCCTTTAATTTTTTTTGTCGGAATTAGTCTTTTGTGTTCTATCCTGGCTAACACCATATAATTTGATTTACATCTGGGAAACTCGGACAGCACGAATTAAAGGGTTTATTAAGTATTTGCATATGTATGGTATTGATCAATTTCACTTCATATTATATATTTCATCTTAATGGTTGCCCGTTTTAAATTGTATAATTTTTGGGGGTTTTCAGCAAGATAGTTACGTTAAAATACAGTACACGACCCATTGATAATTAGATTTTAATTTATTAATCTAATTTAATTATAGCATTTCTAGTGGATTCTTTGCAGCCAGAAGCTGAATATAATCATGGATCTCGCCACTGCAGCCGGAACGCCACAAGTTTGGAAAGTAGTCGTTATGAGTCTTGCTTTAAATCTCTGCGTAGTCAGAACATTGCATTTAAGTGCGAATTTTGTGCTTTTAGAAAGAGGTATAGTGGGCATGCATTATATACAGTAATTATAATTTAAAATAAAAAATCGTGCACATAGAAATGAATAGATGTGTAACAATGGAATTGCTGTTACTCGTTAATTTTATTAAATTCTATAGAAAATGCTGTGCGAAATAACTTCGATTTTTAGACTATACAAACGATATTTTGTCATAATATTGGAAGTTAAAAAAGACCAACTGTTTGCAAGAAAACATTACAGGTTTCCTTGGACCTGTGACAGGTTGCGTTTTAATTAGACTGCAGAAGTAATACGACCAAACTGTCGGGCAAAATGTTCCGTGCAGAGCAATGGTTGGACGGTCATGCATCTATGTTCTATGTTTTGTGCGGTCATTGTTCTGTAATGCAAAGTGTTTTAACGCAAACTTAACCAGTGAAGAACATAATACAGTAAATATCCGCATGAAAGAAACTGCAGATTAAGAATTAGTCAAATAAACAGCCAATAGATAACAACCAGTTCAGCCCAGAGAAATACTGTATAATTAGGAAGGAGTTCTTATGCAAAGAATTACTAAATCTCACATCACATGCAGATACAGAGTATGTTTCAAGGGTCCTTGGAGAAATACATTAGAGTACTAAAACTAAATTAATTTTAGAACATAGTACTATTTAATACTAAATATAGTGGTATGTTTTGTTTATTTGCTTCTTTATCGCAATAGTTAGTGTAATACATTGTGTTCTAGATATATTAATACACTCTATTTTAACTAGATGCATTTACAGTGCTCTATACGGGGGAATACACTAGATCAGTTACAAATGTTTTTGCGCTATACGTTTGAACCCGTTAAGAACCTATATCAGCCTGATTTCTCACTAGCCACCCAACATATAAGAACCATTTCAGCCTGACCGGGGTTTTTACTGTAAATCGCACAACTTTTTCTTTCAATATGTTTTATTTTTTGAGTAACAAGAACATCGCATGAACAAATCCTTAATCCATGAACAAGAAGTGGAAAGTTTATTGGACTGTGGACATCTGTGTTTGGCTGAACTCTGCCGAGGATGTAAATCAATCAACTTTGAATAGGAAGGATCCAAGAATATGAATTCAAGAAAGAAATGTCAATTGAACAACGAAACAAAGACGACTAAACCAGAAAGACTCGTTCCTGATGCAGCATTTAATTATTATGAAGCAATAAATGTAAGTAGGCAAAGTATAAAAATAAATACATCAGTTGTCTTGACATGCAGAAAATGTTTAAGTTATATACAGATAACTGCGTGATATAATTGTGATATAATTATTGATAAATATATATTATTACAAGACAAAAGAAATAAAGATAGCCACTCGCTTTGAATATATTTTTTTATTGCACGAACTTTTTCGCTATAAAGCACCTGAAAAGCACCGGAAGAGCTTTATAGCCAAAACGTTTGTCCAATAAAAAATTATATTCAAAGCGAGTGGCTATTTTTATTTCTTTTGACTTGTTGACAAATGACATATTTTGTAATATATATAATGACATATATATATATATATATATATATATATGTAATATTTATAAACCGCGCAGGAGGGCTTTATCGGATATAAAACACGAGGCGATAGCCGAGTGTTTTAGAGCCGATAAAGCCCGTACTGCAAGGTTTTTAAATGGCTTCTAAAAAGAATCACTTCATACGTTCATTGGCGTAGTAATTTTGAAAATTAAGCTTATCTCAGCCGTTAAAAACCAGCGAGAAACTTAGAGCGAGTCTATATCACATATATAGATCCGATACGCTCATGATTTTTCTTTGTGTTTTCCTCATGAATTATTAATGAATTTTAGAAATATATATATAATATTTATAAACCGCGCAGGAGGGCTTTATCGGATATAAAACACGAGGCGATAGCCGAGTGTTTTAGAGCCGATAAAGCCCGTACTGCAAGGTTTTTAAATGGCTTCTAAAAAGAATCACTTCATACGTTCATTGCGTAGTAATTTTGAAAATTAAGCTTATCTCAGCCGTTAAAAACCAGCGAGAAACTTAGAGCGAGTCTATATCACATATATAGATCCGATACGCTCATGATTTTTCTTTGTGTTTTCCTCATGAATTATTAATGAATTTTAGAAATATATATATATATATATATATATATATATATATATATATATATATATATATATATATATATATATATGTATAAAATTATATATTTTACTACCGTAATAATATAATCACTATATCACGCACTTATAAACTAACATTATGTTGTCTAAACATTGCAGATGAAAGAAAGTGATGAAACATGCGAAGCCAAAGGTAACTGTATTTAAGACAATACGTTTAGATACTTAAATAATCTGACAAGGCAGATTTAGAGAAAGCTTTGATGTCTAAGACTTTAAGATATGAAAATATTATCTGAAAATCTTCAACGAAACATTTAATTATATTAGCCAATATAAGAACTCGTATAGAGTCACAAATTGAACACTTGTTCCTTGTTAGTAAACGAGAGTGCTGAAATTCATAATTACTTAATATTTTATTGATTTGTGTTTATTTTTAGACGTTGCCGAATGTAGCTCCAAACCCTGCCATCAACATGCTACTTGTAGAGATACCGTTAGTTCTTATACTTGCACATGTAATCGCGGATTTACTGGCAATGGAACCAATTGCACACGTAAGTTCTTGTAGTTGAACATAGATATTTGTCTTTGCATAGGCCGAGCTATTTCCAGCAGTTTGAGGATACTCAATTATCCTTGCTTTTTGTGAGAACAATCTATTTTTCGACATCGGATCTTTAGGCACGATGGCTGTAGGCTCAACATACGCACAACGCTTGCCCTATACATTTGATTTTGAACTTTGCTTGTCGAATTTTCTCAACTAACACAAGGTCTGATATTATTTAGTCTGAATTCGCGTGGAAGGCTTATTTGTACTCACGTTTCTCATCTGAAACATGCATCATCGTTGCCATTATCTACTTTAGTCTTTCAAATGATTAAAATTGAAAGGATTCTTTAGATATTCGTATATATCTGATTCGAAAAAGAAAGAAAAACCAACGAATTCTCTTCATAATCTGTTCTATTTTATTCTACTCTACTCTACTCTGCTCTGCTCTGCTCTGCTCTGCTCTGCTCTGCTCTGCTCTGCTCTGCTCTGCTCTCCTCTCCTCTCCTCTCCTCTCCTCTCCTCTCCTCTCCTCTCCTCTCCTCTCCTCTCCTCTCCTCTCGCCTCCTCTCGTCTCCTCTCCTCTCCTCTACTCTCCTCTACTCTACTCTACTCTACTCTACTCTACTCTACTCTACTCTACTCTACTCTACTCTACTCTACTCTACTCTACTCTACTCTACTCTACTCTACTCTACTCTACTCTACTCTTCTCCCTTCCATTCCACCCTATTCTATCCCAATCCATTCCACTCTACTCGTCTAGTCTAGTCTAGTCTAGTCTAGTCTAGTCTAGTCTAGTCTAGTCTAGTCTAGTCTAGTCTAGTCTAGTCTAGTCTAGTCTAGTCTAGTCTAGTCTAGTCTAGCCTAGCGACTCTAGTCTAGTCTAGTGACTCTAGTCTAGTCTAGTCTGGCCTGGTCTACTCTACTCTATCCTAGCTTACCTTAACCTATTCTCTCTTGTCCTACTCTTTTCTACACTACCCTAATATTGTCGCTATAGATTCTCTTATATAGTCGATCTTAAATTTTATTCATACGGTATAACGAGTTTTATTTGATATTTGATTTCATGTTCTAATGATTTGTTTTTAATTTTAGACGTTGATGAATGCAACCTCGATCCCTGTCACCAAAATGCAACTTGCAACAATACCGCTGGTTCTTATACTTGCACATGTAATCGCGGTTTTATTGGAAATGGAACAAACTGCACAGGTAATATGTTTTGGTAGTTGAAGATAGATGTTTAGTCTTAGTATATAGGCGGAGTTATTTCCAGCAGTTTGAAATTCCAGAAAATTAGAATTGTTAGTATATCACGCCCACCAAGAGAGGGTGTGCAAACTGCGACACCAGCAAGGCCCCCCCTCACTTCAACTCACCTGCTTTGAAATTCAATAAAGTTTTTGGTTTTGGTGAAGAAAAATCTACCTTTCGACCGCACTGGATGTTTCGGTACGATGACTGTAGACCCGACATTCGCACAACGCACAGAATACATATTGTTTCACTTGCTCTACCAGATAATGCTAAACACGTTACAGTCTTCGTTGGAGTATTCTCTGTGTCTCTATCTGTCATGTTTCATATTGTGTTAACGCTGAAACACGAAGCAAGGTTACACTTCGGGCATTGGGCGAAGGTGATTAAACCGGAAAATGAAACATTGTGTCAACTTCATAAATTTTCGTGACAAAATTTGATGTGTGATAATTAGATTTGAAACGCTGCAAGTGGGCCAAGTCTGTCTCTCTCCCTCTCCCCATTTTCCTCGCGCCGCGCGCTCGACCCCTCGTCCCCTCGAGAGACAGACCTGATCCAAGTCTAGGGTCATCATAGCAAGAATTTAGAACTGCTCGTTTTCAAATTTGTTTTGTGTCCTCATATTTAGGTTAGGGGGATCCGGGGGCATCCATCCTTGGAAAAATTTTGAAATTTGTGTGTCTGATCGAAATGACATTTCGTGCGTTCTAATAACACCTTTTAGCGAAAAAACAGAAAAATAGTGCTGTAGTGAAATCAAGTGAAATGGCAACAAAACTATTTTGCTGTTATAACACTTTCATAGTAAACTCCATTAATAATTTTGAAGACCAATTGGAATAAGTCGAACTAAGATTCACTTCATTTTTTACAACATTGAAAATCACGAAAAATGTTGACGCATGCCTTCTAAACATATATAACTTTTTATATAACTATATTTTTCTGTACTCTAATAAAAGTTATACAATGCACATTAACCATACTTTCAATGATGGCCACTTTTTTTTGTCCACCTCTTGTATATATACTTAAATTTATAAAATACAATAAAATTAATGTGCTGCTTAGGTCACGTTGAATTGGAAAAAAATATCGAAATAGTAAAGGTTCTATAAATCGAATTAGCTCGAAACGTTATAGAACTGCATGCAATATTCCTTAATCTAAATTGCACTTCATGTTTTAGGCTGCAGTGTTTACAAATTATTGGTGACAACCAGCTAGGCATCTACAAATTATTTGGTCCCACCAGTCACAAATTGTTGGGGCCCACAAGGTACAGATTCTGAGGGACCACCAGGAAATCTCCCGGTGTCGCTGTGGGCCACGCCGCTCTTGTGCTTAGTTGACGCGTTCAGTCAAGTGATCATCCTCTGTGATCTATTACAGTACACAAATGTAAAAATGTGTGTTTGTTAAATACACATTGCAAAATTCTAAGGATGTGACCTGGTGTCAGAGCTTATACATCAGTAATACCGCGTGTGTGCTAATAATCGAGAGAGCTTCTAGTAATCGGAAGCGAAAAATGTTTGGAAAGACACACCACAGACACATTACGTTTTCCCTGTATATTTGCTGTAGATGTGTCTTTATAACACAGCAACATATGCACGTTTAAGTTGGATTTGCACTGTAATATATTTGTGACATTCTAAAAATTAATTTTTACACATAGTACCAAAAAGTTGTGCTGATTTGAACAAAAGTGGAGTGAAATCCAATGGCGTGTACACAATTGAACCTGATGATCAAGGAGCTTTTGATGTAAGGTGTGACATGACAACTGATGGAGGAGGTTGGACTGTTTTTCAAAGACGAATGGACGGAAGCGTGGATTTTTATCTAACTTGGACTGACTACAAAAATGGATTTGGTAATCTTAGTGGAGAGTTCTGGCTTGGACTGGACAAGATAAATCGTTTGTCAAAGAGTGGTCAAGATGTTTTGAGAGTTGATCTGGAAGATTTTGAAAACGGAGCACGTTACGCTAAGTACAGCACATTTGCCTTGGCAGATGAAACGGACCTATATAAGTTGACAGATGGAGGTTATTCAGGTGAGAAACGTTTTATTTGAGAAAGTTATTAACAAGGTACAAAGATATTTGTTTGTAGTTGCGTATAAAAAAATTGAAACGTGTCGTACGCTTGGTCAAATTTGTGCAAGACAATTCGCCACAATTGCAGTATTGCAGAAGAATTGCTTTCTACTCTGTGCAACGATTGTAGAAACTTGTCTCGCGAAGATTTTGGCTATTGCAGAAAATGGTAAAGGTCTTGTTATTGCAAGTCGTTCACACGATCTGATTAATTGGATCCGACTATTGTGCTGATGCATATATGTGATTGACTAGAGTCACTTACAACAGTTGAAATATAGTAAGGTTTGGTATACTACCGAAATATGGAACGTAGATTATGTGATTCGAGCGAAGGAAACGAGAGAAACGTCACATTACTTTGACTTACAAGAGTGTCGAGTAGTTTGCTGGCGAACACTTCAATTTTTACTTTGATATGTAAATCACATACATTAAGGTGGCTCCATACAGTTTCTTGAAAAGTGGAAAATACAAGTTTGAGAGTCCAAAACACGTGCATAAACAATTCGGAAAAACAATAAAACTAAATGTTATGCATAGTTAAACATTCTGACAATCAAAAACTGTTACCAAATAAATAGTAGTTGCCAAGTAAAGAGTAATCAATAGGTCGATTTAAAAAAAATTCTGTAGATCCAAATTTTTTAAAAATTAACAAACATGATTTTCCCGAGAAAAAAATTATTCGTTGTACAGAATTTTTTTTAAATCGGCCTATTGATTACTCATACTTCAAGAAAAGTTTTAATGAAAAAAAAGTTGGGGATCACCAAAGTTTTTTTCCGAATTAAATTAGTTTGAAGGGTAATTGGCAGCCATTTTGAAACGTCATTGTTGCCATAGCAACAACGGTTGCTATTTATTTGGTAACAGTTTTTGATTGCCAGACTGTTTAACTACGCATAACATTTAGGTTTATTCTTTTTCCGATTTATTTATGCACGTGTTTTGGACTTTCCACTTTTCAAGAAACTGTATGGAGCCACCTTAAAAGGAGATTCAGATCTGATTATTTTACAACTCATTAATAATTTATGAGAAAATTTAAAAGAAATATATATTTAATCAGCATTAAGAAATCGGAAGAAGATTACGGTCAAATTTAGGAAATATTTTGGTTGATTTTGTCTTAAAATATTGATTCGTTTGAGAAGCTATATCCAACACTCGTCAGTGTTTGTCTTCCGATGTCTAAATACAGCCAAACTGGTTAAAACATAGTTAATACAACATATACATGGTTTGGAAACTCTATTGTCTTTCAACATGAAGCATGGTCATGTTGAACTGACAATGGAGATCCTTATATGGAAGTAAATTGTATGGAGTACACGTGACGATGAAGCAACTCACTAATTAAACACGAGTGTTGCTATTGGATGACTGCTTCATTATGCAGAAAACACAATACCGTGAAATTGCACAAATTTCCATAAACTTGAACTAAAACATACCACAATCACTTTGGACGAGTTTCCAAACCATGTATAGATCGTTTTCACTCACGTGATCGGTGACCCCATTGGGGTGGTAAAACAATTAACAATTATTGGACGAGGTTGAGCAAAATATCGTGATTTGTCAATGGCGAGCAGATTAATTATTTGCCGATGCCGAAGCCAGAGGCAAATAACTGAACTACGAGACACTGACAAGTCACGATATTTTGTGAAAACCGAGTTCAATAATTGTTTTATTATTCGATTTATTTTTTATTTGACATTGTTTACCTGTAATTATGTCCATTCATTTCTTTCCAGCTTGGCTGAACGAGCGATTTACGTTTGCCGAAATTGAGTGTAACGCGCATGAGCAAAATATTATTTGCTGCAAAACAACATCTCCGGCTAATGTGCATGAGCAGACTGTTATTTGTAGGCAGTTATTTGCAGGTGACGTAGCGGTCCCTCAACCAATTAAAAGGAAGATAAATCGAATAATAATACGAAATATTTGAATAAGAATAGAGTTAAATTCCCATAGAATAAAGATGGTACACCAATATGGCCGCCATTTCATTGTTTTGGTACACAAATATGGCCGCCGTGACGTCGAATGAAAACGATCTATATGTTCTATTAACTATAGTTAAAACAACACGCGGCATTGCCTCGTATTTTCAACCTGCTTGGCTGTATTTAGAAATTGGAGAAAGAACACTCCCGTGTTGGATATATTAGATCGGATTATGCGAACGCGTCTTTACACCGACATGGTGCATTTTTTCTCTTTACAAGGTGATGCTTGCAACTCACTTGGTTGGCACAATGGAATGAAGTTTACCACTAAAGATAAAGATAATGACAAACGGAGTGGTGAAAACTGTGCTGTGAGTTACAAAGGTGCCTGGTGGTACGCTGGCTGTCATGACTCCAACTTAAATGGTTTGTATTGGTCAAGGCGTTGTCTGGGAGCACTGGAAAGGACACTATTATTCTTTAAAGACAACTGAAATGAAAATCAGGCCACGCAACTTTTAGAATATATTTGTTCACACGAAACAGCGTTATTGTTAGAGAAAAGCTCATTTAATAATCATAATAACTTTTGTTATATATCAGGTGTCAAAATCCGTTGTTCTAGGGTTCTGATTTTCTGATTGGGTGAGCAGTATTTGCGTGACAGTCAAAAAATTTGAGCGTGATGTTTTCCGCGTAACCCATGGCAGCGGGAAACCTAACATTTCAAAAGTTGGTTGGCACTAATCCTGCATTAAGCGTTAATCTGTTGTTTTCGGTATTTTCTGACTGACTGTTTCACTTCACAGACAATAAAAGTTTTATTAATTCCTACCAAGGTGTGGAAAAAGAAACCTCCGTCTTATTTGCATGATCAACTCTGTCTTATTTGAAATATCACTAAAAATGACAGAGTAACATAATTTGCATTTTTTTTATTCTTAGCTTTGCTTGGTTTTTTGATAAGCAAATTAAACATCTTGACGTCACAAATTAACATCTTAGCGTATATAATGAGCCATTGGAGAATATTATATATCTTTGCTATTATCAAACATAATAGCGCTCCGTCGTGGTGACGTCACTATTTAAGTTTGCCGCTATTACCCACAATTCTTGCAGTCGGAACAATAGATAATGGCTCATTTCCAATAATTTGGAAGTTCATTTTGGTTTGTTTGTCCGCATTATGGGCTATAAATAGCAGCTCCACTGTACGCTATTACTTGAAAATCTACATGTTTGGTGTTGGGAGAGAAACACACCCACGCGCTTCCGTCGAATTAATTTAGTTTAATACTAACAAAGATATATAACCTTCCATGCAACCTCGTCCCCAGCGCCATTTGTGGGGGCTGGGCCAAGATGGCGGGCAAAAGCAAAATGGCGGGAACACATGGCCCTGACTGAGCTATCACCACATTTGATTGGTCGAGATAACATTAGATGTTTTAGGTTTTCTGATTGGTGAAAGCAAAGCAGGCGCTCAGGCTAACTCGCGGGCATTAGTTTAAAGGGGTCAAATTATAAATAGGTGATGGCGGCAAATTTAAAAACAACTTCAAAATCAATGAAAATGAGAGAAAAGCTGGCGAAACACCCGAAAAAAACGTCGGAAGAATATGCAATGATGGGTTGTGTCGTCTCTGTGCCCTGCCATACAACGAAGTTCATGGGGCAACCAAATTGTTTCCTTAACCTGGAGAAACGATTTGGAAAGACTTGGTGAACAATGACAAAGAGTATTTTAGTATTGAGGTGGCAAAAGAAGATAATTTCGCTGTAGTTAGATTTATCCAAAGCAAAACGAACGCAGTATAAGAATACATTTAACGTGAGTGACATCTTGAATCTTGCAAGTCAATCGAAAGCCTGACTAGGCGCAATAAACTTTGTGAAAATTGTGTACGAGTAAAAAATGAGGCATTATATGGCGCATTTTTGGCACCCTGTGCCAGGCCCATTTGTTCCGGCCATTTTGTTTTTGGCCTCCATCTTTGCCCAGCCCCCACAAATGGCCCTGGGACGCGGTTGATAACCTTCTTCGATAAATCGTTAAGTACGTGTGACATCTAGATGTCTAATTTGCATATCCAAACAACCAGGAATATCTCAACAATAAAGCAAGGAAAGGAAAAACTGCAAAAGATGTTACTTTGTCATTTTAAGTGTTCTTTTAAATAAGACAGACTTAATTTTCACCTTATAAGCACTTTTAATAGAGGTTTCACTGTATTCTAAAAGTAGCGAGGCTGAATTTTCCTCTCTGCATGGAAGACTGGAGGTATACAAACTTCAGGTCTACATGTTTTCTATTGGTTTGCCTGGTCAATGATCAGAAGATAACACTTCAGTTATATATATATATATATATATATATAGCACACTGGGTTAGGCGGCGTTTGGAGTTAGGATTAGTGTTCGGGTTTGGGACAGTGTTAGGATTAGCACAACCACTTATAATTGTTGTTGTAGTAAGTCTTGGGATTATAATGTTTAAATTTAAAACTTTGAGCCTATGTTATAAATAGCGCTTATAATTGTTGTAGTAAGTCTTGGGATTATAATGTTTAAATTTAAAACTTTGAGCCTATGTTATAAATAGTGCTTATAATTGTTGTAGTAAGTCTTGGGATTATACCTGTTTACATTTAAAAATGTAGAAAAGCGTTTACTTCAGTAGTTCTTGTGTGAACAATAAAACAAATGAGCTGAAGTTGTAGATTTAATTATATAACTCTTGCATTGCCTAGTTCGTTCGTGCGGAATCAATAACATTCGACGTTCTTGACGCAATAATTTTGACACGACATTTTTGACGCTGTATTTTTGACGCAACATATTTATTGCGGTATTTTTAACCAGACATTTTTTACGCTAAACAGGGCACCGCTTTTTAGCACTTTGTTTGGTTCTGACACATCGCCGCTAGCGAATTTCCCTTTCACGCGCATCGCAGGTTCACCACTTTTTGCGAAACTGTTTTGAAGCTGAAAATGTTGTTGAATGCGTAACGGCATGCCGAAGATCTGGAGCCCGGTGAGGTTGCTAATCTCGACACGCGTGCAGTAATGAGTAATGATTTATTTAACGTCGCAAGCACAGGATGTGATCGCCCAACCATCCGAGCCAGGGGCTGATGTTAAAAGTGCACGACATAAGCTACGACCTAACGTATCATTTTACACGCGTGGACAAACGTGATATCATATTCGGATCCTACGTGCTTTGATATGTATATAAAGCGAAAAATGTAATTTGCCTTGGGTTGACCTTTAACACCACACGTAACTTAAAAACTTACTCTTCATTATCCAACGCTTTCACCCTCTGATTTAGTGGCTTATAATTTGGGGGGAATGCCTCCGAACGCAAACACTTTTCCCGAAAGCTCAAATTCAGAGTTCAGACTGCTGAAGCTGATGGTTTCACACGTCGTGCCACAGTTGAACTTATTGAAATGCTAGTAAATTGAAATGCATAGTCAACTAAGTCCGCGAACTCAACTTAAAATATTCTTGTATTCTCGTATTAACTCTTTCCTGTCTGAAGCAGTCTTTAGTATTTTATTCTGGCTAATGCTAGACAATTTTTTTCACCTCTGGGGAAGCCCTCAGGCAGGAATGAGTTAAAACAGCAAGGAACAGTGTACCTGTAGGCGGCGTTGCAACATCAACGAAACTGTGCGCAAGTTAGTAAAATTTCAGGTTAATATAAAAAAGACCTTCAAGAAAGCTATTTCCTGGCATTAGATTGAGCCACTAGGATTAAATATAATTATACTGTAATTCGTGTCCTAGATTGAGTAAGCTACTTCTTTGTGATTAAAGCCTTCAAATAACTTATAATTTTCACCCAACTCTTTCAGAGTTTCAGTGGCTTCACCTCCTCCAATATTTCGTGAAGACCACTGTTGCCGGGGGATTGTGGTTAAGTTTAGGGTTGGGTCAGTAGAGGTAGGGGTTGGAAATAAGTTCTTTTAATTAGTTGGTATTATTATGATCATTACTATCTATACAACATAAATATGCAATAAAATATTATCATCATAATAGGGGTGAGGACAACCTGCACAGGAGTGGGCTACGGTGGTGGGTGGCCACAATCTCGTACCCAGGGCATTATCTCCACCACCCCCTCCCCCATGTAGTCACGCTGCTCCCTGGAGATAATACCCTGGGTACGAGGTTGCAGTGGCCAATGGAACGCAAAGCATTTATGAGGGCAGATAAAAGAGGGAAGAGAAAAGGAGGGAAGCGAAAAGGAAGGAAGAGAAAAGGAGGGAAGAGAAAAGGAGGGAAGAGAAAAGGAAGGAAGAGAAAAGGAGGGAAGAGAAAAGGAGGGAAGAGAAAAGGAGGGAAGAGAAAAGGACGGAAGAGAAAAGGTGGGAAGAGAAAAGGAGGGAAGAGAAAAGTAGGGAAGAGAAAAGGTGGGAAGAGAAAAGGAGGGAAGAGAAAAGGACAGAAGAGAAAAGGACAGAAGAGAAAAGAAGGGGAGTGAAACAACCGTCACGTGATGTAGTATTAACCAATGGTGATACGTTATTTGGGTTTTGAAATCTACAGTAGCTATGCTCGTAGCCCTTCATCTGTCAACATTTCAGTAATCAATTGTCTATAAGTTGCCAGAAGTTACAATTCATGACCCAGAAGTCAAACATAGAACTTAGATGTTTCACGTTTTGAACGATTGGAGCGAATTGGTCCCTACCACTTTACCGCCTGGCTTCCTCGCGCTTCCAACTTTAGCTTTGATTTTCTTGGCTTAGACAACATTATTTTTCAAAATTACTACGCCAATGAACTTACCAAATGCGATCCTCTTTCAAGCTATTCAAAACATTCGAACTTGAGATCTAAAACACGAACAAGGATATGTTTTTCCTTACCCGTTAATTTTCTTCGTTTCGACGTGATAATCCACACAATAGCAGCAATAACCAAGGCTGGCAGAAAGCCAAACACCAGTCCAACTACCAATGATACACCATGTATATTTGATTTACTGCATCCAGTTTGCGGACGGGTAACAGGGTCAAAATCTAAACAAAAAACAAACAATTAGGGTCATAATTTAATTACTGCATTTCATCTATTAAGCCCCATCCTTCTAATAAGCGCCCCTTCCCCCACATCACGTCACATATCACGTCACAGGTCAGGTCAAATCACGTCACGACAGATCACAGAAATCACGTCAGGTGACCAAGAATACCGCAAAAATATTGAGACCCAGTGGACTGCATATTTGCTCTGGATATAATTAATTTTAATAAAGTGGGATTTAAAGCCGCGAAAAGACACAACCTTCTGATGACCAGTGAGATGCTCTAACCATCGAGCTACTGAAGCACATATGATTATAAATCTGCCACCTTAGCTCTCCATCTGAATCTCAGTGGCTCAATGGTTAGAGCATCTCACTGGTCATCAGAAGGTTGTGGGATGTACACATATTCAATCTACGTTCAAATCATCTGAGTCTCAGTAGCTCAATGGTTAGAGCATCTCACTGGTCAC
Source organism: Paragorgia papillata (assembly GCA_035771165.1). Classification (NCBI taxonomy): domain Eukaryota; kingdom Metazoa; phylum Cnidaria; class Anthozoa; order Scleralcyonacea; family Coralliidae; genus Paragorgia; species Paragorgia papillata. The sequence continues at coordinate 1,270,911 of JAWNZC010000215.1, read as the reverse complement.
CAGGTTGTCGGTTGTACACATATTCAATCTACGTTCAAATCATCTGAGGCTCAGTAACTCAATGGTAGAGTATCTCACTGGTCATCATCAGGTTGTAGATTGCACATATATTCAATCTATACCTTCAAATCATCTGAGTCTCAGTAGCTCAATGGTTAGAGCATCTCACTGGTCATCAGGTTGTCGGTTGCACACATATTCAATCTACGTTCAAATCATCTGAGTCTCAGTAGCTCAATGGTTAGAGCATGCCATCTCACTGGTGATCACAAGGTTGTGGATTGTACACATATTCAATCTACGTTGAAATCATCTGAGACTCAGTAGCTCAATGGTTAGAGCATCTCACTGTTCATCACAAGGTTGTGGATTGTACACATATTCAATCTACGTTCAAATCATCTAGGACTCAGTAGCTCGATGATTAGAGCTCAATCATTCGAAGGTTTCATGTTCGATTTCATTTATTTAACACTTCTGAAGACGCTGTTTTTGTTTAGCAAGGGCGGACATAAAAACAGAGTTTTCACTTTATTTTGTTTTCACTTTATCTATATTTTTTCTTTTATTTAACACTTCTGAAGATGCTGTTTTTGTTTAGCAAGAGCGGCATAGACAGTGTTTTCACTTAATTCATTTATCTATTTTTTACTCTCGCTCATCCTTTTCACACCCACTCCTTTTTTGCTCCTCGCCGGTAGGAATAGCAAATGTCTTTCGCATCTCATTATTAATCTGTTATTGTTATTTTTATCTTATTGGCTTATTTTTAGTCACATGATTTTCTTTCTGATATAAGCTCGTTGTTTGTATACACTCTTGACGTTTCTGTCTGACGAAGGGCCTTCGCTCAAAACGTTAGACTCCTATCTTCTCTGTGTCGGCAGTATATCTAACCTTACTATACTTCGATTGTTAATTATTTTACTATGGCTAATGCCGGACAATTTTACTCCTCACAGGGCGGGAGAGTGCAGCGAGCGGAAGGGGTTAAATGCGCCACGTCGAGATAGTGGAGGGTTCAAACCATAAAATTAATTGATCTAAAAACCTCAAACTTTGACTCTGTAGAAAGTCTTTATTAAAGTGCATATAAACCTTCGACAGTTTTTAGTTCTTTGTATAGAGATTGCGAAAATAATTTAGTCCATTCGTTTCCGAGATATCTACTTCGAAACAGCCCAATCTTGCACTTCCAGCGAGAAATTGCCGAAAATGCAATGCTTTAAGGGCCTGGACACCAGGAACCGATATATATGACGTTCTTCGTCGAATATTCTCAGAAGCAGAAGATAGACTTTCGTACTCATCAGAGTCCGAGTTTGACACAGCGACTTTTCTTATAAATACATGTCGTTTTTCGCATCTCTTTGGTCTAAACGTCTATGTTTTCCTTGTTGTGTTAAATCTGATCGTTCCTGACTCCCAGGCCCCTCTTAGGAATAATGACGCGCGGCGTTTTCATTCAATTGACAATCTTTAGATTGAAATATTTTGGGAAATAATGGACCAAATCGAAAACAGTAAAATAACTTATCAGCTCTTTTCTCATCCTCTATCCAATTAACTAAAAACTGTGGAAGGTTTATATGCACTTTAATTCTACCCGGCACAAAAATGCATGAAGGCCAACAAAAAGATAGAACAAAGACTTTGCTGAGTTTCCAAACCATATTTGAATGACTATGGTTGAACTAAAAACATATAACAAAAAAAACAGTAGGTGTGTTGTGGTTGCGGTCTGAGAGGCGTGACTGTCACCGGGGGTTGTGGTTAGATTTAGGGTTGCCAGGCAGTGGTGGACATTAGGGGGTGCGAGGGGGGAGACCACGCGGTCAATAATTTCCATATTAAAATTTCAAGGATAGCTCATTAGCTTAGTAACTAAATGGTAGCATTTTTTTACGATCGTGATAAAGCGGGACTGGTTTCAAATATCAAAATATCGCCCCGTAACTGTTTCAAATAAAAAATAACAACAAACCAGGCAAACCAATGCATTTTCGGCTTTTGTAGTGATTCATACCTTTAGTTAATGACATGCTTACACAGCAGAGCTTATCAAAACATCAAAAGCTCAAATTCAGAGTCCAGACTGCTGAAGCTGATGGTTTCACACTCGTGCCACAGTTGAACTTATTGAAATGCTAGTAAATTGAAATGCATAGTCAACTAAGTCCGCGAACTCAACTTCAAATATTCTTGTATTCTCGTATTAACTCTTTCCTGTCTGAATTGGTCTTTAGTATTTTATTCTGGCTAACACAAGACAATTTTATTCACCTCTGGGGAAGCTCTCAGATAGCAATGAGTTATAAACTATGTCTCTAACTCTTTCCTGTCTGAAGCGGTCTTTAGTATTTTATTCTGGCTAACACAAGACGATTTTATTCACCTCTGGAGAAGCCCTCGGGCAGGAGTGAGTTAAAACAGCAAAGAACAGTGTACCTGCAGGCGGCGTTGCAACATCAACGAAACTGTGCGCAAGTTAGTAAAAGTTCAGGTCAATTTAAAAAAGACCTTGAAGAAAGCTATTTCCTGGCATTAGATTGAGCCACTAGAATTAAATAGAATTATACTGTAATTCGTGTCCTAGCTTGAGTAAGCTACTTCTTTGTGATTAAAGCAGTAAGAGGTCAAGACGGCGAGACGCTATAAAATAGCTCCTGTCTTATTTTTTATTTTCTTGCTTGTTGGAGGAATGCTGCTACTCAATTTTAGACAAGCTGCTGCTGTTATTAACGTTGCAGGAATACAGCTGTGTAATAGGCTGTTATGTACTGAAGATTCTGGATTTTGGTCTCGATTTGTTTGGTATCGCCCGATCGAAGTTACAGCAACAAAGCGTGCTAGGATTCAGTCGAAGTTTAATATCAATCGTCCTGTTCACAAAGCAAGTAAACGCGGACAAACTACCCTGCCTCTTCCTGATAAGTTGTTTGTCATTGATCTTACTGTTTATTTGGATGTTCAAAAGAATCCTGGCCCTGAAATAGAAGCTTCAACTACCCGACTTAATATGACTCACATGCATTTAAATTTACCCGTTAACAATAGAGGAATAATTAACAGCTCGAGGAGTCAGTTTCTGGCGTTTGAATCGGGCTACAGAGTGACTCAGTTTTTACACTATGGTATATCATACGTTCAGAGAAGTCCATACACCAGTCGAGTACGTGAAGAGACATCGCTAAGCTCTGGAATATATCGAATTCCCTCAATATACGACACACGAAGGCCGAGAAAAATTCGCCTTAATTTAGGCGCTAATTTCAATAATCTTATAAACATTAAACCTTAGTAGCGATGGCACTGAAACTACGGATTGTAATCTTCTGCATCTCGCTTTACTCAATACTCGGTCTTTAAATAACAAAGCTATGTTCTAAAAGATTGGGTAGTAGAACATAAAATAGACTTTTTGGCTATAACTGAAACCTGGTTGGATTCGGAGTATCAAGCTGCAAGTACAATAAATGAACTTTGCCCTCGGGGGTATGCATTGATGCATGTCCCGCGAAACAGTTGCCAAGGAGGTGGGGTTGGCCTATTGTACAACAAATGCTACAAGATGGAAATGCAAAGCGTTGCTAGTTATTCGTCATTTGAGTACATGGAAATCTTGTTCAGACTACCTGCAACCGTTCTAAGAATTGGTATATTATATCGACCCCCTCCATCTAAGAAAAATGGACTTTCAGCTGCTATGTTTTTCAAAGAATTTTCTGATCTACTTGAGCGACTGGCCATATCCAGTGGCAACCTTATATTATTGGGAGACTTTAACTTTCATGTTGATGACGATACTAATGGACAAGCTGCTACATTTCCGGATTTACTGGATTCTCACAATCTAATTCAACATGTTTCAGGACCTACTCAAAGATAATCACACTCTTGATTTAGTAATCTGTAGAGAATGCGAAAACATCATCCAAAACTGGTCAACCTCCAACCCTCATTTGTCCGAGCACATGGCTATTCACACGAAACTGTCCCTTGCTAGGCCTCGTCCATCAAGGCTTAAAAAACAATTCCGCAAACTTCGGAGTGTTGATGCTACTGCTTTTCGAAATGATGTCATTACATCTGCCCTCTTTTCCTCGTCAGCGTGTAATGTAGATGAGTTATGTGATCAGTATGACAGTGAACTGCGCAAGCTTGTTAACACCCATGCTCCTTTAAAGACTTGTTTGATAACCTCACGACCGTCTGCATCCTGGTATTCCGAAGAAATCTCCATAGAAAAATGCACGCGCCGTCGGCTTGAAAGACGTTGGCGTAAATCTGGTTTGGAAGTTGATAAACAACAGCATGCGGATCAATGCAGACGGGTTAGGGAACTTATCAAATCATCAAAGATGAATTACTATTCTGCCATTATTGCTGAAAACAAATCAAATCATAAGATCTTATTTAGTACAATAGACCGCATGTTACACCGCACACCTGAGAAACATTACCCTACATGCGGTTCTACTGGTGAACTGTGTAACAAATTCTCGGATTTCTTTACACAGAAAATAGTGACCATAAGGCGCAATCTAGACGCAATGCTGATAACTGATTTCGCGAAATATGATCAATTTGATAAAGCTATTATTAATTGTGAACTGACCGAACTTTCTCCAACTTCTGAAGAGGAACTTTCTGGTTTAGTAAAGAAGATTGCCTCTAAATCGTGTTGTTTAGATCCTATACCAGCATCACTTCTTGGACATTGTATTAGTGATTTACTGCCTATCATTCGAAGGGTAGTAAACATGTCACTTGAGTCAACTGTAGTACCTAGTACCTGAAGAAAGTGTCTCTGGATTTTGAAATTTTTTCTAACTTTAGGCCGGTTTCAAATTTGAAATTTTTGTCTAAGGTGAAAGAGAAGGTTACAGCAGTACGTTTATGGGACTACCTGTGTGAAAATGACTTGAATGAGACCTTCCAGTCAGCATACAAGAAACATCACAGCTGTGAAACTGCACTTACGCGTGTTCAGAATGATATATTAACAGCTATTGACAACAAGCAATGTGTTGCTCTTTTATTGCTTGATTTATCAGCAGCTTTTGACACTGTCGACCATGAAATCTTGTTGTACAGACTGCACTCTAAATTTGGCATAAAAGGAAAAGCATACGAATGGTTTCGCTCATATCTCACAGGTCGTACTCAATCGGTTCGGATTGATGGAACTGATTCGTCAGTTTGTCCTCTCATTTGTGGAGTACCACAGGGGTCAGTTTTGGGACCCATGTTGTTTTTATTATATACATCGCCATTAGGAGATTTAATCCGGAAGCATGATATGTCGTTTCACCTATACGCGGATGATGACCAACTCTACACTACGTTTGCGTGTAATGATGATGTAGAACTTTATTCTGTCATTTCTCGAATAGAATACTGTCTAGCTATCATCAACAACTGGATGACTTGTAACAAACTGAAATTAAATCCAGATAAAACGGCCTTTCAAATTTTTCATTCCAAATTTAGACCAATGTCTTTGTTGCCGCCTATCACTGTTGGAAATGAAATTATTCAACCTAAAAGGAAATCACGCAATATAGGGGTAACATTTGACACTACCTTAACAATGTCGCATCATGTAAACGACGTAGTTAAAGCAGCATTTTATCATCTTAGAAATAATGCTAAGATCAGAAAGTACATTAGTGGTGACATCGCAGAAATTCTTATTCACTCCTTCGTCAGCTCAAAGCTTGACTTTTGTAACTCGCTTTTCTACGGTCTCCCCAAATATGAAATTAATAAGCTGCAAAACGTTCAGAATGCAGCAGCTCGAGTTATAGCTTGTCTGCGTAAATACGACCATATTACTCCAACTCTCAGGATGCTTCACTGGTTGCCAGTACAGCAAAGGATCATTTTTAAGATCAATTTGATGTGCTTTAAAATAATCAACAACGTGGCTCCGACATATTTGCAAGAACTTTTATGCCACTATCAGCCGGCAAGGCGTCTTCGATCGTCCTCAGACAAATGGCGTTTCACAGAACAACACTATAATTTAAAGACATAAGGGTACAGGGCCTTCTCGGTTGCAGCACCGAGAATCTGGAACATGCTCCCAATGAACATTAGATCGATTAGTAACATCAACATTTTAAAATCTGAATTGAAAACACATCTTTTTAAACAAACTTATGATTTGTAATTACTCTTAGGTTTTAATTAACATTCTTAGTATCTTATTAGCATTTTTAACATTAATATTATAATAAAAATTTACTGTAAATATAAATAATATTTTTGTAAAGCATAATATGACATTGTAAAGCACTTAGGACAGCAATGTATAGGCGCTATATAAGTACCATCATTATTATTATTATTATAATTTTCACACAACTCTTTCAGAGTTTCAGCGGCTTCACCTCCCCCAATATTTCGTGAAGACCACTGTTGCCGGGGGGTTGTGGTTAAGTTTAGGGTTGGGTCAGTAGAGGTAGGGGTTGTGAATTAGTTCTTTTAATTAGTTGGTGTTATTATGATCATTACTATCTATACAACATAAATATGCAATAAAATATTATCATCATAATAGGGGTGAGGACAACCTGCACAGGAGTGGGCTACGGTGGTGGGTGGCCACAATCTCGTACCCAGGGAATTATCTCCACTCCCCCCCCCCCCCCCCCTTCCCCCATGTAGTCACGCTGCTCCCTGGAGATAATACCCTGGGTACGAGGTTGCAGTGGCCAAAGGAAACCCAAAGTATTTACGAGGGCGGATAAAAGAGGGAAGAGAAAAGGAGGGAAGAGAAAAGGAGGGAAGAGAAAAGGAGGGAAGAGAAAAGGACTGAAGAGAAAAGAAGGGAAGAGAAAAGGAGGGAAGAGAAAAGGAAGGAAGAGAAAAGGAGGGGAGTGAAACAACCGTCATGTGATGTAGTATTGACCAATGGTGCTGCGTTATTTGGGTTTTGAAATCTAGCTATGCTCGTAGCCCTTGATCTGTCAACATGTCAGTAATCAATTGTTAATAAGTTGCCAGAAGTTACAATTCATGACCCAGAAGTCAAACATAGAACGTACATGTTTCACGTAGAACGATTGGAGCGAATTGGCCCCTACAACTTTACCGCCTGGCTTCCTCGTGTGTCCCTGTTATCCCTCACGAGCGTCGAAACACCTCTGGCACCCACGGTCCCTTTAACACCTTGAAGCCACACCAGACAATTTTATTCAGCACAGGGATAGGTCCAGGCCTCAAAATGTTAAAACATATCTCTTTAACACTTTCAGTTTGAAGCCTGACGACGAGTCTAAGGTTTATTCTGGCTAACGTCAGACGATTTTATTCAGCACAGGGAGAGGGTGTCACAAGTCAAAACGTTTAATTAAATACGTTTCATGTTTCGGCAGTACACCAACCTTGCTATATTTCGACTTGTATTTCAACACTGACCTTGCAGCAGACTGCTTTTATTTCACTGTTTGGATAGTGACATCATACATGTACATCGACCATAATTAGAAATGTTCCTAGCATCATTCATCTTACAAAATCTCTGGTGTTTCACTCCCCTCCTATTTTTCGGTTATAAATCCATGTCCTATTTACACGAATTTTCGGCCTTAGGTTAGGGTGTGTGTTGGGGTAAGGCTTTCATGAAGTACCTGGGTTATGTAGGACATGGAATTATTACCTATTTTTCTTCCTTCCGCCATTATCTCAAATTCTCGGAACGCGCTCGGGTTCCCTTCGGCCACCGGAGCCGGTGCCTGCGATACGCTAATGTGGTGGGTACTTCAAGTAACCGGAACATTATGTATCAGGATTTTTGTAACGTGCAACAAGGCCTTGATTTACATAGACCTGCTTAACTACGCTTAGACCAGTTTGGCTATGCTTAGAAGAGCTTGGCTTTGCTTAGACCCGCTTAACTACGCTTAGACCAGCTTGGCTATGCTTAGACCTGCTTGGCTTTGCTTAGCTATGCTTAGCTATGCTTAGCCCTGCTTAGCTATGCTTAGGCTAGCTATGCCGTTCAAAAGTAAAGTTTTCGGTTGAGAAATTCGGTGTAGTTCAAGAACTTTAAGCTTTTAAAAACCTCAGACATCTATACTTCCGACGACAGTGAGAAATTTCCCGACTTTATTCCGCTATATTCCGAGTAGTTTTACATCTTTAAAAACGTAGGAAAACCTAAGTTTTCCATCTAGCTTTATATTTCAAATAAAAATCACTCAGTGTGCAATTTTTGAGCGATAAAAAGAAGCGTCTATATAAAGCGTATTTTAGGACCACCTTGGCCCAATGTCACCTGTGACGTCGCGCGGGTCAGCCATATGTCTCCATTAGTTCGAAATAATGTTTTTAGCCAATCTATATTCACAGCTGTTTTGTAATAGCAAATATAATAGTCCAGTGTAAATGTTCTAGACGTTTGCTGTAAGTGTAAACACAGTAGAAGGAACTCAGAGACAACATATCGCTGCCAGCGGTGTACTAGGACAAACGAGCTACGCTAATTAGGATAACTTATCAGATCTACACATGTATGAATAAAGTCCTTCATTGCACTCGTTTTTAGAAGAAAAATAAATAACGGACTTTGCGTGTCTCTCAGTGCACAGCTGGTTTATTGTATAAACCTTAACATAAATATCAAATCAAGCTAAATATGCACTTAAAAGTTCGCATAATATAATGACAATGAGCACAATTATAATTAAGTATCTTTTTATTCATTTCTTTTACACGGAGAAGCTTCGGTCGGATTTTTATAAAATTTTCATCTAATTCTCAACCAAATAAAACGAGAATTTAATGAGTTGGTTCTTGGTCTGTGGGCAACCTTTTCGCAACGTTACGTTGAAATTGGTTCAATTCTTTTTTAGATATCTTGGTAAAAGACAGACGAACGACCAGAAGTAAAAATATAACTTTCTGGTGAGGTAGTAAAACAAGAGAATGTCAATTTTATTTTCTGTTGCATTTATTTTTAGACCTACTAACCGAATGTGAGGTCTGCACGGGAAAGTATTTGCCTGAGGTTTTCGTACAGACCGAACGACGAAAAAGCTAGGTCTGTTTGAAAATACCGAAGCCAAATACTTTCTAGTACAGATCGAGCAAACAAGGTTAATAAGCCAGACGGTTTTTGGTAATTTGTTTTCTTATTTGTTTTTAGCTCATTGTTCGCGTCTTCAGATGTTGCCGTTTACCTTACTTATTTTTGTTTGTTTTGTTTTATGTTTACATGCACCTGTTAAGCATTCATTTCCCGTGTTTTTAAATAAGTAGTTTTTATAAGAAGAAAGGCTAATAATGTTCCAGGACGTATTATTGTTCAAAATGTTTTAACGAAAACGGTTAATTCTCTTTTACTTTCATTCAAATCAACTCAGAAAATTTTCGCCAAAACAAGCAGGTTATTAAAAGAGGCGCAATGCTCTCCCACATTGCTGGGAGAACATTACCGCTTTTTTTTTACCTCTCAGCAAGCGCTCAACGTGAGCCATTTGGCGTAATGAAATAAAAACAAGTTCATCTCTATATAATAAATTATAAATATTATACAATGTACCTTAGATACAAATCGACACGAAAAGTTTAAGAATGTTATAAAATAAGTGAGAAAAGTTTTGTGGAGAAATTCGGTGTAGTTCACGAACTATAAGCTTTTAAAAATTTTGAAAATCTACTTCCGACGACGGTAAAAAAAATTCCGATTTCATTCCGATATATTCCGACCATTTTTCGATCTTCAAAAATGCAGAAACACCTAACTTTTTAATATAGCTTTATATATCAAGTATAGATCGTTCAGTATGCTATATCTGAGCAATAAAAAGACGCGTTTACAAAAGCGTATATTATGACAATTTCCCACAACGCGCAATTTATTTTTTGACAAGGTTTCCAGTTACAAAAACATTAACATCTCTAAAACTTTAAGTTATCTTCCGTTAAAATTTTGTCGGCTACTTTACGCTATCATATAGTTTAAAGAATACGTACATTAACGCTTTAGTGGGCATTGCTGCCATTTGGCAACTAATTGATTTTACTCTGGTTAATGATTTTACCCGTCAAGTGGAGACCTCCTGGTAATCTGCCCGGTAAAGCGTTAATATAATAAAGGAAAAAAAATTGCATTGGATTTCACTTTTAAAAACTGATGTTTACAAAACAACTTTTATGTAGATTCATATACATTGGCTTGGAATTTTAACTCCGTCTACATTTATTGTGTACGGAAAATAACCAAACGTATTCTCCATTATTTAGTGTTTAATTTTATCATTTTATGTCAACTTTTTTAATATGTTTCGATAAATTTAAAGTAGTGTTCGCGAACTATAGTCAATTTTCAGAACCATGTGCAGTCTACTTTTTCAAATATTTATGAACAGGAAATAGGATAATTATTACAACACATTTAAAAGCCAGAAGCGTTTGGCTAAATTTCCATAACGAGAAGTGTTTTTGATGAACGAAGACTTGTTTTCTATAGAGCAATACTAATAATGTAAGTTCTTCTATAACTAGTTCACATTTATAAAATAATGTTTCAAAGTATAGAACCGTTTACTCTATAGACTTTAAAATTTAGATTGATCTGGGTCCCACCAGGGCTACGTTGGCACAATAGCGAAGAAGAGAGTAGATGGATTTGAATAAGGTTCGCACTGAAGCAGAATTTCGCGGATCTTCTTATAGAAAACCCCGTGTTGCTACATAGACTAATTTTTTCAAGTATACTAACACTATCAAAAGTATATTGCGCATGTAATAAAAACCGCTTTGAGTTAAAGCGTGTGAAACTCGATCTCGACATTCATCTAGAGGGATCGTGAAAAAATCGTTTCTTTAGTAAAATTAAAATTTATTGGCAAGTTGTAATTGCAAATTTTATAAGTTTTAATATAATGCGGAAATTAAGGTATCTTCTTTAGACTGGAGACACACATAAAGCTATATAAGGTAACTTTAAGCCAACTATATTTTTTTCAATAACAATCTAAAAAATACAACACAAAACAAAGTCCATATGGTAGCATATTGTAAAATCCCAAACATTTGAGTAAATAGACAGACTGGAATAAATTAAAGAACTAATATTTTGAATTTCATTTGAGAATCCAATTGTGAATTTGGCGAAGAATCTCGAACTTTCGACGGACGGTTACTGAGGGAGACATTAAGAGATATTTTGAATCGTAATACGGCAAAAAATCGTAAAAGCACGCAATGTCGTTTGAAAAACGTAATCAAGGCGTTTTTCCAAGACGACTTGCTATTGCGACACTGGTATTTGTGATAGTTTCAACTTTGGCCACTTGTTCCGAAGCATCGGATGGATGTAAACAGACACAGTATGTTCTTACTCGTGGTAGGTTCTTCAACTCTTCTTCAATTTACTGTTCGCGTCTTTTCATTCTCTACTTTTATCTGTTCAACTCTACTTTTATCTGTTCAACTCTACTTTTATCTGTTCAACTCTACTTTTATCTGTTCAACTCTACTTTTATCTGTTCAACTCTACTTTAATCTGTTCAACTCTACTTTTATCTGTTCAACTCTACTTTTATCTGTTCAACTCTACTTTTATCTGTTCAACTCTACTTTTATCTGTTCAACTCTACTTTTATCTGTTCAACTCTACTTTTATCTGTTCAACTCTACTTTTATCTGTTCAACTCCACTTTGATCTGTTCAAATCTACTTTTATCTGTTCAACTCTACTTTTATCTGTTCAACTCTACTTTTATCTGTTCAACTCTACTTTTATCTGTTCAACTCAACTCCACTCAACTCCACTCCACTCCACTCCACTCCACTCCACTCCACTCCACTCCACTCCACTCCACTCCACTCCACTCCACTCCACTCCACTCCACTCCACTCCACTCCACTCCACTCCACTCCACTCCACTCCACTCCACTCCACTCCACTCCACTCCACTCCACTCCACTCCACTCCACTCCACTCCACTCCACTCCACTCCACTCCACTCCACTCCACTCCACTCCACTCCACTCCACTCCACTCCACTCCACTCCACTCCACTCCACTCCACTCCACTCCACTCCACTCCACTCCACTCCACTCCACTCCACTCCACTCCACTCCACTCCACTCCACTCCACTCCACACAACTACTACTCCACTCCACTCCACTCTACTCTACTCTACTCTACTCCACTTCACTCCACTCCAATCCACTCCAGTCAACTCAACTCAACTCTCTTATATAGACTCTCCTAGACTATCCTACACCCTCCTCGACTCGACTCTCCTAGACTCGACTCGACTGGTCCCGACCTGACCAATTTTCATTCGACCTCATTTGTATCTATCCTGCTCCACTTTACTCCACCCTGCTCTACCTTGTTTTACCATCCTCTACCCTGTTCTATCTCGCTCCACTCTGGTTTAGACTGTTCTAACCTGCTTTGCCGCTCTGCCTTGCTCATCATGCTTTACCCCGCTTAATTTAGCTCTACTCTGCTTTACCATGCTCTAGCCTGCTCTATCTTGCTACATCCTGCTTCACTCTGCTCGACGTTACTCCAGATTGCTCCACTCTGCCGTTCCTGCTTCACCCTACTCTATCCTGCTCCACTCTTCTCCACCTTTTCCCAACCTGTTCTATTTAGCTCCCCCTGCGCGAACGTGCTTTAATTATTTTTTCTACGCTGCTCCACTTTATTCCACCCTGCTCCACCATGTTTCACCCTGCTTCACCTGGCTACCCCCTGGTCCCCCTTGCTCCACCCTTCTCCATCTTGTTGCATTTTGCCCTACCATGCTCCACCATGCTTCACCTCGCTCTACCCCCTGCGCCACCCTCCTCCACCCTCCTCCACCTTGTTGCACTTTGCTCCACCCTGCTCCACTTTCATCCATTTTGCCCTACCATGCTCCACCCTGCTCTATCTTGTAAAATATAATTATCTATATAATCCCTAACACTTGTGTTTTTATTATTCTAAATAAAGGACATCGTTTAAAGAAATCTCTGATAAAAGAAGTAACTGCTTCTGATCACATAGATTGCACTCGGCTTTGTATTGCCAAAAGACCTCAATGTAAATCTGTTAATTACGGAACGAGTTCAAAAACTGAAAGAAAATGTCAGCTGAATAATAGTACTGCGACTTGTGATAGATCAAACCTTGTTGTTGCTGAAGACTTTGACTATTGGGAGGAGGAGATGGTAAGTTTGTTAAATTTTGCCTTTGGTTTTACTTGTGTTTGTGAGTTTCCTTATGCTTGTCTTTGTACTTTGTTTTTTCTTGTGCTTGTCCCTTTGCGTTTGCTTTAGTTTGTGCCTTTGCTTGTGTTTGCTATAGCTTTGGCTTGTGTTTGCGTTTTCACTTTTGCACAGGGCTTGTTCTTAGGCTTGTGTTTCTTGTGTTTTGCTTGTGCTTATGCTTGTGTTGGTGCTTGGGCTTGATGTTAATCTTCTTTTCTCCCATGCACACTTTTTAAGAAGAACGAAACGTTTATAAATTCACCTCATTTGTAGATTAAAGGTTTTTATTCTTTCGTATTTTTAGAACGGTGATAGTTTATATTGTCCAGCTAAACCAAGCAAACTAAAACAAAGTAAAGGTAAATAAACACTCTTTTCTTCTTTACTGATTTACGTGTTTAACCGCTATAATTTGGGACCGATAAACACTTTAAAAGGCAAAATAATTATGAAACGTAGATCAGTAGATATAATTAGCAGAGATTTCGAAGCGCATGTTATGCGACATGAATGTACAATTTTCATGTTGTCATGGATTAGTGCCGTCACTCATTCCTCCCCCGAGTGGCTGCTTACACGAGCACATTCCTTTCGACGATTAGCCATTCACACATTGGTTCCTAAAAACTGGGAACTGAAGCAGAATTAACAGAGAACCTCTGGTCTCCCTCGCAGCCGCTTTTAACTTTTAATATTTGATTATTTCGCAGCTTCATTTCAAGAACATTCGTTCATATTCTGATTCAAAGCCACAATATCATCTTATTAACAAATAAATTCCCAACACAGCCAGGTGAAGAATCAGACTTAGTCTAACGCTATTCTGGTTTAAAAGTTTTTTTAACGTAGCTTAAAAAGTTACTGTTCATGACCCAACGTTTCAACACTCCGATCTAGTGTCTTCATCAGGGGTGATCATTGTAAAGACAGGTCCCATATTTATACTCTCACAGAACCATTGATGACGTTACCTATCAACAAGATGTAAATAGGCTTCCGGCAGTAGACTGCCGTCATGTAACTGGTTTTCAAAAGCTCATTAATAATTCATGAGATAAAGAATCCTCCTGATAAAGAATCCTCCTGATTTACATAAACTTTATCTTTGATTTTCTCGGCTTAGACAAGGTTATTTTTCAAACTTACATTGGTTCGTTTTTGAAGCCGTTCAATAAACTCGCAGTTCGTGTTTTATCAGATATAAAAACACTTGGCTTCGCCTCGTGCTCGTTTATTAAACAGTACTTAAACAGTTTTTTTAAGAAATCATTAGGATAGTCATTCGTTTTTAAACGTCAAATACATATTGTTGCTCACTTTCCCTCGATTCGGCACTATAGATGGTATGCCCTGGGCTCTCAAAAACAAAGTTCTTGAAACGGACTCCTTATGGCATATAGGATGATGAGAATCAAATGGGATGTATTTATCAGTGTGTGTAAGTTTTCGGTATACCCCAGTTTCAAGATTCCCGTGGTCTGTTCTTTTGACAATCAAATCCAAACAAGGCAAACTTCCATTCGTTTCACGGTCTACCGTGAATTGAATCGAAGGCTCGATTTTAAGTGATCTAAACGAATTTCCACTACAATTTTGGATACCGCAGACATAACATTATCGACATATCGTTTCCAGAGAAAGGGCTTCACTGGTGCGGTAGCTAATGCTCTTTGTCAATATCTTCCATTACTAAATTAGCAATTACAGCGGACACAGGATCTGAAGATAAAACAGAATAGGTATTTCTATCATTTTATACAGCTTTCTCGTAATATTGGCTTTTGTCCATGACCACAACACAATTACCTTTATCTGCTGATAGAACAAGTCTATCTGGATCTTTCTTAAGAACCACTAGAGCCTTAAAAATATTGCTGTCTAAGTTTTTCAAAGATGGCTTGGCCCGCCTTAGAATGCTACTGACGTCAGCTCTCACCAGACGTTTTTGATCGTCACCTAGTCGAAAAATTCCTTCTTCGACGGTAACGATCTCAGTTGTTGGGACCTTATGACGTGCAATAGCAAACTTTAAACCTTTTTCCAGATCGCTTCTTTCTAAGTCAGACAACTCTTTTTCAGAAAGATTCAAGACAAAGATGGGTTTGTGGCACCAGACGACCGTTCTTTTCTCAAACAAACACCGCAATTTTTTGTTTTGTCTAGATCTAAGTTTAAGAGAGGTCTTTGTTCATTTACGCAACAGAAATCTTTCACCGAATTGATGTCAGATAAACAGAGAGCTCATTGAGAGCAAGATTGTATTAGGTTCGCAGATTCCGTATAGAATGATGATGGCATTCATCTATACGTAATTTCAGGAAAGAGAAACCGGAGACTTTTGTTTGCCAAATATGAAATCATAATGGTCAAACCATGGTCACATCTTGTTCAACAAATTCAATGTTTCTTTCTGCCGAGGGGAACATTACACTGTTTCCCTCTGACGTCAACAATGAAGAAGGAAACAGTGCACTGTTTCTCTCCGACGTCAGCTTTAATCATGCGTTGTTCACGTGAATACACAATGATTATTGCATCAGATCAAGAACTTTGGACTCTTAGGCATTTTGAAAGCATTTGAAAACAAGAGCTTGTTTCGAGCTTGTTTGGTACGAGATAGCAAATTTTCCAAAAGAAAAAAATATCTGACATATCTTCAAAACCTTGGGAAAATTTAAAGCTGTTCTTTGCACTTGTTGACTTTGATGTACAAGACTTTAAGATACGAAAATATTAACTGAAAATCTTCAATTAAACATTTAATAATATTAGCAAATATAAGAACTCGTATAGAGTCAGAAATTGAAATCTTGTTCCTTGTTAGTAAACGCGAGTGCTGTAATTCATTATAACTTAATATTCTATTGATTTGTGTTTATTTTTAGACGTTGACGAATGTAGCTCCAAACCTTGCCATCAACATGCTACTTGTAGAGATACCGTTAGTTCTTATACTTGCACTTGTAATCGTGGATTTACTGGCGATGGAATCAATTGCACAGGTAAGTTCTTGTAGCTGAACATAGATATTTGTCTTTGCATAGGCGGAGTTATTTCCAGCAGTTTGAGGATACTCAATTATCTTTACTTTTGGTGAGAACAATCCTATTTTTCGACACCGGATCTTTAGGCACGATGGCAGTGCAGGCTCAACATTCGCACAACGTTTGCCCTATGCAGTTGATTTTGAACTTTGCTTGTCGAATTTTCCCAACTAACACAAGGTTTGATATTATTTAGTCTGAATTCGCGTGGAAGGCTTATTTGTACTCACGTTTCTCATCTGAAACATGCATCATCGTTTCCATCATCTACTTTAGTCTTTCAAATGATTACAATTGAAAATTTTCTTTAGATATTCGTATATATCTGATTCGAAAAAGGAAGAAAAACCAACGGATTCTCTTAATAATCTGTTCAATTTTTCTCTACTCTACTCTACTCTACTCTACTCTACTCTACTCTACTCTACTCTACTCTACTCTACTCTACTCTACTCTACTCTACTCTACTCTACTCTACTCTACTCTACTCTACTCTACTCTACTCTACTCTACTCTACTCTACTCTACTCTACTCTACTCTACTCTACTCTACTCTACTCTACTCTACTCTACTCTACTCTACTCTACTCTACTCTACTCTACTCTACTCTACTCTACTCTACTCTACTCTACTCTACTCTACTCTACTCTACTCTACTCTACTCTACTCTACTCTACTCTACTCTACTCTACTCTACTCTACTCTACTCTACTCTACTCTACTCTACTCTACTCTACTCTACTCTACTCTACTCTACTCTACTCTACTCTACTCTACTCTACTCTACTCTACTCTACTCTACTCTACTCTACTCTACTCTACTCTACTCTACTCTACTCTACTCTACTCTACTCTACTCTACTCTACTCTACTCTACTCTACTCTACTCTACTCTACTCTACTCTACTCTACTCTACTCTACTCTACTCTACTCTACTCTACTCTACTCTACTCTACTCTACTCTACTCTACTCTACTCTACTCTACTCTACTCTACTCTACTCTACTCTACTCTACTCTACTCTACTCTACTCTACTCTACTCTACTCTACTCTACTCTACTCTACTCTACTCTACTCTACTCTACTCTACTCTACTCTACTCTACTCTACTCTACTCTACTCTACTCTACTCTACTCTACTCTACTCTACTCTACTCTACTCTACTCTACTCTACTCTACTCTACTCTACTCTACTCTACTCTACTCTACTCTACTCTACTCTACTCTACTCTACTCTACTCTACTCTACTCTACTCTACTCTACTCTACTCTACTCTACTCTACTCTACTCTACTCTACTCTACTCTACTCTACTCTACTCTACTCTACTCTACTCTACTCTACTCTACTCTACTCTACTCTACTCTACTCTACTCTACTCTACTCTACTCTACTCTACTCTACTCTACTCTACTCTACTCTACTCTACTCTACTCTACTCTACTCTACTCTACTCTACTCTACTCTACTCTACTCTACTCTACTCTACTCTACTCTACTCTACTCTACTCTACTCTACTCTACTCTACTCTACTCTACTACTCTACTCTACTCTACTCTACTCTACTCTACTCTACTCTACTCTACTCTACTCTACTCTACTCTACTCTACTCTACTCTACTCTACTCTACTCTACTCTACTCTACTCTACTCTACTCTACTCTACTCTACTCTACTCTACTCTACTCTACTCTACTCTACTCTACTCTACTCTACTCTACTCTACTCTACTCTACTCTACTCTACTCTACTCTACTCTACTCTACTCTACTCTACTCTACTCTACTCTACTCTACTCTACTCTACTCTACTCTACTCTACTCTACTCTACTCTACTCTACTCTACTCTACTCTACTCTACTCTACTCTACTCTACTCTACTCTACTCTACTCTACTCTACTCTACTCTACTCTACTCTACTCTACTCTACTCTACTCTACTCTACACCACGCCACTCTTTTACATTCCCTTCCGTCTAGTCTAGTGACTCTAGTCTAGTCTAGTCTGGCCTGGTCTACTCTATCCTAGCTTACCTTAACCTATTCTCTCTTATCCTACTCTTTTCTACACTACCCTAATATTGTCGCTATAGATTCTCTTATATAGTCGATCTTAAATTTTATTCATACGGTATAACGAGTTTTTTTTTTAGATTTTATTTCATGTTCTAATGATTTGTTTTTAATTTTAGACGTTGATGAATGCAGCCTCGATCCCTGTCACCAAAATGCAACTTGAAACAATACCGCTGGTTCTTACACTTGCACATGTAATCGCGGTTTTATTGGAAATGGAACAAACTGCACAGGTAATATGTTTTGGTAGTTGAACATAGATGTTTAGTCTTAGCATATAGGCGGCGTTATTTCCAGCAGATTAAAATTTCAGAAAATTAGAATTGTTAGGATATTCAATTGTTTTTGCTTTTGGTGAAGAAAAATCTACTTTTCGACCGCACTGGGTATTTCGGTACGATGACTGTAGATCCAACATTCGCACAACGCATGCGCAATACAGTTTATTTTAAACTTTGCTTGTTGGATTTTTTCAACAACGAACGCAAGGTACGATATTATTTTAGTCTTAATTGGCGTGGAAAACTTATTCATACTTACGTTTCTCGTCTGAAAGATGCATCGTCGCTGACATTCGCTACTGCCAGTCTTTCAAATGATTCAAATTTAAAAGATACTTTCGATATTCGACAGATTCTACTTACACTTAAACATACTTAGATAGTGGTGGCTTTCTGAAATAGGGACTGGGAAACGACATTCTAGGGTAAACTTTCAGGGGTCATCATAGACTTGGATCAAGTCTGTCTCTCGAGGGGACGAGGGGTCGAGGAGAATGGGGAGAGGGAGACAGAGAGACAGACTTGGCTCACTTGCAGCGCGCCAAAATTTACCGACCTGTTTTTTGGGACGGAGGCGTGTCTTTAGACTTGGATCAAAGTGACTTATTTCGTTGCTTGGGGTCTTCGGCTTCGGTATTTGTCAGTGAATGTCACGATTTTTTTAGATGAATTCGTTTAAAGATAGTATTAGATATGGATTGCGCTTACTCGGATACGATGAAATAATGGACATGCAAATGATGCAATGTGTGCCGGGGACCAGTACTTTCTTCTGCTGTTTGGTCTGGAAAAAGTTCTCGACTACCTGCAGTTTCATATCGCGACAGTCTTGTCTTTGTTTTCTCACTAGGTCCAGAGTCCTTAATTACACATGCGTTTATTTGACTCTAACGATTCTTTCTCGGCAAATATCTTCTCCTTGGTCGCATTGAACTTACTTCGAACACTGCTTACTTTCTTTACCAAATTGGCATTTTTTTCAGCGCAGTTTCTACAGATTATATTTGTTGATCGGGAAACCTCGTTGCTAATATCATGACCCAACAACAATTCCAAATTGACGCAAGCGGTTTTCTTCAAGCCGGGTGAGAAAATTTTTCTTCTGAAATCAGCTTTAATGACTTTACTATACCACACAGAATATATATTGTTTCACTTGCTCTACCAGATAATGCTAAAGGCGTTACAGTCTCCGTTGGAGTATTCTCTGAGTCTCTATCTGTCATGTTTCATATTGTTTGTATTAGCGCTGAAACACGAAGCAAGGTTACACTTCGGGCATTGGGCGAAGGTGATAAAACTGGAAAATGAAACATTGTGTCAACTTCATAAATTTTCGCGACAAAATTTGATGTGTGATAATTAGATTTGAAACGCTGCAAGTGAGCCAAGTCTGTCTCTCTCCCTCTCCCCATTCTCCTCGCGCGGCCCGCTCGACCCCTCGTCCCCTCGAGAGACAGACTTGATCCAAGTCTAGGGTCATCATAGCAAGAATTTAGAACTGCTCGTTTTCAAATTTGTTTTGTGTCCTCATATTTAGGTTAGGGGATGCGGGGTCATGCATCCTTGGCAATTTTTTGAAATTTGTGTGTCTGATCGAAATGAAATTTCCTGCGTTCTAATAACACCTTTTAGCGAAATTTTAAAAGTTTAAAAACAGAGAAATAGTGCTGTAGTGAAATCAAGTGAAATGGCAACAAAATATCTAACTATTTTGCTGTTATAACACTTTCATAGTAAACTCCATTAATCATTTTGAAGACCAATTGGAATAAGTCGAACTAAGGGGACTTTCCATTTACACGGTTAGACCGTTCAGTCCGGTTAAATGGAACACGATTCGTTATAGGGGGTGGACAAAAAAAGTGGCCATCATTATTAAAAATATGGTTAATGTGGAATAACTATTATTCGAGAAAAGAAGAATATGTAAAGTGATATATTTTAGAATGCATGCGTCAATATCTACTCAAATATGATATCCAATTCTAATTTTGTTATTCGTTTAAAAAATACATTAACTTTGAAAGCATGCCACGCTGTGAAGCTGTAGTGAAATCAAGTGAAATGGCAACAAAATATCTAAATATTTTGCTGTTATAACACTTTCATATAGTAAACTCCATTAATCATTTTGAAGACCAATGGGAATAAGTCGAACTAAGATTCACTTCATTTGTTACAAGATTGAAAATCATGAAAAATTAATATATTTTTTAAATCAATGGATAAAATTAGAATTTGATATCATATTTAAGCAGATCTTGACGCATGCATTCTAAACATATATAACTTTACATATTTTTCTGTACTCTAATAAAAGTTATACAATGCACATTAATCATACTTTCAATGATGGCCACTTTTTTTTGTCCACCTCTTGTATATATACTTAAATTTATAAAATACAATAAAATTAGTGTGCTGCTTAGGTAACGTTGAATTGGAAAAAAATATCGAAATAGTAAAGGTTCTATAAATCGAATTGAACTGTACGTTTCTTTGATAAAGGGCCTAGCTCGAAACGCTATCGAACTGCATGCAATATTCCTTAATCTAAATTGCACTTCAAGTTTTGGGCTGCAGTGTTTAAAGTGCATATAAACCCTACACGGTTTTTATTCGTTTGTATAGATCACGGCAAAAGAACTGATAAGTTATTTTACAGTTTTTGATTTGGTCCATTCGTTTCGGAGATATCTTGCTTCAAACATCGGCAAAATGCTCCAATTTGAACGTCCCGCGAAAAATTGCCGCAAATATTATATGATCAAAATAGGGCCTGTAACCGACAAGGTGTGACGTCATTTAAGAAACGTCAACTCTGATCGCTCTGTCACTAGCCGTGTACCCACGAAGTTTTCCATACTAAGTTTAGCTTTAAAATTCGTCGAATATTTGCAGCTTAATAATTATAGTAATGCCAGATAGGTGTGCTGTATACGGTTGCTCAAACACGGCTAGTGACGCTATGACGTCAAATTAAATTTGATTTTTGACTTAAATGACGTCACAGGTGTCTCGCCCCAATCCTCTATAATTTGCGGCTTTTTCATTTAAATAGCTATGTTTAAAGCGAGATATCTCTGGAATGAATGGACCAAATCAAAAACTGTAAAAGTACTTATCAGCTCTTTTTGCGTCCTATATACAGCAAACTGAAAACCGTGTTGGGTTTATGTGCACTTTAAAAATTATTGGGGCCAACCAGCTAGGCGTCTACAAATTATTTGGTCCCACCAGTCACAAATTCTTGGGGCCCACAAGGTACAGGTCCTCAGGGCCCACCAGGAAATCTCCCGGTGTCGCCTTTGTGCTTAGTTGACGCGTTCAGTCAAGTGATCATCATCTGTGATCTATTACAGTACACAAATGGAAAAATGTGTATTTGTTAAATACACATTGTAAAATTCTAATTATGTGACCTGGTGTCAGAGCTTATACATCAGTAATACCGCGAGTGTCCTAATAATTGAGAGAGCTTCTAGTAATCGGAAGCGAAAAAATGTTTGGAAAGATCACAGACACATTACGTTTTCCCTGTATATTTGATCTAGATGTGTCTTTACAATACAGCAACATATGCACGTTTAAGTTGGATTTGCACTGTAATATATTTGTGACATTGCAAAAATTAATTTTTACACATAGTACCAAAAAGTTGTGCTGATTTGTACAAAGGTGGAGTGAAATGCAATGGCGTGTACACAATTGATCCTGATGATCAAGAAGCTTTTGATGTAAGGTGTGACATGACAACTGATGGAGGAGGCTGGACTGTTTTTCAAAGACGAATGGACGGAAGCGTGGATTTTTATCTAACTTGGACTGACTACAAAAATGGATTTGGTAATCTCAGTGGAGAGTTCTGGCTTGGACTGGACAAGATAAATCGTTTGTCAAAGAGTGGTCAAGATGTTTTGAGAGTTGATCTGGAAGATTTTTAAAACGAGACACGTTACACTAAGTACAGCGCATTTGCCATGGCAGATGAAACGGAGCTATATAAGTTGGCAGTAACAGGTTATTCAGGTGAGAAACGTTTTATTTGAGAGAAAGTTATTAACAACGTAGAAAGTCATTTGTTTGTAGTTGCATATTAGAAAATTGAAACGTGTCGTACGCTTGGTCAAATTTGTGAAAGACAAGTCGCCACAATTGCAGTATTGCAGAAGAATTGCTTTCTACTCTGCGCAACGATTGTAGAAACTTGTCTCGCGAAGATTTTGGCTATTGTACAAAATGGTAAAGTTCTTGTTATAGCACATTCACACGATCTGATTAATCGGATCCGATTATTGCGCTGATGTATGTATGTGATTGACTAGAGTGACTTACAAGAGTTGAAATATAGTAAGGTTGGGTATACTACCGAAATATGGAACGTAGATTATGTGATTCGAGCGAAGGTCCTTCGTCAGAGAGAAACGGCAAACTACTTTAACTTACAAGAGTGTCGAGTAGTTTGCTGGCGAACACTACAGTTTTTACTTTGATATGTAAATCACATACATTTATTTAAGCCTAGTTCTCACTTGTCGTAAGAATCGGGGACAGTCTATCCCCGATCGTCGGCGATTCTTACGACAGCCAGGTTCACACTTGTCGTGACAGGTCGTAATTCGTGCCAAAGTTTAAACTTTAAAGATGGCGGCCTTAAACAGACGGATGATTTTACACGGACAACGACACTCCCTGAACCCGAAGGCAGTTTGCATTTTTTAAATAACGAGAAAAGGCAGTGCGAATACTCTCATATCTTTGCTTGCAAGTATAAAGAACTTCTGTTACATGACTGACTGCCTTCGGTGGTATGCAAAGCAGCGATCTCCTTCCATGAATTCAATTTTTAGTTTTTATCCTTGAATTGTGCGCTACTCCTATTATACAGACAAAGGAATTATTTTACAATTTCCATAAACGCGGTGTCTTCACCGTTTCGGAACTTTCCTGCTAGAGATTTCAAGTAGCTTTCGCTGGACGCCATCTTGTATTATCGAGAATCATCCCGATTGTCCCAGACGAGTGGTTTCAGTGTTCACACTGTCGTAACTAGTCGTAAGAATCCCCGATCGTCGGCGATCGTCTGGGATGCATTTTCCAAATAGAAATGATTCCGATTCTTGCGATGCTTCCGATGAGATCGGCGACTGTCTGGGACGTTACTTCAACCAAGTTCACACCTGTCGTAACAATCCCAAACGATCGGGGACTGGAAAAATCCCCGATTCTTACGACAAGTGAGAACCAGGCTTAAAAGGAGATCCAGATCTGATTATTCTCAAACTCATTAATAATTTATGAGCAAAATTTAAAAGAAATATATATTTAATCAGCCTTTAGAAATCGGAAGAAGATTACGGTTTACACTATAACGTTTTCGGCACGGCACGGCTGAAATCTCGGTACGGGTGTCGCTTTTTTTTGGGCACGGCACTCCTATTTTTACAGTGTAAACGATGCAGACCTGTTTTAACATCGGCATCCGTGCCCATCACTTTTGTCGTGCCGAGCACTACCGAAAAGGTCGGTCTCGGCACCCCAAATTGCAGTGTCGGCAGTGCCGTGCCAGAAAAGAAATCAAACTGTGCATGCCCGAATTTACTAGTTCCAGGAATTGTCGGAGTATAAAACATTGATATAGAATTGATCAGCCAGAAAAAAAACAGGCATCTGTTCGAGGATGCATCCACAATGATCGTATCCTTGTTACGTTGATAACAAGTAGAAAAAATGGGTACGCAATGCGTACATGTGACTACCGCTGTTAAGCACAGAAGGAGATATAGACTGAAGAAGCAATGCATGAAAATGTGTGAAAAGCACAGACACAAAAAAAAATGATAGTTCAGTATTTTAAATCATTTTATACATGTATTGCTAATTTGAACATGGCAATTACATGTACTATACATACATCTTTACTGCATGGCTGTTTCCAAAACAGCATATATTAGCATCATAAACATGCCCCCAAGTTTTACATGAAGTGAACTTGTAAAATTCAGATTTTTGTACAAAGCCCGGATAGCTTATCTGGTGGATAAATCCTAGCTAGAGTACCACTCTAGTGGTGCTTTGAACAACCCAATTTAACTTTTATACACTGAACAACACTATCAGGTACATAACTATTCAGTGGATAAAATTTTATATTAGATTGTTCAAAGCATGATTAGTGCTGTTGTTTAGCTAGAACTTATCAACTAGATAAGCTATCTCATCTTTGTACAACCCACCCCAGATCATATACATCTGAGTAGATTATTTTTGTGGAAACACCACGTAAAATATTTATAGCATTTCAGCCTGTTGACTCAGGCCGAAAGCTTACCAAATAAATATTCTTCATGGTATTTCCACAAAAATAAGCTATATTACATTATCGCCATGAAAACTTTCAAAGAATTAATCACCCCAGATAAATATCAACATTGTGTTCCAAAACAACATTTTACCTGTAATATTTATGCACATCACTAACGTTTTGTGATCCTGCCAATATTTTAAATAAGACAGTACAACAATACTCAGTATTGCAGTTTCAACAGATATATTTCTTCATTTCAAGGCTTTCAACATATTCAAGGCTTTAAGTTTCCCAACACTTCACAATAGCTTTTCAACAATTTATCAAAATATACAATTGGTGGCACTTAGACACCAGATTATAGAATATTTTAGTACTTTCACAAGAGTCAGACTTCTGATGTATGTACTATTCTGTGGTCAGACCACTGTTGCAGCTCTGGTGTGCACAAACTTTGGTTTCTTAATTTCATTATACAAGATATTGAACAACACCTAAAACACGTAAACAAAGCACCAAGTCAAGGTTTTGTAATGTCTATGTAACAGCCAACATATTTTGTCAGCAGGTAGTGTAAATACAGGGCACTATAATATATATACTTCTCAAACTCATGAATAATACATAAACCAAACACATAGGAAAATCATAAGCGATATGTGATCAAACACTTGGATAGATTAAGCCAACTCTTACCTCAAACTTATCTTAAAATACTGATTCATTTGACAACTGATTCATTTCCTGATTTGTTTGATCTTGAAACACTTGGAAGTTGTGTTTGATCTAATATCAAAACACCTAGCTCGAAGTTGGTTAAAACACACTTCTCACTCTTAGTGTATGATATATACATGTACTGTACATGCAGTATAAACATGAGTCACTCTGTCACTGACCAGTGAGCACAACACACAATTCAACCAAAATTAAACTTTAAAAACTCATAAAGCGATTATGGCGCGCCGTTTCGGCCAAAAATGGTCGAGAAATAAAAACGTGTCGAGTTTTCCGCAAAAATTAGTCGAGAAATAAAAACTGGTCGAGATTTCGGCCAAAAATGGTCGAGAATTAAAAACGTGTTGAGATGTTCATTTTTTAACCATACTTTTTGAGCTGGTCGAGAATTCATTTCTGACTCGCTGACAGCATGGGGTGAAGTGATACGGGGAGGATAACAAATATTTTCCAAAGGGGAAAATAACCAATCACTTTATACTTTCTATGGGTAGGTAGGATTGTACTAACTAGTGTGTTCTGATCGTCAAGCTACCGAAGATGACGCAATTTCGGATAATCAAAATA
The DNA here is from genome assembly GCA_035771165.1 of Paragorgia papillata. NCBI lineage: Eukaryota > Metazoa > Cnidaria > Anthozoa > Scleralcyonacea > Coralliidae > Paragorgia > Paragorgia papillata. The sequence continues at coordinate 1,244,664 of JAWNZC010000215.1, read as the reverse complement.
GGTGTAACCAATGGCGATGCAGTCGTTCGGCAGTGACATGGCGTTCGGTGACTCGCGTTCCGCGCTGACTATAATCGAAATAATGAATCGTCAGATTTTTCGTCAAGTTATGCAGATGTCGACTGGTTTGCGTCTGAACTCCCACTGACATTTTTGTTGTTATTTTTTTCTGACTGAACTTTGACAACTTTATCGTAAAGTAAGAAAACACTTCAACGACAACGACCAGGAAAGGGAAAATAAATTATAAACGACCGAATGCCTAATTCTTCTTCGAAGACGAACCCTCGGAGGGGGGGGGGTGTTACGCCGGGGGCGGGATTGTATAAACAATCTGAGCAGGAAGAGAAGTGTAATTTCCTCTTATGTTGATTCTTATATGTCTATAATTTTCAGCAACTGTATGGCGACATTAACTGGCCAACAATTGGCGCTGAAACGACTTGCAAAGAAATGAAAGCATGCACTGAAATAATGTGGCTTGACTTTGAATCATATTTCTTGCTTGCTTCAGGGTACTAACGCATGTCTGTCGCCAATTAATTATCCTTATCCGAAACGCGCTGACATTACTAGCAATTTGAAGTATTGCACCTGGCGTTATAACGAATACTGCAAAAATGCAAGAAAAAGCGTTTTGCGCTGGAAAGAGTGTAGGACTATACTTAGGTCAAATAAATGGCTAATGCTGACCATTTGTCATTACATTTTTTAAACGTTGACAGCAAGCATTAAGCCATTAAGTTATGGGGGTCAACTTCTTCAACATGATTGGCTATGGAGATTTATTAGTTACGGATGTATATGTTATTTTACATTTCGCCGCCGCTTCGATCACCTGGGCCTTTGCCACATACCAAGTCGATCAAACTATCGGCATAAAACTGTAAACATGGCTCAGTCGAATACTCCTGAGAATGGTAGGAGGCTACTACGTGGATTGCTCGCAAGCGAGCAAGTACTGTGCGCACTTTCGAGCGCTATTTCAGTCAGAGTTCACTCAGACGCAAACCAGTCGACAATTGCATAACTTGACGAAAAATCTGACGATTCATTATTTCGATTATAGTCAGCCCATGCTGTCAGCGAGTCAGAAATTAATTCTCAACCAGCTCAAAAAGTATGATTAAAAAATGAACATCTCAACACGTTTTTATTTCTCGACCATTTTTGGCCGAAATCTCGACACGTTTTTATTTCTCAACTAATTTTTGCGGAAAACTCGACACGTTTTTATTTCTCGACTAATTTTTGCGGAAAACTCGACGCGTTTTTTTTTCTCGACCATTTTTGGCCGAAACGGCGCGCCATAAGCGATCTTATCATTATAAATCATTTATATCAAAGACTATGGCGTATATTGACAATTTCTTCGATAAAAGAAGGTTGAAGGCCCAAATTCTAGCGAACTTTATAAGCTGAATATTTCTAGGTTGGCTTTGAGATATAAAATTTGTTTCTGATCAAGTATTTATAGATTTGGAATATAGTATATAAGATATTAAACAACGTCACAGTTTTGAAACTATTTCTTACCTTGTATAAACTGATCAATGACAGAAACCGTTCCAAGAAGAAAAGATTTGCAAAGTAATAATTAACACTTTTCAAAAATCAAAACAGTCGTCGAGAGATCAAGCAAAATGTGTTCCCACGAAAACAACTCGAGTACTCCTCGAATACCTGGCGAACAATGGCGATCTTCTCGACTATATGGCGATCGTGCCGAATATCTGGCGATAGCTGTCGAGTATGACGTAGGTGTGGTCCAAGCACTGACCTATATATATAACTGGACTGCGGGTGCTGGCCAAAAATGTGTCCCCACTTTCACTTTCAAAATGGTGGCATTTATGGGCACTGACCTATATATATAACTGGACTGCGGGTGCTGGCCAAAAATGTGTCCCCATTTTCACTTTCAAAATGGCGGCATTTATGGTCCTTCTGCTAATGGTAGCGACCACTGACATGTACTTATCGCAGGAAAAAATGATATTTATGTAAATACAAAGCGATCTTCTTACTTTATTAATAACTCGTTCCTGTGCGAGGGCTTCCCCAGACGGGTGAATAAAATCGTCTGGCGTTGGCCAGAGTAAAATACTAAAGACCTATTCGGACAGGAAATAGTTGGAGAGATAGTTTATAAATCGTTCCTATCCGAGGGCTTTCCCAGAGGCGAATAAAATCGCCTGGCGTCAGCCAGAATAAAATACTAAAGACCAATTTGGACAGGAAAAATTCATGCATGCACAGTTTGTCTTTGTTAATTTCTTGTGGAACGACTCAAGAGGCCTGCTGGATTATTTTTCTGACCAAATAGGAATATCAGTAGAACATGATCTCGAGTTTGTGTAAACAAAATATTTCGGTGCAATCGGTGGTTTTTCCATGTATATTATTTATGTTTCTTGCTGAGCGGCGCGGGACGTTTTCATGATAAGAGTCTTATTGTAGTTCTGAACTACAATACTGATAATAATATTCCTAGACAATTATTACTGTAGCAGTCTGAATTAAAGACGTGCCGGCCGGCTTACGGCACGAACACTTGGCAATAAAATAAACAAGACTGTCAATACACATATATGGTCATGGAAATCTACAAACATTTCGTTTTATGAAGTCGCCAGCTCTATAAAGAATCGCTGAAAATCACGAGAAAATCGTAAAGAAGCGAGGCGTACCGAGTTCTTCTTAGAGTATCTTTATCAACCTTTTCCAAGTGTTATTAATAGCAGACGAGAAACTCATCAGTTGTCAGATGTTTTAAAATCCGGTAAACGGCAAGTTCGTCCGTCTATTTTCCCGTCGTTAAAACAAGAAACCGGACGACAAACTATATCAGACTGGGACAGTGGAAGACCGTCAAAACCCGTCAGTCAGAAAGCTTTCATCTTCTATAAATAATTATGAAGACTTTATCGAGTTATAAATAACATAATTCGAGTATTCGACTGAATGCCGAGCAAAATACAGCCAGTTTTAAAAACATGTGTCATCAGTCCGGTCCTTAGGTATCGGTCAGCGACCTGCACCATTAGCAAAAGGACCCATAAATGCCGCCATTTTCAAAACGATTTTGGGGACACTTTTCCTAACTCAAAGGTAATAGGAGCACGCAGTCCAGTTATATATATAGGTCAGAAGAGCAGGGAAATTTGTTACAGCTATTGAGAAATACAGCAGGCTCATTGATTATCGTAGGAAAAAAGAATATTTATGTAAATACAAAGCGATTTTCTTACTTATTAATAAATCGTTCCTATGCGAGGGCTTCCCCAGAGGTGAATAAAATTGTCTGGCGTTACTGCGTTAGCCAGAACAAAATACTAAAGAGTAAAGCCCAATAAATTTGGACAGGAAAGAGTTAATGCATGCAGGTTGATCATTGTTAATTTCTTGTGGAACGACTCAAGAGGCCTGCTGGACTATTTGTCTGACCAAATAGGAATATCGCCTCCCATGTAAACAGCCCCTAAGAAGAACTCGGTACGCCTCGCTTCTTTACGATTTTCTCGTGATCTTCAGCGGTTCTTTATAGAGCTGCCGACTTCACAAAACGAAATGTTTGTAGATATCCATGACCATGTGTATTGACATGCAGTCTTGTTTATTTTATTGCCAAGTGTTCCTGCGGTACCGCCGGCCGGCACGTCTTTAATTCAGACTGCTAGAAAGCTACAACAGTAATTGTCTAGGATTATTATTATTGTAGTTCAGAACTACAATAAGACTCTTATCATGAAAACATCCCGGGCCGCTCAACAAATATTTTGTTTACACAAACTCGAGACCAAGGACGATATTATGCTGACTTGGCAAAATTTCTGACAGAAAATGCGACGAAGTTTGCCTAGTCCGTCTACTCCGAACGTTTTCTCAAGAAATAATCCACTGTAGAAGTTATAAAATATATTGACAGAAAGATAATTCACCTTGCTATAACATACATGCAGTTTATCCGACCAAATAGCTTAGTTTCCCAAAAAAAAGCGAAATACCAAACATGTCCAAATCATAATAGCGGCCGCTATTTTGAAATTTTTCCCCCGTATGTATTATAATGTCTTCTCCGAATGTTTTCTCGAGAAATAAACCACTGTATAGAAGCTATCAAAAGTACTGGAAGAAAGATAATTCATCTGGCTACAACATACGTACAGTTTATCCGACTAAATAGCTTAGTTTTCTTAAAAAAAGCGAAATACCGAACATGTCCAACACGAACTAGAGATTCTTAGGTATCGGTCAGCGACCTTCACCATTAGCAAAAGGACCCATAAATGCCGCCATTTTGAAAACGATTTTGGGGACACTTTTCCTAGCTCAAAGGTAATAGGAGCACGCAGTCCAGTTATATATATAGGTCAGTGGGTCCAAAATTTGGTAATAATTCCATGTCCTACATAACCCAAGTACTTCATGAAAGCCTTACCCCAACACACAACCTAACCTAAGGATAGCAATTCGTGTAAATAGGACATGGACGTATAACTCAAAATTTCGCCGACATTATGGCTACCGCTGACAACTCAGCGGTAGTCACAAAAAGGCAATTGGTAAGTATAAACGTGCCGTGTCGTGCCGAAAACAAGAGGTACCCGTGCCGTAATTTGGCAGTGCCGTGCCGACAACATTATAGTGTAAACGGGGCTCAAATCATTAATAATTTATGAGAAAAATGTAAAATAAATAAATTTTATTTAATCAGCATTTAGAAATCGGAAGAAGATTACGGTCAAATTTAGCAAATATTTTGGTCGATTTTGTCTTCGTTTGAGAAGCCATATCCAACACTTGTCAATGTTTGTCCTCCGATGTCTAAATACGGTCAATTAAGCTGGTTAAAACAACTCGGATTTGCCTCGTATGTTCAACCTGCTTGACTGTATTTAGAAACTGGAGAAAGAACACTGACGAGTGTTGGATATATTAGATCGAATTATGTGAACGCGTCTTTACACGGACATGGTGCATTTTTTCTCTTGACAAGGTGATGCTGGCGATTTGCTTGGTGGGCACAATGGAATGAAGTTTAGCACTAGAAATAAAGATAATGATAAATGGAGTGGTGTAAACTGTGCTGTGGATAACAAAGGTGCCTGGTGGTACAATACCTGTCATCACTCGAACTTAAATGGTTTGTATCTTCGTGGTGCTAACACCAAACTTGGTCAAGGCGTTGTCTGGCGTTACTGGAAAGGATTAAAATATTCTTTAAAGACAACTGAAATGAAAATCAGGCCTCGCAACTTTTAGAATATCTTTGTTCGCACAAAATAGCGTTATTGTTAGAGAAAAGCTCATTTAATAACCATAATTACTTTTCTTATATATCAGGTGTCAAAATCCGTTGTACTAGGGTTCTGATTTTCTGATGGGGCGAGCAGTTTTTGCGTGACAGTCAAAAAATGTGAGCCTTATATTTTCCGCGTAACCCATGGCAGCGGGAAACCTAACATTTCAAAAGTTGATTGGCACTAATCCTGCATTAAGCGTTAATCTGTTGTTTTCCGTATTTTCTGACTGACCGTTTCACTTCACAGACAATAAAAGCTTTATTAATTCCTACCAAGGTGTGGAAAAAGAAACCTCCGTCTTATTTGTATGATCAACTCTGTCTATTTGAAATAGCACTAAAAATGACAGAGTAACATATTTTGCATTTTTTTTATTCTTAGCTTTGCTTGGTTGTTTGATAAGCAAATTAAACATCTTGACGTCACAAATTAACATCTTAGCGTATATAATGAGCCATTGGAGAATATTATATATCTTTGCTATTATCAAACATAATAGCACTCCGTCGTGGTGACGCCACTATTTAAGTTTGCCGCTTTTACCCACAATTATTGCAGTCCGAACAATAGATAATGGCTCATTTGTAATCATTTGGAAGCCAATTTTGGTTTGTTTGTCCGCATTATGGGCCGTATAAATAGCAGCTCTACGGTACGCTATTACTTGAAAATTACATGTTTGGTGTTGTGAGGGAAACACACCCACGCGTTTCCGTCGAATTAATTTGGTTTAATAGATCGTTTTCACTCACGTGATCGGTGGCCCCATTGGGGTGGTGAAACAATACAAAATATTTGAAAAAGAAAGAGCTAATTCCCATACTGTACACCAATATGGCCGCTATTTCATTGTTTTGGTACACCAATATGGCCGCCGTGACGTCAGATGAAAAGTATATATATAACCTTTCATGCAACCTCGTCCCCAGCGCCATTTGTGGGGGCTGGGTCAAGATGGCGGGCAAAAGCAAAATGGCGGGAACAAATGGCCCTGGCACAGACTGAACCATCACCACATCTGATTGGTCGAGATCACATTGGATGCTTTAGGTAATTCTGATTGGTGGAAGCAAGGCAGGTGCTCAGGCTAACTCTGGGGTATTAGTTTAAAAAGTTGAAATTATAAATAAGTGATGGCGGCAAATTTAAAAACAACTTCAAAATGAATGAAAATGAGAGAAAAGCTGGCGAAAAAAACGGGGAAAAAACAAACGTGGGAAGAATATGTAATTGTGTCGTCTCTGTGCCCTGCCATACAACGAAGTTCACGAGGCGACCAAATCGTTTTCTTAATCTGGAGAAACGAATTGGAAAAACTTTGTGAACAAAGTCAAAGAGTATTTTAGTATTGAGGTGGCAAAAGAAGATAATTTCGCTGTAGTTAGAATTATCCAAAGCATATCGAACGCAGTATAAGAATACATTTAACGAGAGCGACATCTTGAATCTTGCAAGTCAATCGAAAGCCTGACTAGGCGCAATAAACTTTGTGAAAATTGGGTACGAATTAAGAGGCATTATATGGGGCATTTTTGGCAGCTATGACAGGCCCATTTGTTCCGGCCATTTTGTTCTTGGCCTCCATCTTTGCCCAGTCCCCGGTTGATAACCTTCTTCAATAAATCGTTAAGTACGTGTGACATCTAGATGTCTAATTTGCATATCCAAACAACCAGAAATATCTCAACAATGAAGCAAGGAAACGAAAAACTGCAAAAGATGTTACTTTGTTATTTTAAGTGTTCTTTTAAATAAGACAGACTTAATTTTCACTTTATAAGCACTTTTAATAGAGGTTTCACAAAGTAGCGAGGCTGAATTTTCATATCTGCGCTACATGTTTTCTATTGGTTTGCCTGGTCAATGATCAGAAGATAACACTTCAGTTATATATATATATATATATATATATATACTTTATATAGCACACTGGGTTAGGCACGTTTGGAGTTAGGAATAGTGTTCGGGTTTGGGACAGTGTTAGGATTAGCACAACCACTTATAATTGTTGTTGTAGTAAGTCTTGGGATTACAATGTTCAGATTTAAAACTTTGAACTATCTTATAAATAGCGCTTATAATTGTAGTAAGTCCTGGGATTATAATGTTTAAATTTAAAACTTTGAGCCTATGTTATAAATATAATAGCGCTTATAATTGTTGTAGTAAGTCTTGGGATTATACCTATGTTTACGTTTAAAAATGTAGAAAAGCGTTTAGTTTAGTAGTTCTTGTGTGAACAATAAAACAAATGAGGTGAAGTTGTAGATTTAATTATATAACTCTTGCATTGCCTAGTTCGTTCGTGCAGAATCAATAGCATTCGACGTTGTTGACGCAATAATTTTGACACGACATTTTTGACGCGGTATTTTTGACGCAACATATTTATTGCGGTATTTTTTTCCCGACATTTTTTACTCTAAACAGGGCACCGCTTTTTAGCACTTTTTTGGTTCTGACACATCGCCGCTAGAAATTTTCCCTTTCACGCGCATCGCAAGTTCACCACTTTTTGCGAAACAGTTTTTAAGCTGAAAATGTTGTTGAATGCGTGACGGCATGCCGAAGACCTGGAGCCCGGTGAGGGTGCTAATCTCGACACGCGTGCAGTAATGAGTAATGATTTATTTAACGTCGCAAGCACAGGATGTGATCGCCCAACCATCCGAGCCAGGGGCTCATGTTAAAAGTGCACGACATAAGCTACGACCTAACGTATCATTTTACACGCGTGGACAAACGTGATATCATATTCGGATCCTACGTGATTTGATACGTATATAAAGCGAAAAATGTAATTTGCCTTGAGTTGACCTTTAACACCACACGTAACTTAAAAACTTACTGTTCATTATCCAACGCTTTGACCCTCTGATTTAGTGGCTTATAATTTGGGGGTAATGCCTCCGTACGCAAAAACTTTTCCCGAAAAAAGGGGAAGTTACTTAAAATTATTTTTTGTAAAAGTATTTCCTGAGTTTAATTTAATTAACATTACCTGTCATGGCTGATAATTCTAGAGTATGAATATTATTACCAGTCTTTCCATTCACGTGGTTTCTGTTGATTGTGTCCATAGTACTGACGCGTGTTTTGTAGGCTCGGTTAGTAGCCTTTCGCAACACGTGAGCTTTATCTGAAAGAACAAAACTACGTTGCTTATATGTGGGATACAAGAGGGCACTGAGAGACTGCATATACCTCCGCCAGTGGGTTAACAAACAAACAAACAAACAAACAAACAAACAAACAAACAAACAAACAAACAAACAAACAAACAAACAAACAAACAAACAAACAAACAAACAAACAAACAAACAAACAAACAAACAAACAAACAAACAAACAAACAAACAAACAAACAAACAAACAAACAAACAAGCAAACAAACAAACAAACAAACAAACAAACAAACAAACAAACAAACAAACAAACAAACAGACAGACAGACAGGCAGGCACGCGCAAGCAGACAGACAGACAGACAGACAGACAGACAGACAGACAGACAGACAGACAGACAGACAGACAGACAGACAGACAGACAGACAGGCAGGTAGGCAGGTAGACAGACAGGCAGGCACGCGGACAGGCAGGTAGGCAGGCAGACAGACAGAGAGACAGACAGGCAGGCAGGCAGGCAGGCAGAAAGACAGACAGACAGACAGACAGACCGACAGACCGACAGACCGACAGACCGACAGACCGACAGACCGACAGACAGACAGACAGACAGACAGACAGACAGACAGACAGACAGACAGACAAACAGACAGACTGACAGACAGACTGACAGACAGACAGACGGACAGACGGACAGACGGACAGACGGACAGACGGACAGACGGACAGACGGACAGACGGACAGACGGATAGACGGACAGACGGAAGGACAGACAGACGGACAGACGGACAGACGGACAGACGGACAGACGGACAGACGGACAGACGGACAGACGGACAGACCGACAGACCGACAGACCGACAGACAGACCGACAGACAGACCGACAGACAGACAGACAGACAGACAGACAGACAGACAGACAGACAGACAGACAGACAGACAGACAGACAGACAGACAAACAAACACAAACACACACACACACACTCTCATTAATCTGATAAAGAATCCTCGTGGTTTACATAAACTTTAGCTTTGATTTTCTTAGCTTAGACAACATTATTTTTCAAAATTACTACGCCAATGAACTTACCAAATGGGATACTTTTTCAAGCTATTCAAAACATTCGAAGTTCAGATCTAAAACACGAACAAGGATATATTTTTGCTTACCCGTTAATTTTTTTCGTTTCGACGTGATAATCCACACAATAGCAGCAATAACCAAGGCTGCAAGAAAGCCAATCACCAGTCCAACTACCAACGATACACCATGTATATTTGATTTACTGCATCCAGTTTGCGGACGGGTTACAGGGTCAGAATCTAAAGAAAAAACAAACAATTAGGGTCATAATTTAATTACTGCATTTCATCTATTAAGCCCCATCCTTCTAATAAGCCCCCCCCCCCACCCCCCAACGTCACGTCACATATCACGTCACAGCTCAGATCAAATCACGTCACGACAGATCACAGAAATCACGTCAGGTGACCCAGAATACCGCGAAAATATTGAGACCCAGTGGACTAATTAATTAATTAATTAATTAATTTTAATAAAGTGGGATTTAAAGCCGCGAAAAGACACAACCTTCTGATCACCAGTGAGATGTTCTAACCATTGAGCTACTGAAGCACATATGATTATAAATTTGCAACCTTAGAGCTCCATTTGAATCTCAGTGGCTCAATGGTTAGAGCATCTCACTAGTCATCAGAAGGTTACAGGTTGTGCACATTTGTAACCTTAGCTCTCCATCTGAGTCTCAGTAGCTCAATGGTTAGAGAATCTCACTGGTCACCAGAACACATCTGCAACCTTAGCTCTCCATCTGAGCCTCAGTAGCTCAATGGTTATAGCATCTCGCTGGTCATTAGAAGGTTGTGGTTGTACACATATTCAATCTATACCTTCAAATCATCCGAGTCTCAGTAGCTCATTGGTTAGAGCATCTCACTAGTGATCACAAGGTTGTGGATTGTACACATATTCAATCTACGTTCAAATCATCTGAGTCTCAGTAGCTCAATGGTTAGAGCATCTCACTTTTCATCACAAGTTTTTTGATTTTTACACATATTCACTCTACGTTCAAATCATCTGAGACTCAGTAGGTCAATGATTAGAGCTCAATCATTCCAAGGTTTCAGGTTTGATCCCTGTCTGGAGCTGGAAGTATTTTCTGAGTATTTGAGCTTGATGAACGCCTATCAAACATCTGTTACATTACACCAAGCTCATAAACGTACCACATGCACTACAACATATTAAGTATTCTACTTTGGCTAACGCAAAACAATTTGAATTTGGTAAACAGAAAACTATTTTACTCAGCACAGGGAAACCCTACCGACAGGAAAGGGTTGAGTCGAGAACAAACTGAAGAAGTTATCAGATCTTACAAATAGTGAAATAAAAGTAGCGTGCCATTCATCCTCACGGACTCAACGAACGTTTTTCATTTATTTAACACTTATGAAGACGCTGTTTTTTATTTAGCAAGGGCGGACATAAAAACAGAGTTTTCACTTTATTTTGTTTTAGCTTTATCTATATATATTTTTTTGATTTAACACTTCTGAAGATGCTGTTTTTGTTTAGCAAGAGCGACATAGACAGTGTTTTCACTTAATTCATTTATCTATTTTTTACTCTCGCTCATCCTTTTCACACCCCCTCCTTTTTTGCTCATCGCCGGTAGGAATAGCAAATTCGCATCTCATTATTAATTATTGTTATTTTTAGCTTATTGGCTTATTTCTAGTCACATGATTTTCTTTCTTGTATAAGCTCGTTGTTTGTTTACACTCTTGACGTTTCTCTCTGACGAAGGGCCTTCGCTCAAAACGTTAGACTCCTATGTTCTCTGTTTCGGCAGTATATATAACCTTACTATACTTCGATTGTTAATTATTTTACTATGGCTAATGCCAGACAATTTTGCTCCGCAAAGGGCGGGAGAGCGCAGCGAGCGGAAGGGGTTAAATGCGCCACGTCGAGATAGTGGAGGGTTCAAACCATAAAATTAATTGATCAGGAAAACCTCAAACTTTGACTCGGTAGAAAGTCTTTATTAAAATGCATAAACCCTCCACAGTTTTTAGTTCTTTGTATAGAGATTGCGAAAAGAATTTAGTCCATTCGTTTCCGAGATATCTACTTCAAAACAGACCAATCTTGCACTTCCAGCGAGAAATTGCCGAGAATGTTTACAATGCTTTAAGGGCCTGGACACCAGGAACCGATGCATCACGTTCTTCTTCGAATATACACTCAGAAACAGAAGATAGACTTTCGTACTCATCAGACTCCGAGTTTGACATAGCGACTTTTCTTATAAAAACATGTCGTTTTTGGCATCTCTTTGGTCTAAACGTCTATGTTTTCCTTGTTGTGTGAAATCTAATCGTTCCTGACTCCCAGGCCCCTCTTAAGAATAATGACGCGCGGCTTTTTCATTCAATTGGCAATCTTTAGATTGAAATATTTTGGGAAATAATGGACCAAATCGAAAACTGTAAAATAACTTATCAGCTCTTTTCGCATCCTCTATCCAATTAACTAAAAACTGTGGATGGTTTATATGCACTTTAATTCTACCGTGCACAAAAATGCATAACTTAGGCCAACAAAAAGATAGAACAAAGACTTTGCTGAGTTTCCAAACCATATTTTGAATGACTATGGTTGAACTAAAAACATATAACAAAAAACCAGTAGGGGTGCTGTGGTTGCGGTCTGAGAGGCGTGACTGTCACCGGGGGGTTGTGGTTAGGTTTAGGCCCACCGGGGTTTGTGGTTAGATTTAGGGTTGCCAGGCAGTGGTGGACATTAGGGGGTGCAAGGGGGGAGGCCACGCGGTCAATAATTTCCATATTAAAATTTCAAGGATAGCTCATTAGCTTAGTTACTAAATGGTAGCATTTTTTTACGATCGTGATTAAGCGGGACTGGTTTCAAATATCAAAATATCGCCCCGTAACTGTTTCAAATAAAAAATAACAACAAACCAGGCAAACCAATGCATTTTCGGCTTTTATAGTGATTCATACCTTTAGTTAATGACATGCTTACACAGCAGAGCTTATCAAAACATCAAAAGCTCAAATTCAGAGTTCAGACTGCTGAAGATGATGGTTTCACATGTCGTGCCACAGTTGAACTTATTGAAATGCTAGTAAATTGAAATGCATAGTTAACTAAGTCCGCGAACTCAACTTCAAATATTCTTGTATTCTCGTGTTAACTCTTCCTGTCTGAATCGGTCTTTAGTATTTTATTCTGGCTAATACAAGACGATTTTATTCACCTCTGGGGAAGCCCTCAGATAGGAATGAGTTATAAACTATGTCTCTAACTCTTTACTGTCTGAAGCGGTCTTTAGTATTTTATTCTGGCTAATGCCAGACAATTTTATTCACCTCTGGGGAAGCCCTCGGGCAGGAATGAGTTAAAACAGCAAAGAACTGTGTACCTGCAGGCGGCGTTGCAACATCAACGAAACTGTGTGCAAGTTAGTAAAATTTCAGGTCAATTTAAAAAAGACCTTGAAGAAAGCTATTTCCTGGCATTAGATTGAGCCACTAGGATTAAATAGAATTATACTGTAATTCGTGTCCTAGCTTGAGTAAGCTACTTCTATGTGATTAAAGCCTTCAAATAACTTATAATTTCCACACAACTCTTTCAGAGTTCCAGCGGCTTCACCTCCCCCAATATTTCGTGAAGACCACTATTGCCGGGGGGTTGTGGTTAAGTATAGGGTTGGGTCACTATAGAGGTAGGGGTTGGGGGTTGGGAATTAGTTCTTTTAAATAGTTGGTGTTATTATGATCATTACTATCTATAAAACATATATATGCAATAAAATATTATCATCATAATAGGGGCGAGGACAACCTGCACAGGAGTAGGCTACGGTGGTGGGTGGCCACAACCTCGTACCGTACCAGGGCATTATCTCCACCACCCCCCCCCCCCCCACCCCCATGTACTCACGCTGCTCCCTGGAGATAATACCCTGGGTATGAGCTTGCAGTGGCCAAAGGAAACCCAAAGCATTTAGAGGGCGAATAAAAGAGGGAAGAGAAAAGGAGGGAAGAGAAAAGGAAGGAAGAGAAAAGGAGGGAAGAGAAAAGGAGGGAAGAGAAAAGGAGGGAAGAGAAAAGGATCGGGAAGAGAAAAGGAAGGAAGAGAAAAGGAAGGAAGAGAAAAGAGGAAAGAGAAAACGAAGGAAGAGAAAAGGAGGGAAGAGAAAAGGAGGGAAGAGAAAAGGAGGGAAGAGAAAAGGAGGGAAGAGAGAAGGAGGGAAGAGAAAAGGAGGGAAGACAAAGGGACTGAAGAGAAAAGAAGGGAAGAGAAAAGGAGGGAAGAGAAAAGGAAGGAAGAGAAAAGGAGGGAAGAGAAAAGGAGGGAAGAGAAAAGGAGGGAAGAGAAAAGGAGGGAGGAGAAAAGGAGGGAAGAGAAAAAGAGGGAAGAGAAAAGAAGGGAAGAGAAAAGAAGGGAAGAGAAAAGGAGGGAAGAGAAAAGGAAGGAAGAGAAAAGAAGGGAAGAGAAAAGGAAGGAAGAGAAAAGAAGGGAAGAGAAAAGGAGGGAAGAGAAAAGGAAGGAAGAGAAAAGGAAGGAAGAGAAAAGGAGGGAAGAGAAAAGGAGGGAAGAGAAAAGAAGGGAAGAGAAAAGGAAGGAAGAGAAAAGGAGGGGAGTGAAACAACCGTCATGTGATGTAGTATTGACAAATGGTGATGCGTTATTTGGGTTTAGAAATCTAGCTACGCTCGTAGCCCTTGATCTGTCAATATGTCTGTAATCAATTGTCTATAAGTTGCCAGAAGTTACAATTCATGACCCAGAAGTCAAACATAGAACGTACATGTTTCACGTAGAACGATTGGGGCGAATTGGCCCCTACCACTTTACCGCCTTGGCTTCCTCGTGTGTCCCTGTTATCCCTCACGAGGGTCGAAAAACCTCTGGCACCCACGGCAAGCGAAGGCCCTTTAACACTTTGAAGCCACACCAGACAATTTTATTCAGCACAGGGATAGGTCCAGGCCTCAAAATGTTAAAACATCTCTTTTAACACTTTCAGTTTGAAGCCTGACGACGAGTCTAAAGGTTTATTCTGGCTAACGCCAGACGATTTTATTCAGCACAGGGAGCTAAAGGGTGTCACAAGTCAAAACGTTTAAATACGTTTCATGTTTCGGCAGTACACCAACCTTGCTATATTTCGACTTGTATTTCAACACTGACGGACTGACCTTGCAGAAGACTGCTTTGATTTCACTGTTTGGATAGTGACATCATACATGTACATCGACCATAATTAGAAATGTTCCTAGCATCATTCATCTTACAAAATCTCTCATGTTTCACTCCCCTACTATTTTTCTTCCTTCCGCCATCATTTCAAATTCTCGGAACGCGCTCGGATTCCCTTCGGCCACCGGAGCCTGCGCCTGCGATATGGTAATGTGGTGGGTACTTCAAGTAACCGGAACATTATGTATCAGGATTTGTGTGACGTGTAACAAGGCCTTGATTTACATAGACCTGTTTAACTACGCTAGCTTGGCTATGCTTAACAACACTTAGACCAGCTTGGCTTTGCTTAGCTATGCTTAGCTATGCCTAGATATGCCTAGCTATGCTTAGGCTAGCTATGCCGTTCAGAAGTAAAGTTTTCGGTTGAGAAATTCGGTGTAGTTCAAGAACTTTAAGCTTTTAAAACTTCGGACATCTATACTTCCGACGACAGTGAGAAATTTCCCGACTTTATTCCGGTATATTCCGAGTAGTTTTAGATCTTTGAAAACGTAGAAAAACCTAAGTTTTCCATCTAGCTTTATATTTCAAATAAAAATCATTCAGTATGCAATTTTTGACCAATAAAAAAAGCGTCTATATAAAGCGTATTTTGGGACAACCTTGGCCTAATGTCACCTGTAACGTCGCGCGGGTCAGCCATATGTCTATATTAGTTCGAAACAAGGTTTTTAGCCAATCTATATTCACAGCTGTTTTGTAATGGCAAATATAATAGTCCGGTGTAAACGTTCTAGACGTTAATAGTTTATATGTTTGTATCTGCTTTCGTATGGTAATAATACATTAAGCAAACATGTCAACGCTAAGTCTAGTTATACGACTCCATTAGTTCAAATACAAAAGTCTAGTGTAAATGTTCCATTAGTTCAAATACAAAAGTCTAGTGTAAATGTTCTAGACGTTTGCCGTAAGTGTAAACACAGTAGAAGGCACTCAGATACCGCATATCTCTGCATGCCAGCGGTGTATTAGGATAAACGAGCCACGCTAATTAGGATAGCTCATCAGATCTACACATGTAAGAATAAAATGCTTGATTGCACACGTTAAAGTTATCGTATAAACGTTAACATAAATATCAAATCATAAACAATGGTACGGTACTGTTAAGTCTATTGATATTTATCTATTCAGCTAAATTTTCACTTAAACGTCCGCATAATATAATGACAATAAGCGCAATTAAGTATCTTTTTATTAATTTTTTTTTACACGGAGAAGCTTCGGTCGGATTTTTATAAAATCTTCATCCAATTCTCAACCAAATAAAACGAAAATTTAATGAGTTGGTTCTTGGTCTGTGGGCAACCTTTTCACAACGTTACGTTGAAAATGGTTCAATTCTTTTTTAGATATCTTCGTAACAGACAGACAAACAACCAGAAGTAAAAATATAACTTTCTGGTGAGGTGGACAAAACAATGTCAATTTTAGTTTCTGTTGCATTTATTTTTACAGGCCTACTAACCGAATGTGCAGCATGAAGTCTGCACGAGAAAGTATTTGCCTGAGGTTTTCGTACAGACCGAGCGACGAAAAAGCTAGGTCTGTTTGAAAATACCGAAGACAAATACTTTCTAGTACAGATCGAGCAAACAAGGTTTCTGGTAATTTGTTTTCTTATTTGTTTTTACCTCATTGTTCGCGTCTTCACATGTTGCCGTTTAGCTTACTTATTTTTGTTTGTTTTGTTACATGTTTACATGCACCTGTTACAGGGACGTAGCCGTGGGAGCCGCGGCTCCCCCCTTTTGATATAAAACAACAGACATGTAACTACAAACTGATGCAATATGCCATTATGTCAGGAAATAAACTGTAAACAGTGTATTCAATCTACTGAGTGTATGCATTTTGAGTATCTATGTGACGTTTGCGTGTTTTGAGTATTTTATATGACGTTTTTTAAACTTTAGAGTCTGTAAAATCTTCCTCCAAAAGCCAGGAAATGGTATTTCAGCGACTCTCGATTTCAAAATTCCCGGGGAAGCATGCCCCCGGACTCCCCTAAAAATGTATTTTGATTTCGGCTCCCCCCCTTTTCAAAATCCTGGCTACGTCCCTGACTTGTTAATCATTCATTTCTGTCTTTATAAAGAAGTATAGTTTTTATAAGAAGAAAGACTAATGTTCCAGGACGTATTTTTGTTCTAAATGTTTTAAGGAAAACGGTGAATTCTCTTTTACTTTCATTCAAATCAACTCAGAAAATTTCCGCCAAAACAAGCAGGTTATTAAAAGAGGCGTAATGCTCTCCCACAGTGCTGGGAGAATATTACCGGGTTTTTTTTGACCTCTCAGCAAGCGCTCAAATGTGAGCCATTTGGCGTAATGAAATAATAACAAGTTTATCTCTATATAATAAATTATAAATATTATACAATGTACCTTACACATAAATCGACACGAAAAGTTGAACAATGTTATAAAGTAAATGAAAAAACTTTTGTCTAGAAATTTGGTGTAGTTCAGGAACTATAAGCTTTTAAAAATTTTGAAAATATACTTCCGACGACGGTAAAAAAAATTCCGATTTTATTCCGAAATATTCCGACCATATTTCGATCTTCAAAAATGCCGAAACACCTAACTTTTTAATCTAGCTTTATATATCAAGTATAGATCGTTCAGTATGCTATATCTGAGCAATAAAAAGACGCGTTTACAAAGCGTATATTATGACAATTTCCCACAACGCGAAATTTATTTTTTGACAAGGTTTCCAGTTACAAAAACATTAACATCTCTAAAGCTTTAAGTTATCTTCCCTTAAAATTTTCTCGGCTACTTTACGCTATCATATAGTTTAAAGAATATGTACATTAACGCTTTAGTGGATATTGTTGCCATTTGGCAACTAATTGATTTTACTCTGGTTAATGATTTTACTCGTCAAGTGGAGACCTGCTGGTAATCTGTTAACAAAACAACTTTTATGTAGGTATACATTATACGTTGGCTTGGAATTTTTTAAAGTAGTGTTCGCAAACTATAGTCAATTTTCTGAACCATGTGCAGTCTACTTTTTCAAATATTTATGAACGGGGAATAGGATAATTACTTCAACACTCTTAAAAGCCAGAAGTGTTTGGTAAAATTAAATTTCCATAACGAGAAGTGTTTTTGAGGAACGAAGACTGGTTTTCTACAGAGCAATACTAATAATGTAAGTTCTTCTATAACTAGTTCACATGTTTAAAATAATGTTTCAAAGTATACAACCGTTTACTCTATAGACTTTAAAATTTAGATTGATCTGGGTCCCACCAGGGCTATGTTGGCACAATAGCGAAGAAGAGAGTAAATAGATTTGAATAAGGTTCGCACTGAAGCAGAATTTCGCGGGACTTCTTATAGAAAACCCCGTATTGCTATATAGACTAATTTCCTCAAGTATACTAACACTATCAAAAGTATATTGCGCATGTAATAAAAACCACTTTGAGTTAAAGCGTGTGAAAGTCGATCTCGACATTCGTCTAGAGGCGGATTGTGAAAAAATCTTTCCTTTAGTAAAATTAAAATTTATTGGCATGTTCTAATTATATCTAATTATATAATGCGGAAATTAAGGTATCTTAAGAGACACACATAAAGGTATATAAGGTAACTTTAAGTAAACTACATTTTTTTCAATAAGAATCTAAAAAAATACAACACAAAACAAAGTCCATATGGTCGCATATTGTAAAATTCCAAACATTTGAGTAAATAGACAGACTGGAATAAATTAAAGAACTAATACTTTGAATTTCATTTCAGAATCCGATTGTGAATTTAGCGAAGAATCTCGAACTTTCGACGGACGGTTCCTGAAGGAGACACTGAGAGATATTTCGAGCCATAATACGGCAAAAAATTGTAAAAGGTCGCAATGCCGTTTCAAAAACGTAATCAATGCTTTTTTCCAAACGACTTGCTATTGGGATACTGGTATTTGTGATAGTTTCAACTTTGGCCACTTGTTCCGAAGCATTGGCTGGATGTAAACAGACAAAGCATGTTCTTACTCGTGGTATGTTCTTCAACTCTTCTTCAATTTACTGTTCGCGTCTTTTCCTAATTTAGTTTTGTCTGTTTAACTCTACTCTGGTCTACTCCACTCCACTCTACTCCACTCTGGTGTACTCTACTCCACTATACTCTACTCCACTCCTCTCTACTTTAGTCCACTCCATTCCACTCCACTCCAATATACTCTACTCCACTTCACTCTACTTTAGTCCACTCCACTCCACTATACTCTACTCTGGTGTACTCTACTCCTCTATACTCTACTCCACTCCACTCTACTTTAGTCCACTCCACTCTACTCCACTCCACTCCACTCTATTCTACTCCACTCCACTCTACTCTAGTCCACTCCACTCCACTCCTCTACTCCAATCTACTCCAATCTGCTCTAATCCACTCCACTCCACACCACTCAAACCCACCCCGACCCATTTTAATTCGTCCTGATTTGTATCTATCCTGCTCCACCTTATTCCACCCTGCTTCACACTGCTCTACTGTGGCTTACCTCGCTTAATTTTGCTCTATCTGCTTTACCTTGCTCTAGCCTGCTCCACCCTGCTCTATCTTTCTACATCCGGCTTTACTCTGCTCTAAGTTGCTCCAGGCTGCTCCACTTTGCCCTCCATGATTCACCCTACTCCATCCTGTTGCACTCTGCTCCACCTTTTCTGCTCTACTTCTCCCCAACTTTTCCCAACCTGTTCTATTCTGCTTCCCCCCCTGCTCCAACTTGCTTTAGTTTTTTCTACCCTGCTCCACTTTATTCCACACTGCCCGCCATGTTTTACCCTGCTTCACCTGGCTCCCCCCTGATTCACCCTGCTACACCCTGCTACACCCTACTCCATCTTGTTGCACTTTGCTCCACCCTGCTCCACTTTGATCCATTTTGCCCCACCATGCTCCACCCTGCTCTATCTTGTAAAATAACACTTGTGTTTTTATTATTCTAAATAAAGGACATCGTTTAAAGAAATCTCTGATAAAAGAAGAAACTGCTTCTCATCTGATAGATTGCACTCGGCGTTGTATGGCCAAACGTCCTCAATAAACGACCGCTATAATTTGGGGCTGATAAACACTTTAAAAGGCAAAATAATTATGAAACGTAGATCAGTAGATATAATTAGCATAGATTTCGAAGCGCATGTTATGCGACATGAATGTACAATTTTCATGTTGTCATGGATATGCTAGCACTTATCTGTCTCACAGCCGCTCTTATAGTGCCGTCGCTCATTCCTCCCCCCAAGCGGCTTCTTACCCGAGCACATTCTTTTCGACGATTAGCCATTCACACCTTGGTTCCTAAAAACTGGGAACTGAAGCAGAATTAACAGAGAACCTCTGGTCTCCCTCGCAACCGCTTTTAACTTTTAATATTTAATTATTTCACAGTTTCATTTCAGAATTTCTTATTAACAAATAAATTCCCAACACAGCCAGGTGAAGAATCAGACTTAGATTAACGCTACTCTGGTTTAAAAGTTTTTATAACGTAGCTTAAAAAGTTACTGTTCATGACCCAACGTTTCGACACTCCGATCTAGTGTCTTCATCAGGGGTGATCATTGTGAAGACAGGTCCCATATTTATACTCTCATAGAACCATTGATGACGTTACCTATCAACAAGATGTAAATAGGCTTCCGGCAGTGGACTGCCGTCATCACGATTTAATGGAGCGTTGGGCGCTATTGATGTGCCAAGCTTTCAAGCAACGTCTTTGGTGATACCTTGGATGATTGTTAGTGATCATTTTTTAACTATCCCACGCAATCTCATGGTTGGTTTTGCACGCGTGCTCCGACAAAGGAGAATTTCCCTTTTTTAAAAAGAAAACTGCTTTTTGGTGCTCTTTTAAATGCGTGCCAAACTGACGTTTTGTCTGCTCGATGTACTCCTGATTTCAGTCATTGCACGAAATGGAATAAATAGCATATTTTCTCTGTTCTTTCACAATACGATCCTTAGGTTTTGCAAAAATATGACCTAGCGTTACGAAAGGTTTTTGAGCAACTTTTACGTTGAAACTACCTAAGATTATTTTAATTGATTCCGTAATTCCTTGAATGTACGGAACAATCGAAAAACCAATCATCGAATTTTCATCCGCAGTGTTTTTTCCGTGGTGGTGGTGTAACTGGTTTTAAACAGGGTTTTTTTAAGAAATCATTAGCATAGTTATTCGCCTTTAAAACGTCAAATACATATAATTGCTTATACAGCAATAATGCCGCGAGTGCTTATGATCGAGAGAGCTTCTAGTTACGGGAAGCGAAAAAATGTTTGGAGACACATACCACAGACACATTACGTTTTCCCTGCAGCTATATATTTGCTCTAGTTGGTTGTTTTTTTACAATACAACAACATGTATGCACGTTTAAGTTGGATTTACACTTTTATATATTTGTGACATTCTTCTACTTAATATTTACATATAGTACTGCGGAATATTTGTGCTGATTTGTACAAAAGTGGAGTAACAGAAAATGGCGTGTACACAATTGATCCAGATGATCAAGGAGCTTTTGATGTAAGGTGTGACATGACAACTGATCAAGGAGGTTGGACTGTTTTTCAAAGACGAATGGACGGAAGCGAAGATTTTTATCTAAATTGGACTGACTACAAAAATGGATTTGGTAATCTCAGTGGGGAGTTCTGGCTTGGACTGGACACGATAAATCGTTTGTCAAAGAGTGGTCAAGATGTCTTGAGAGTTGATCTGGAAGATTTTGAAGGCGAGACACGTTACGCTAAGTACAACACATTTGCCGTGGCAGATGAAACGGATCTATATAACTTGACAGTTGGAGGTTATTCAGGTGAGAAACGTTTTATTTGAGAAAGTTAACACAACATAACAATTTTATTTATACAGGGTTACGCCTTCAGTGAAAATACACTGGTATCACCGGGGGCCCTGTAAACTAAGAATTGTTTACAAAATTAAAGAAATATATATCGGTGTATAAATATTGACTAAATTAACTCTGAATCTCAGTGTTTTAAACAATCAAGAACTCCCTGACAGCCCGAGAAAAACCGTTCAGGGATTGTATCTCTTTCAGGTTACGAGGCAGGCTATTAAATTGAGTTGCACCTGTATAATAAAATGAGCGTTTAGCCACCTCAAGCCTGACCTTAGGTAGAGAAATGTCCATAGCATTTCTGGTCTTATAAAAACTGCGCGATTCATTAAGCTTAAAATAATTACACAAATACGGTGGAACAAAGCCAATAAGGCATTTCTTCACTAAAATCGTTGTGTGTGCTTTACGCCTGTCAGTAAGAGGAACTAATTTCAATGTTAGCATTAAGCTATCAGTCTCTAGGCCAGAATTAGGATGTATTAGTTTCGCAGCCCTACGCTGTAGTCTTTCCAGAGAATCACAATTTCCTTGGCCCCATCCTTGCCAGACAATGTCGCAATAATCCAGAGTCGGGAGGATCATTGTTTTGTGGATCTTCTCAGCTGCAGAAATAGTTAAAAATTTCCTCTTGCGCCTTAGGACACCCAACTTTGCTGAAGTATTTTTTGTGGCATGGAGAGCATGATCGTTAAAGGACAAATGTTGGTCTATATGAACACCAAGGTACTTAAACGATGTGACTCTTTTCAAATCGGAACCTTCATACCATAGAGACATTTCCTCTTGCAGCCTTGGGTTGTGACGTGTGCCATAAAAAACATACTCCGTTTTACTCTTGTTCAAAAACAGCTTGTTTTCCTGCATCCAAGATGCGATATTATTCATGTCCATTCCAAGTGCAATCTCCAGTTCTGTAACAGACTTGGCAGCAAAATACAATACTGTGTCGTCAGCATATAACATCACTTTGGTGAAACTTACACAGGTTGGCAGGTTGTTGATGTAAAGGACAAAAAGTAGGGGTCCAATAACACTACCTTGAAGTACACCACTTTCAATCAATGTTGGTGTTGATGTAAAACCCTCAATATCCACTATTTGACGGCGGCCATAAAGATAATTCCTGAACTAGCATAAGGCATAAGGGCATACGCCATAACGATGTAATTTCATTAATAATAATTCTTGATCTACGGTATCAAAAGCCTTTTTAAGGTCTATATATACCGCACCAGTAAGAAGCCCACTGTCCATATTCTTACGAATACTATCCACAAAATATGTTACTGCAGTCTCCGTTGAAAAACCTTTACAAAATCCTGATTGAAACGGTGATAAAAGACAGTTCTCAGTAAGGTACAAATAAAATTGGTGACATACCACTTTTTCAGCAACCTTCGAGATAGCAGGAAGAATGGATATCGGACGATAATTTTCCATGCCTAGGCGATTCCAAATCACAACGGCGAATTGCAGCAATCTTCTCCGAAACAAACGCAGCTACTCCTCCGCCCCTCTGAATATTATCACGATCAGATCGATACATATTAAAACCAGAAATTGATATCTCTTCGTTTAGAATACTTCCGTTTAGCCAGGTTTCACTTAAGGTTAAAATACTTAACCCCTTAACCAATTAAAAGGAAGATAAAAATAAATCGAATAATAATACGAAATATTTGAATAAGAATAGAGTTAAATTCCCATAGAATAAAGATGGTACACCAATATGGCCGCCATTTCATTCTTTTGGTACACAAATATGGCCGCCGTGACGTCAGATGAAAACGATCTATATGTTCTATTAATTATAAGTAATAACATGACTTGAGGGAAATTCGCGATTAAATTTCCCGCAGCCGAGGGAAGGTTTGTGAAAGACGGAGGGCTGCAGGCCCGAGGACTTTTACACAAATCTTCCCGAGGCAAAGGGGAAATTTAATCGCTAATTTCCCGAAAAGTCATGTTATTATGTTGTAATGTTATGATCGCCGAGGAAAACTTTGAGAATCTTACCGACAGGAAATTTACACAGTTGATCAGAGAAGTTGCATCTAATTTTCCCGTGCATGTTCATGATGAGGGAAAATATATGCAAGCGGGATATTTAGAAGAAGACAAAATATTTCTTTGTCTTCTAATTTTTCCTCATCAACATGCACCGGAAAATTAGAAGAAGACAAAGGATAAATTTCCCTCTTGCATGAGCGATGAGGGAAATACGAGGTTACATTCCCTCGGAGAACAAAAGAATCCGAGGCGATCATGGTATTACTATGGTTAAAACAACACGCGGCATTGCCTCGTATTTTCAACCTGCTTCGCTGTATTTAGAAATTGGAGAAAGAACACTCTCGTGTTGGATATATTAGATCGGATTATGTGAACGCGTCTTTACACGGACATGGTGCATTTTTTCTCTTTATAAGGTGATGCTGGTGATTCACTTGTTTATCACAATGGAGTGAAGTTTACCACTAAAGATAAAAATAATGACAAACGGAGTAGTAGAAACTGTGCTGTGGGTTGCAAAGGTGCCTGGTGGTACGAAAACTGTCATTTCTCCAACTTAAATGGTTTGTATCTTCGTGGTACTAACGCCAAACATGCTCAAGGCATTAACTGGCATGACTGGAAAGGATTCTACTATTCTTTAAAGACAACTGAAATGAAACTCAGTCCACGCAACTTTTAGAATATCGTTGTTCACACAAAACAGCGTTATTGTTAGAGAAAAGCTCATTTAATAATCATAATTACTTTTGTTATATATCAGGTGTCAAAATCCGTTGTTCTAGGGTTCTGATTTTCTGATTGGGTGAACAGTCTTTCCGTGACAGTCAAAACATTTGAGCGTGATGTTTTCCGCGTAACCCATGGCAGCGGGCAACATAACATTTCAAAAGTTGATTGGCACTAATCCTGCATTAAGCGGTAATCTGTTGTTTTCCGTATTTTCTGACTGACTGTTTAACTTCACAGACAATAAAAGCTTTATTAATTCCTACCAAGGTATGGAAAAAGCAACCTCCGACTTATTTGCACGATAAACTCTGTCTTATTTGAAATAGCACTAAAAATGACACAGTAACATATTTTTTTTTATTCTTAGTTTTGCTTGGTTGTTTGATAAGCAAATTAAACATCTTGACGTCACAAATTAACATCTTAGCGTATATAATGAGCCATTGGAGAATATTATATATATTTGCTATTATCAAACATAATAGCGCTCCGTCATGGTGACGTCACTATTTAAGTTTGCCGCTATTACCCACAATTCTTGCAGTCCAAGCAATAGATAATGGCTCATTTGCAATCATTTGGAAGTCAATTTTGGTTTGTTTGTCCGCATTATGGGCCGTATAAATAGCAGCTCTACGGTACGCTATTACTTGAAAATCTAGATGTTTTGTATTGTGAGAGAAACACACCCACGCGCTTCCGTCGAATTAATTTGGTTTAATAGAAAATATATATAACCTTCCATGCAACCTCGTCCCCAGCGCCATTTGTGGGGGCTGGGTCATGTTGGCTGGCAAAAGCAAAATGGCGGCAACAAATGGCCCTGGCACAGACTGAACCTGGATGCTTTAGGTATTCTGATTGGTGGAAGCAAGGCAGGTGCTCAGGCTAACTCTTGGGCATTAGTTTAAAGGGCCCAAAATTATAAATAAGTGATGGCGGCAAATTTAAAAACAACTTCAAAATGAATGAAAATGAGAGAAAAGCTGGCGAAACACCAAAAAAAAACCTGGGAAGAATATGCAATGAAGGGTTTTGTCGTCTTTGTGCCCTGCCATACAACGAAGTCCATGAGGCAACCAAATTGTTTTCTAAATCTAGACAAACGAATTGGAAAGACTTGTGACAAAAAAGTGAACAAAGTCTAAGAGTATTTTAGTATTGAGGTGGCAAAAGAAGACAATTTCGCTGTAGTTATAATTATCCAAAGCATATCGAACGCAGTATAAGAATACATTTAACGTGAGCGACATCTTTAATCTTGCAAGTCAATCGAAAGCCTGACTAGGCGCAATAAACTTTGAGAAAATTGGATACGAGTAAAAAATGAGGCATTATATGGCGCATTCTTGCCAGCCTGTGCCAGGCCCATTTTATTCCGGCCATTTTGTTTTTGGCCTCCATCTTTGCCCAGCCCCCACAAATGGCCCTGGGACGCGGTTGATAACCTTCTTCGATAAATCGTTATGTACGTGTGACATCTAGATATCTAATTTGCATCTCAAACAACCAGAAGTATCTCAACAATGAAGCAAGGAAACGAAAAACTACAAAAGATGTTACTTTGTCATTTTAAGTGTTCTTTTAAATAAGACAGTCTTAATTTTCACCTTATAAGCACTTTTAATAGAGGTTTCACTGTATTCTAAAAGTAGCGAGGCTGAATTTTCATCTCTGCGCGGAAGACTGGAGGTATACAAACTTCAGGTCTACATGTCTTCTATTGGTTTGCCTGGTCAATGATCAGAAGATAACAATTAAGTTATATATATATATATATATATATATATATATATATAAGTGAGTTTGGGTTCACGAAATGTTAGAGAGTGCTCAATACCATATATAGATAGAGCAAAATACAAAGTATGAAGTATAGTTTTAACTACTGGTACTATGTATGTTCTGGCTATTTTTAGGATTTCCCAAATTTTAATTTAAAAAAGTTTTTAATTCATATTTTAAAAAATATGAATTTTCCTATTTTTCCATTTTCCCATTTTCCCATTTCCCCATTTTCCCATTTCCCCATTTTCCCATTTTCCCAGTTCCAAAAAGTTTTTAGTTCATATTTTAAAAAATATGAATTTTCCCATTTCCCCATTTCCCATTTCCCATTTCCCCATTTTCTTAGTTCCCACAATTTTTTTACTCTCCGCTTTACTGCGCTCGCCAATGGCCGATAGCCAATGTCCGAATTCCGTCTTCGCAAATTACTCTTTTGTCGTCGTTTGCCGAAAGTGCTATCTTGTTGATATGTTCCGTAGAATAGACAGTTTTTGTAAAATAATAGTATAAATAAAAATGAGTATACACTACGGTCATGACATATATTATGGAAAACATACAACATCAGAACATAAACAATATAAAACTGTTTTTGATGTTAACATGTTAAAAGCTGTGAAATCTGGACAAGCCGATAAAGGTGTTAGAGTTGGTAGAGTGCAAGACAATGAATATTCACTTTTTCAAAACGAGTATAGGAGAGGGCCAATACCTGGATTAGATTTTATTCAAAATACCAGAAAGTGCTTTATGATATTTAAATGTCCGGAAATGGTTAATATTAACATTTCTATATTTATCGTGTTACGTGTTATTGGTAACACCAACAAATCAGGAAAATGGGCATACATTATTGGCAACGATAATGGAGGTTATGACAAATTTATTGGTTACAAGTCTAACACACTAAACCAGTTATCGTATGGTGGTGGTTTTCTAGTTAAAGAATATAACTGTACCATTCAAAGCGATGTTAGTATTTTTTTAAAACATTTAATTTCATGTCATTGGTTATTGGATGGAAGTTGTATTTACATTAACGGTGTAAAGTCAGCAGATTCAGATTTTGATGCAAACCCAAGAAGTATTGGTGAAACATGTAGAACAATATTTGTTAACGATAGGTTTACAGGAACCACTGGTCCACTATCAAAGCCTTTTACAGGAGAAATTTATGATATAAAAATAGTTAGCGGTTTTCTAGAGAAGGATGATATAAAAGATATAACCAAAAAAAAAATGATCACCCACAAAATTTTATAATTGAAAACAAAATTCCTAAGAAAAAATCTTAGGAATTTTTTAGAATTTATTTTTTAGCTTTTTTAGCTTTTGCTTTTGCTTTTTTTTCTTCCTTTTTTTGCTCTTCTTGTTCCTTTTCTAACCTTTCTTTTTCTTGGTGGGCAATATATAGTTCTATTTTTTTTCTAAGATAAATTTTATTAATACGAAGGATTTCAGAATTTAGTTTTTCTGTTTCCTCTTGTTCTTGTTTCTTTTCGTTTTCTACATATTGTTTATTTTCCTCATTTAATATTTTTATTTTTTCTGTTTCCTTTTTACACACCATTTGGTGATATTCTGCTATTTTTTTCTTATTAGACATTAACTTTTTTTCAAGCTCATTTTTATCTTTTTCTTGTTGTTCATTTTCAAGTTTTGTTTTGTATTCTTTTTGAAGCTTATCTTCACGTTCTTCTTTGAGTTCTTTTTCATTTTTTTCTTTGCGTATTTTTTCCATATACTTTTTTATGTTTCCTTTTTTATACTCTTCTTCGTATTTTTTGAAATCATAATTATCGTCGATGGCGAGAGTAAAACCATTTTTGAAGAAATGACATGCAATTTTTTCATTGCGGAAATATCTTTCATAAATAGATCTTTTTTCAGCCCAGTTTGGTTCAAAATAGTTTTCCCACGTTTCAATGGAAAACAGGTAAGAAAAATACTCCGTATCCTCTTTTAATGAATAGTCAGCCCACATATCATGTAAAAACGTGCAACCATCTGATAATTTGCAAAGAAGTTCTCCATCGTCCATCCATCTTCTTGTTCCAAACATGTAATGCCTTTTGTCTGCAAAACTATGAAATCTTAACCATGCCTGTAAAGTACAATCATCACTATAATTATCACCACACATTTTTAGTGAAAATTTTCTCCAAAGATTGAACCATTTTTCATTTTTTTCATTTTTTTCTTCGTCTGACATTCTGCTAATAATTGTTATACAACTAAGCCAATCATTGTAAGTAAAGTTGTCTTTAAAAATAGAATTTGAATTAGTTTCAATTGATGAATAATCAACCATTGCTTTCTTTTATTATAGTACCTATTTAAAAGAATAAACTCTTTTACTACTATAATAAAAGAGTCATGGAAGAAACATTAAAATTTTATATTAGCCAACTTTCTCCAAAACGAGCAACTATTTATTCAAAATCATGGTGGACTATTGGTAATGCTATTTACAAACTCACTAAAGGAAGCAAGGAAGGATATGATCTTTGGCATAAGTTTTCCACACAGGATATAGATGATTATACCAACAATGTATGTGATAAAAAATGGGCATATTTTAAGAAAAACAACTATTTTGTTTCAATTAATACAATTGTTGGATACGTTTACGAAGATGGGGGATCGGTTTACAATCCCAATCGCAAACAGATGATAGAGAATGAAGAAGTAAGAAACCTTGTTTACGATGTGTTTTTACCTAAACTTTCGGTAAGAAGAATGAGAAACGTGAAAGCTCTTAATAATTTATGTTCTGCATTATATCATATTTCATCAGGAAAGGATGAGGATGTGTTAGATGTTGTTTGTAAAAGGATTAAGGACGTAAAATTAAAAAACATATTTGTTTCATCTTGGAAACATAAATACTTTCCAGCTCAGTATGGATTAAATGATATTATTGGTTGGTTAAATAATGATGAAGATGAAAAATATCATAAACAAATAGAAAAATTTAAAAATGATATTGAATGTTTTACAAAAGAGTATTGTAAAATTCAATATTACTATCCCAATAACTTAGAATGGGTTGAAAAAACAAAGAGACAGTTAAAAAGAATAGATGATAAAGGTAACAAACCATTTTACCTAAAAGGTCATCTTGGAAATAGAGAAAAAAAACTACTTAAACTAAAAGTTTAAATTGATTTATGGTTTTTAAAAATATACTATAATAAAAGAGATATGTTAGTTAATGAAACAATTATTAACTTTGCAACAAAATGTGAATTTAAAAGCAAAACCTGGTTTGATATCGGTAAACTAATTTACAACATTTTAGAAGGAAGTAATGAAGGTTATAGACTTTGGGTAATGTACAGTAAAATGGATCGGGAAAACTTTGATGAATAATATTGCAAAGAATACTGGGAATATCTAGGTTTAGTATCCGAATTTGAAAGCATTGAAGTTGGACCATTGCCAGATGGTTGGTAAAGATGTAAATGATTAATTTAAATTCCTATTCTTTTGAATAAGAATTTTTTTTTCACGTCTGATGACCGTTTATATTAATTTGTGTAGTAACCATCCACCTCCACCTCCCATCAAACCCATTGCAATAATTTGATACTTTTTCATTTCATCCGATGGTTGGTAAAAATCTTCCAACCTTGGAGGTGGTATTTCGCGTTGTTGTAGTATTTTTTTAAGTTCATTGAAAGCTTTGTCGGTGTCCTTCATATCGCTTTTTGCTTCGTAGATTTCAGCTCTTTATTTCATTTCTCTGTCTTTTCTTGCTGTTTCTTGTTCAAAAAATTCTTCTTTAGAATTTGAAAGTTTTTCCATGGCAAGGTTATGCCTGTTGATTTCTTTTTCATATCCTTTTTTATTAAATTTTGAGAATAAATATCCTGCACCTGCAAAAGCAACTGCATTAAATAATCCTCCTGCTACCATTGAAGCCATATTTATTTATGAATTTAATTCTTTTGGAATGTATCCGGCAGTTTGTCCTTTTTTGATCAGGAAACTACCTAATGCAACAGCAACAGCTAGTTTTGCGGTTTCCTTTAGACTAGCTGGTGCAGCTAAAGGTTGTCCTGTTAAACGTTTAGAAGCCATACTTACAGCTACAGCTCCTGCTGTAACTAGAGCGGCATTGTATAAATCTTGAATTACTTCCTTTTTGTTATCACCCATTTATTAGTATAAAAATTAAATTTTTCCGCTTATTTTATTATTATTTCTAACAGGATATCTCCAACTTTTTGATCTGTTGAAAATTTAAGTTCATTATAAATTCCGTTATTTAGCTCAGTTTTACTATTAATGTTGTTATACCGTGTAACAGAACCTTTTAGCGACTGGGTTGTTGTAATTGGAAGTATAGCAATTGTGTTTTCGCGCTGCCCGGAAAATGAAGTTTTTGCTTTGTTAACGGCATCACATTTAATACTGATGTACTTCATTCCAAGATTTACGTTAACTGATGTATTTCCAATACGACCAGAATCTTTTGGAATATGTTGCCAAGTTTCAGAGAATCCGAGTATTGGAGCTAATTCAAGTAATGACATATTTTCAGTTGGAGTAATTTTTATTTTTTGTGAGTAATGAACAAGCTCAGCACTTGCATTAACTTCCTTAAGTTTATCGATAATCATGTTTGCCGTCCAGTATCCGGTTTTGAACCATAATTTCTTTTTTCCACTTACAATGTGAACAGGTCTTTCGATGTTGTTAAAGTCCCAGAACACACTTACACACTTTACTGTCATTGTTTCATTTTCAATGACCAGCGGTTCATCAAATTTAACAATGGTTTCAAAATTGTCTTCCTTTGTTATAAGGATTCTTATAAGTCTCATTTATTTTCAAAAAAAAAATCATATGTTTTAATTTACATATGATTTTACACACTTTGTTTGGTTCACCCCTTTGGTTCAAGCTTTAGCTATGATATTATTTCGTGATTGTATGGATGAACTAGGTTAATTTCAAGACGACTATACTTAGTATTTTTTAGTTTTTCTTTAATTTTTTTTTCTTCTTCCTTACTTATATCTAAGTAATCATCTAGAATAACTTGCATATCTTTCCTATTTGGATTGTAAAATGAAACTAGTTTTGAAATGTTTTCACGGTATGGTTTTGCTATAGATGTAAGTTGCTGAGTTATCACTATTGTACTTATATTCATATGTCTTGCTCCAAAACCAAGTTTAACTAACTCACTTGTCCTATTTTTCACCGACTGGCCAGAAGCACAGTCATCTAGAATAATTAGTGATAGACTACCCTTACAAAAGTCAACCACAAATTTTAAATAGTCCTCTGTCTGATCTTGATTACAGGGAATAACAAAAAAATTAGGATCATTTATATGATTCCATTCTAAATATGTTTTATTCCACTCAAATGTTGGACAAATTAAAAAAATGTTTTCAAACTGTTTAACATACTTTTCTTCTAACATTTTAAGTAAGTAGTGTGTTTTTCCACAGCTTGTCATTCCAACTATTATCATGTTAAAAGGTGTCATTTATTGATAAAATCATATATTGCTAAACATATGATTTTTTTATTAATTTTTATTAATTTTTTTTTAATTTTTTTATTAATTTTTTTTAATTTTTAGTAATTTTTAGTAATTTTTAGTAACTCACACCTCGGAATTCACCGGCCTGCACCTTTAAAAGTCCATCTGAAAGTACAAAGGTATGGCAATTATAGTTTACCGCTGTCGCCTTTTTGGTAATTTCAAGCATAATACCGGATTGCGTTGATAGAAGTTTTGTTCCATGACCGTATAGATCACTGTCATTAATAGTTCTAAGGTCAATTACTAGAGCGAACTTGTTACCTGTGTAAAAGCTGCTTGCGGAAACGGCTTTGGTATCTTGGCCGAAAAGTCTTTCTGCCTCTTCAAACAGTCTTCGCTTAACTAATCCCTGAGAGTAAACGCTGTTGGGAATTCCTTCAACAGTTACTTTGACATTTTCGATGTTTGGGAAAACAAACTCTTCTGATCCTCCACGAGTTTTCTTTGTGAACAACATCACAATAGCTTTCATACTTTTTCGTGGTAAATTAATGGTTTCGTTAACAAGTGTGGTTGACTTGTCCCAGTTAGTTGTTTTGAAAAGGGTAGCATGTTCGAAACATAAGGATCTTCCAGCATTGTATCCACTTTCAACTTCGCGAACAAGGTCTATGTTGTTAATGGTTTCGTATTCCAGTTCCATATTTTCCAGGTTGTAACCACCAACAGTTTGGTTATTCTGGGCTTGCATGATTTCTGTAGCAGGTGGGAGTGTAATGATATACTGTAAATCGTTGGCCATGCTGTAAGGAGCGTACAGACCATGGTCTACCAAGATCTTTCCTAAGCGAATTCGCTGCTTGGTTCCGTAAGCTGCTGCATACGCATCTGCGGTTGCATCGTCAGACTTTGAGATAACCTTACGTTGGTTATCACTTGCAATGCCATCTTCCAGCATATCTGCACGGACATCGCTGTCTAACCATAAATCTTCATATGTTCTGAGTAAACTTTCACCAGAATTATCATATATAATTTCGCCAGCAAATTTAACTTTCAGTTGTTTTTGTAGTTGTTTTGCAAGGTTGTTGTTAAACCATGATTTGGTATTTGCATTTTTGAAGTCATAATTCAAGAACATATTGTCGGGAAGTAGTGTGGTTCCAGGTTTGAGTTTTGGGATTTGAATATAAATTTCTTCGCCAGGGTTGGCTTTGGTGGGATTAAAGGTAATTACATGACGTGTTCGTTCACCGGTTATTTCACTTTTTTGAAGTCGTTTATAACCAGGTTTTAACTTTGTCTTTCCTTGTTCATTTATTAGTATAAAAATAAGTTAGTTTTTTGGAGGAATGAAATGACGACCTAAATATCATCATCATCAAGGTTATTGTATTTTACCTCCGCTGGATTTGATGTTGGTTTTGGTAAAGGTTTAGATTTGCTTGGAGATGCTGGTTCTGATGTTGATGAATTAACTTGTTCCTGTTTAAAAATTTTCCAGGCAATATATGTTCCTATTACTCCGGTTACAACACCAATTAGCGAAATGGAAGTTGTTAAGTTAGGGAGTTGAGGAAAGTCGCTTGTTTCCTCATTTTGTTGTTCAGCTCGTTTGCGCGCTTTAGCTGCTTTACTTATTTCAGCAAGCTTTTTTCCTTGTGCCACTCTTTTTGGATTTTTAACTTTTTCTTCTGTATTAGTTTATGTAATGGTTTGTTCTTCGCTGTTCATTTATTAGTAAATGAATTTGTTTAAATTTTGCTGCACTTTGCTCAAACTAGCTTAAATTTGTTCAACAGTTAGCTTAAACTAGCTCACATTTTGTTTAAATTTGTTTAACAACTAGCTTAACAGCTAGCTTAAATAAATAGAACGATGTATAACAATGATGATTGTAATCATATTAAAACAGAATTTGATGCCGCGATAATGTGCATTACATGTGGTGAAGTTTTTGAGCCGCTTTTTAAACAGGGTTATTGTGATTCTAGCTCATTTTTAAAGGATTACACCGAACTCGCCACAAACAAGGATTCGAAAAGAGTGATGTCTTTTAACAAAATGATGAACCAAATGTTTCCAGATGTATTTTTACCAAATGGAAACGCAATAATGAATGATATAGAGAAAAGGTTTGATCAGCTAGAAAAAAGTGTCGGTTCATTTCCAAGCATGAAGGTTGTCATTCATTTCATACTTAATAAGTGTGAGATGACAGATCTTGCTAATACAATCACTCTTCCAAAAAGTAAAAGATCACAAAATATTCTAGAAAAACTTTTTGAAGATTAGAAAGACACCAGCAAGTGAAGCTCCAAAAACTAATGGTAATACCACTTCTGACTCTGGCTGATTATAGTCTTCTATGTTAATCCGCGGATTAACTGGAATTTTTTGTGGTTTTAGCGGATATTCTAATTGCGGTTTTGAATGAAAAACAGGCTTATTTATTGTTTTGTTAACACTTTTGTTATTTCCGAATAGCATCCTATTTGTTGCTAATGTTAAAACATTGTTGAATCCACTGATTGGATTAATTAAAATTCTCATATCTGATGGTATTAGAATTAAACCCGGTGAAATAGCAAAGTTTAAAATAACATTGGTACTTTTAATAGCTTTTCGCATATTTGAAATGGCAACTGTTATATCATCTTGAGCTATTGTATCATCTACAAGTTTTTTAAATACTTCTTGGGTTTGAGCACTTTTTGCCCCCTGTTCAACAATTTCCCATCTGGTTCTAGCTTGAGCACCCAATATGCAGTAAACATAACTTTCAACAGATTGTTGAAATAATTTTTGCCCTAGTTTTGTTAGTCCATCAGATTTTTCCGGTACGAAATGTTTAAAGTCATTATGGTTTCTACTTCCAGTGCTAACTAATTCCTCATATGTGTTTATATAACCATAATTTTTATGAGTTAACTTTACATATCTCACCTCATATTCCAAATCTTTCATATGCTGAATAAATGCTTTCACGGGTAAAGTGGAATTACTAATCTTGGATTTCCAAACATCATGTGGATTATGTTGTAATATTTTGACCACATCACTTGTAAGATATCTTTTAAGTTTGTTAGGATGTTTCAAAAACTTTCTAACTTGATATACATAGTGATAACGAACAATGCTTGTCAAAAAATGAGATTTTGCTCTTTTAATATTGTTAGTAAAATGTTGATTAGAGATACCACACAAGTAGGTTGCGATATACGAAGCTGCTATTGCAGTAAAGTATGGTATTGTAAGGAAGTCATTTAATTCTGGATTTCTTACAGTTGCTGGTTTTGAGAAAGATGTATCTATTGGATCGAGCTCTAAAACAAATTTTTGTTTTTCACTGGTAAATACTAAAAACCTGTTTATATCCACTGCACATTTAGGTTGTTTGGTTAGCGGTTGCACACTACCATTAGTATTCCATCCTTTTGGCCAATATAAGTATTGTGTAAAATCAGGATTGTTTTTAAATGCAGATGATGTAATGTCAATGAATAAGTCGTCTTTAGGTTTTTGAAAAGATATTTTTCCGCTGTTAAATGTGAACCTGCTTACTTCCGCGCTTGGATATTTTTCTAAAAACTCATTACGAAGTTTTTCCTTTTCTACAGAAAGTTTTTTCTTCATACTTTTTTTTTTTTGATCTTCCGATATGGTTAGGTACTGTGTCCAACTAGGGTTGTTTTTGAAGGTTGTTGATGTGATATCGTAAGTTTGTGATTCGTTGTCTGGGTCGTGAAAAAGTATTGTCTTATTTGAAACCATTCCACTTCGGTTAAAAGTTATAATAAATTCAAACCTTTTTGTATCTGCATTTGGATAATCCAATAAAAACTCTTTTTTAAGTTTTGCTTTTTCTTTTGGTTCTGCATTAAGCATTTTGATATAGCTTTTTCTATAATTTAAAAATTCACTATCTGTCATTGTTAGGTTTATTTATAATAAAATGGATGATAAAACATTACTTGACCTGGAGTTAAGAAATATATATTACAACCCTGTAACCGGATATCAAAGTGCGGAAAAGCTATATCAAAAAGCCGTTGAACAAAATGTGGAAGGTGTTACAAGAAAGTTAGTAAAGGAGTGGTTATCATCACAAAGCACATATACATTGCATAAACCGATAAGAAAACCACGTAAAACTCAAAGAACTTTTGTTAAAAATCTAGCTGATCAGCTTCAAATGGACTTAGTGGATATGGCTAAGTTTAGTTCTGTGAACAAAAGGTTTAACTGGATCTTAACAGGAGTTGAGGTTTTAAGCAGATTTGCTTTCACCGTTCCTGTACACAGAAAAAACACAGAAAGTATGGTTGTTGGTGTTGGTAAAATGCTTGAGGAGTTTAATCAACACTTTAAAAAATATCCTGAGGTTGTTCAGTTTGATAATGGTAATGAATTTTACAATGTAGGAGTGAAATCCCTTTTAAAATCTCATGACATAGAGTACTTTTCAACACTTTCAGAACGAAAAGCAGCTATTGTAGAAAGATTTAACAGAACTCTTAAAACTAGAATGTGGAAATATTTTACTTTCAAGCAAACTAAAACTTGGATAGATGTTTTAGATAAATTTACTAAAAGTTATAACAACACATTCCACTCAACCATTAAAAGAAAGCCTATTAGTGTTAATTCAGATAATCAGGATGAGGTTTTTAAAATTTTATATGGTTTACCACCAACAGAGTTTCCAAAACCAAAATTTAAGGTTGGTGATTATGTAAGAATATACAAATAAAAAAAAAACTTTGCAAAGGGATATGATCCCAACTTTACAAGTGAAGTTTTTAAAATATCAGCTGTGTTTCGTGGTAACCCAGTGATGTACAACATTAAGGATAAAGATGGAGAAAATGTTATTGGTAAGTTTTATAATGAAGAGTTAGTTAAAGTTTTGCATGAGTAAAATAAGATTTTACACCCGCGCGAAATATAATTTCGCACAAATAAAATGGATGGTTTTGAATTTGAAACTTTTAACGAAAACAATGAAATGGAAAGAATAATGGAAGAAGAAACAAGCTTTATAGACAACGATTATAAC
Source organism: Paragorgia papillata (assembly GCA_035771165.1). Lineage (NCBI taxonomy): Eukaryota > Metazoa > Cnidaria > Anthozoa > Scleralcyonacea > Coralliidae > Paragorgia > Paragorgia papillata. Next base: position 1,207,911 of record JAWNZC010000215.1, on the reverse strand, counting down.
GACTTTGATGAATTTGATGACTATGATGAAAATATTGATCTGGATGGAAGAACAGACCTAAGACCATTTAATCCAGACGAGTGGTTACAAGAAGAAGATACAAATAATGCGGAAGAAAATACGGAAGAAAACACAGTACAGAACAGACGTAAGCGGTGGGAAACTGCTGAAAGGCGAAGAATCACAAGATCACGAAAAACATTTTTCCGCAACAATTTTAAACCTTGAGGTGGTAATGAAAGATGGACCCGCTTCAAAAAAGTTAATAGACAGAAGTTTAATTTCTGTAAGTGAATAAACCGGAAAGGTAAACGGAATACTTTACAATGATGTTAAAGTTGTTGTTAAAAAAGGAAATGACTTTGTACTAAGTAGTAATGAAAAAATTAAAAATATTGTTCAAGAGTATAGTAGCATCATGGAAAAAGCGCGACAAGAGCATAGTAAAACAGCAAATGGCGCTATTGAGGAAATTGTTGGTAATCTGCCTGGAACAACTAATGTTAATGGGATTAGAGCAAATATTATTGATAGAATTCAAGATGAAATAACGAATGATGATAACGCAGTTGACAGAACACAGCTTAATGATGAAGAGTTAAGAGAACTTGGCGGAATTTTGGCAACAAACAATATAGAAAATTTTTTTTAGGAAGATAATTCTTTGTCTAGTTTTCCGTTTACTTTATACATTTTTAGCTTTTGGTTTAAGTCCCTTCAAAAAAGTTGCGTGCGCGATTGTGGGAGTTGTAATAAAACTAAAAAAAGCCGTAAATGTAAAAAAACATGAAAAAAAGTTAGAAATAAATGTTTTCAAGTTAATAAAAACATAAAAAATAGTTAAGTTATTCCTTTCATTAAAAAGAAACCACTTTAATAACATTAAGTAAAAAACTGCTCGCGTAAACTTAAAAAGAAAGAGTTTTAAAGCAATCATGCTAATAGATTTCAGCTTTTGATTTAAGTCCCTTCAAAAAAGTTGCGTGCGTAATTGTGGGAGTCGCAAATCCTATGTGCGCATGCGTAGTTACGAATTGGCTTAAAAATCGCTTTTTTGCGTATATAAATAAAAAAATATATATATATATAATAAAAGAAACACAATGACAACATATACACTTAAACAATTACGTCAAATTGGAAAAGAACAAGGAATTAAAAACACTTCCGTAATGAACACAGCAACGTTATGCGAATTACTTAATATTCCGTTAGTAAGAAACCAAACTTTTGACACGCATAACAAAGACAAAATTAGAAAACCAGTTTGTATCATCTTTGAAAACAAAGACTTAAATAAAAAAATAGAGTTCCCAAGCATTTACAATGCTGCAAAACAACTCAATATTAATCCAAGTTGTATCCCCTTTTACATAAAAAGAGGATCAACCATAACGTTTAAGGGAAACAAATATACGGTTAAACGTAAAGAAAAATAACTTTGTTCTGCCTTTGGCTTTGCTGCAATTTCTTATAAGATTTTACCTTATAAGAAATTGAATCGATATTTTTTTTTTTTCTTACTATAATAAAAGAGATAAAACATGGTTCAAGAGGGTTTAAGAAAATATGTACAAAAACTTCAAAATCAGGTTAAGTATCTGGAAAAACAGAACAAGCGCTTGAAAGAAAAACCTAAAGTACAAGCCAAGCATCACAAAAAAGGATTTAATCAAAAGTCAAACAAAAAACTAAACAAAGCACTTGCAAGGGTGGAAGAAAATTGGCGACTACAACAGTCACTCAAGGAAGCAAAACAAAAAAGAAAAGAAAACCATCAGTCTGAGTTTAGAAGATGGAATGATGAAATTAGAAATGAAGAAAAACGTCAAACCGAGTTTAACAAATGGAATGAGGAAACCAAAAACGAAGAAAAACGACAGACCGAGTTTAGGAGATGGAATGAGGAAACTAAAAACGAAGAAAAACGACAGACCGAGTTTAACAAATGGAATGAGGAAATTAAAAAACGAAGAAAAACGTCAGACCGAGTTTAACAAATGGAATGAGGAAATTAAAAACGAAGAAAAAAACAGGCGACGCTTATCAAGTTTTCAACCAATATTAGTTTCAGAGGCAATAAGGAAAAGAACAAGCAAGTGGGTTATTCCCGGAAACGAAACCAAGGATCCAAGGGTATTCTTAGAAATCACAACCCATATTGTTGAAAACTTAATTAATGGTACAAATAGTATTGGAAAAAAGGTGTACACATCACTTACTTGTAAATTGGTTAAATTTAATCCAATAACAGGTAAAAACGATATTAAGGTTGGTCACTTTCGTAGTCGAACACAAACCATGATATCGGAAGAGGATACCAAAACAAATTACACACAAATGAAAGAAAAAATGCTTGAATCCCGCGCAATCCATCAAAGAAATGGAAGTGGGGTAAGATTACACTCAGTTGATAAGCTTGATATTTCCATTACAAAATTTAAACCTTTAAAAGGAAAAGGTTTTAAAGCAATACCTGCGTTCATCAAAAGCAAAAAAGCTATAATTAACATGAAAAACAATGACAACATGTGTTTTAAATGGGCTGTAACCAGAGCTCTAAAACCTGTAAAAAAAGATGGGGAAAACGTAACCAAAATTCTTAAACTGCAAGCTGAAAAGCTTAATTGGAAGGGAACAACATTTCCAACAGCTGTAAAAGATATTTCAAAATTTGAAAAACTAAACAATATTGCTATCAACGTGTTTGCCTACGATGATGAAACCAAAAAAGTATATCCACTAAAAAATAATCAAATGGAAAGCGAAACCCGTATAAACCTATTTTTTCATAATAATCACTACAGTGTTGTCAAATGTTTAAGTAAGCTTCTTTCCTCCCAGCATAGTAAAAACACACAAAAAAAATATATATGTGACAGATGTCTTAACTGTTTTGGCAGTCAAAAACTAATAGACAATCATAAAGAAATTTGCAACACACACGATCATCAAAGATCGGAATACCCAAAGGAAGGAAGTACAGTTGAATTTAAACAGTTTCAAAAAACCGCAGATGTTCCATTTGTAATTTACGCAGATTTTGAGTCATTCATATGTCCTATTGACACAGTTCAAAAATCTGATAAAGTTAGTCACACAACCGCTTACCAAAAACATGAACCAAGCGGTTTCTGCTATAAGGTAAAATGTATAGATGAAGGTATTTACAAAACTAAAACTGTTCTATATACGATGAAAGATGAAGGGGATGACATCGGAAAAATGTTTGTAGAATCTGTAGAAAAGGAAATGCGGGTAATATATAACATCACTAAATTTGACAAACCCATTAGAATAAGTGAAGCTGAAGAAAAATCCTTCAAAAAATGTGAAAACTGCTATGCCTGCGGTAAAACACTAAATAACGACGGGAATGAAAGTTGGTTTTTTCATCTTAAGATTGCACGCGTTGTGAGCTGCACCACGGTATTTTCCGGTAAGGTGACAGTGATCTCTAACACGGTCCTTTTTCACAACCTGGAGGGATATGATTCCCACCTGTTCATCAAAAGTCTTGGACTTTCCGAGGGAAACATTAACTGCATTCCAAAAACGGATGAAAAATATATAAGTTTCTCAAAGGAATTTGTTATGGAATCAGGAACAAAGAAAGATGGAAAACCATGGGCTCGCAAATGTGAGTTGAGATTCCTTGACTCCCTAAAATTCACTTTAAGTTCATTGGACGCCTTAGTTAAAAACTTGGAAAAAGATCAGTTCAAGTCTATAGAAGCAGGGTTTTCCAAAAACTACTCTCCTAGCCAAATAGAACTGCTAAAAAAAAGGGCATCTTCCCTTACGAATTTATGACTGGATTAGAAAAACTAAGTTACAGCAATCTTCCAAGTAAGGAAAAATTCTACTCAAAATTAAATAACACATACATTTCAAGCAAGGATTACAAACATGCGCAAACTGTCTGGAAAACATTTAACTGTAAAACCATGCGAGATTATCATGACACATATCTCAAAACCGATGTCTTACTGCTCGCCGATGTCATGGAGCACTTCAGACATGTTTGCAAGAAAAACTACCGTCTTGACCCTCTTTGGTACTATACTTCCCCAGGATTAGCTTGGGATGCAGCACTAAAACTAACAAATATTAAACTTGACCTTATTTCTGATCCAGATATATATATCTAATGGTGGAAAATGGTAAACGCGGTGGAATTAGCACAATTACCAAAAGATACGCAAAAGCTAACAATAAGTATATGAATTGGTACAAACCAGAAGAGGAAGATGTTTACATTCCTTACTTGGATGCTAATAACCTGTACGGTTGGGCAATGAGTGAACCACTTCCCGTGGGAAACTTCAGCTGGATTACTAAAGAGGACCTTGTAAACTGGAAAAACATGCCATGCATTCTGGAAGTTGACCTAGAATACCCAAAAGAACTACACGATCTCCACAACGAATACCCACTAGCAGCGGAACAAATTAAAATTAATAAAGTTAACAAACTAACACCAAATTTAAACAATAAGGAAAAATATGTAATTCATCACAAAAGTTTAAAACAATGTATTTCGCTTGGTTTAAAACTAACTAAAATCCATAGAGGAATTACATTTATAGAAAAACCCTGGTTAAAGGAGTACATCCAGTTAAACACCAATTTAAGAACAAAAGCAACATCAATCTTCGAAAAAGACTTCTTCAAATTAATGAACAATGCGGTCTTTGGTAAGACCATAGAAAATTTAAGAAACAGAGTTGATGTTAGATTAGTTACAAATGAAAAGCAGCTCCAAACATTAGCTAGTAAGCCAAACTTTCATGGTGTAAACATCTTTACAGAAAACCTTGTGGCTGTACACATGCGTAAAACAACCATAAAGCTAAACAAGCCCATTTACCTTGGGGTAAGCATCCTTGATCTCAGTAAAACATTGATGTATAACTTTCACTATGGTTACATCAAAGCTAACTATGAAGACAAAGCACAGCTGTTATTCACAGACACCGACAGCCTGTGTTACGAGATCAAAACAACGGATTTCTACAAAGACATCTCAAATGATGTCCACTCACACTTCGACACCAGCAACTTTGAACCCAACCATCCATCAGGAATCCCTACCGGTGTCAACAAAAAGGTTGTAGGAATGTTTAAAAGTGAAACGGGGTCAAAACAAATAGGTGGATTTGTTGGATTAAGGAGCAAACTATATGCCTATAAATTGGACACAAAATTAAGTTTAAAAACCCAAAAATGGGAAAGCGAGGAAGAGAAGAAGTGCAAAGGAGTCAAAAAAGGAGTAGTCAAAAATGAAATTACCTTCCAGGGGCCGGTTGTATAAAAAAGTGATTAACTTTAATCATGATTAAGAGTTAACCAGTGATTAACTTCTTAATCATGATTAGTTAATCACCCAGCAAAATTGCGTTGTATAAAGGGTGATTAGTCGGGTGATTAACTAACCATTTTTTAACTCCCCAACGAGAGATTAAAATGTGATTAACATAATTAACATAAATTAACGGGGGTGTCATGTGATGTTATTGGAACACCGTGGCCTTGTTTTGGAACCTTGCGACTGGCGTTCTCTTGAGATTTAAGGATGGAAAATAGTTCGGATGACATGGTAAAAGGAGATATTATTTTTGAAATATGCAGTGATTCTGATTGTGTGCACTGGAACAGTTAGATATTAAATTTTGGCTGGAAAATGGTCATGACAATGCCGCCATGATGATGTGACATGCTGCTTCAGACACCACTTGAATATAAATTATGAGATGAATCGCGATCGAAGTGATGAAACAGACGGGAAAAAGAAAAAGATTCAAGCAAGCAGTTTACAAACAAGGTAGGTTTAGAGAAATCATTTTAATTCAACAATTTAACAATATAAAACGGAGTGAATGAGTTATAAATACAGTATCTTTGTTTACTTTCTAATCAATACATATGGTTCTTGTGCTTTTGTGGTTAAAATTATGCTCGTTCTTGTTAAGCATTCATCATAGCTTGTAATTTGCTCAAATCTTTCATTTGGCTTTGGATTACAATCACCCTCTTGTCATACCACTCTCTTGTTTTTAATCACTGCATACGAATTAGTAACATTTTAATAGCACTGTACATGTATGTACAGGATGACTCAGTGCTGTACCAGCTGCTCTGAATGTCTGGTAATTGTGTATTTGCTTGGGTCTTCTCAAGGAGGTTCAACCTAGAGGATGGCCATCAATAACAGCATCCTTCTGCTGCCATGAGAATGACAGAATTCTTTTTTGCTCTTCTATTTTTTTGTCTTAAGTGTGTTGGGCCTGCAGTATGTAATTAATGTCTATGTTGGTAATTGTAATGTCTACCTGGCAAGGGTAATAAAAATAGTTCAAAAACTCATTAATAATTCATGAGGAAAACACAAAGGAAATCAGTACCATGTCCGTGGTTTTATACCTGATAAAACTTCTTGACGTCAGAAAAAATACTAATGAACATACAATTTTATATAAAGAATACTAATGAACATACAATTTTATATAAAGAATACTAATGAACATAACATCCAATAACGAATCATTTTTGAAGCCATTCAAAACACTCACATCACATGTTTTATCAGATCTAAAACACTTGGGCTGCACCCTCGTGGTTTTAAATCTGATAACACTGTCACTCAGACTGCAGTCATGTTTTAAATATTACATAAGGATAGCTTTCGATCAGTTTTCCAAGCAGTGAACTGGTAGGTGACTGATTTGAATAAACAAGAACAGCATTTTGATTTTATGTTATTATTAGTAAACTTGTTTAGAAGCTCCGTGTCATTGTAAAGAAACAGCAGGGCAACTGTTTTGGTAACTAACGGCAAGATGAACAAGTCATGAGATACTGTACTTGCATAATCTCTAATATTAACATTAATATACAAAATAAACCATTAATAATTTTTTGTAACTTCATGCTTGAACTAGACTTCTTTAACTTTGTTTAACTTTGGTTTTCATTTATCTCATAGGAACTAAGGATGCAAAGCAAGCCCTGTCAATTGTATAGCAAAAGGAGCATCAAAAAATGAACTAAGGAATGGTTTGGTGACCATATACTATTATCAAGGGCCTAAGCAGGAATGACTTGCCAGAAAACTACATGCATGCCAAGTGTCCGTTTACTTTCCCAGTTGTTGCAAACTAAATATCTATTATATAAAATAAAATGGTTTTTTGATCTAGCTGCCACTATTCATATCAATCTGACTTGTGTGATTACTGTAAGAGCTCTATTAAGCTCCCCCTTTACAAGGTCAAAAATTAAAAAAAACCTGGGTGGGGCTTGATGGAGCTTTTACAATATTCATATTCTTGCATGTGTTGATCATTGTTATACACATTGAATTTACTGCTTTATTTTTAAATAATGAACATTGCATGGAAGCTTGAACATATACTTTTTTTTCATGCACTTAAAATAAATTTCATATTTCCGTACATCCATGTATTATTCTCGATGTATATTATAGGAATGAGTACATGTTCAATAAATAACAATTCAAGGACAAATATTTTTATACTGTAAAAATTTGTATAATTCTGAATCTGGGTTTTATCAATTTTTATCATTACTACTCATTGTCAATTGTCATTGTGTGTCACTGTACATTGTACAGTTTATATTATATAGTACCGTCATGAAAATACCATATATTTTACCCACAATGCTTTAACTTTTATTGGTATTTGTAATAATGTATTTGTGCGCTGGTAATGTATCTAGTTCTTTCCTGCCTGGTTGCTGGATTGAGATAGGGAGTCATCAAGTAAGGATGACAGGCATATCCACTATCTCCCAGCAACGCACCATTGTGTTCAGGGTGTGCTCTCCTGCATCAAGTGTCCTCCCCACCATTGACGTTCGGAATATAAAAGAATCGTGGATGGAACCAGGCCACTTTGCCACTACATTGGTTAGCCTACCTATATTTTTCCATTAAAATTATATATAATTTCTTAAATAAAATGCTTGTTTTTCTTTATTATTTTTTCTTTTACATGCTAGGCCATTTATGCCCTCATAGGGGGTTCACATAACCTGGGATTCATAACCGGATCATACAATAACACTGGCAAAATTTCCACTCAAATTCTAATTATTTTTATTTTAACTTGTGTCCAAAAATGGTTAAGGGGTTATATGCTGTAGAGTATTTGGTTTGTGTCAGGGGGTGGGGCATAGGAATGGGTAAATGTGTCGTGTTTACACTGGCATAAGCCTGCATGGCCACTGGCATAAGCCTGGCCAAGGCCAAAGCATAGGCCAACAAAAGAAGCAAGCCCAGATATTCTGTCCAAGGCCTGCCCAGCCAGGACGTGTTTACACTGCCAAAAAGCAGGCCAAAGTTAGGCCAAGGCCAGGCCAAGGCTTGCAGTGTAAACAGCCACGGGACCCTGGACTCGAACATGTGTTGCCATCTACCAAACTAACAACACAAGGAAAAGCAGCCAAGAGCTGTTCCTCGATCTGCAGAAATGGAATGGTTACGGTGGGATATTGGCTGGATTTTCTCTGCTATTAGTGCTGCTATAAAACGTATGGAGTCTTTTCCAAACCGGTATCTACGTAGAAACTCGTCTGACTCTTCGAAATTAACATAACGATTTAAATACTCGAGGTAAGCGATTTCTTCGTCGAAATTCAGCGTCATAAAGGAAGTGCCTTAGTATGGCCGCCATATTAAACTTCTTTCTTAATCATAGTTAAGAAAGTTAATCATACACTTGGACCATGATTAACTTTAACGACATTTTAATCATGATTATCGCTAATCATTGTTTTATACAACGGGTTTAATCACCTTGTTAACTTTAATCACTTTTTAATCACAAAACGGGTGATTAAAAAGTGATTAAGAGTTTTATACAACCGGCCCCTGGATTACAAGGATTGCCTTTTTAGTGGTAAACACGTCATGAGAGGGCAAAACACGTTTAGATCCCGACAACACGAGATATATACGGAACACACCAACAAAATAGCACTTTCGGCAGACGACGACAAAAGAATAATTTTAGAAGACGGAATTCGGACATTGGCGAGCGCAGTAAAGCGGAGAGTAAAAAAATTGTGGGAACTAAGAAAATGGGGAAATGGGAAATGGGAAATGGGGAAATGGGAAAATTCATATTTTTTAAAATATGAACTAAAAACTTTTTGGAACTGGGAAAATGGGAAAATGGGGAAATGGGAAAATGGGGAAATGGGAAAATGGGAAAATGGAAAAATGGGAAAATTCATATTTTTTAAAATATGAATTAAAAACTTTTTTAAATTAAAATTTGGGAAATCCTAAAAATCGCCAGAACATACATAGTACCAGTAGTGTTTTACCTTAAAGTCTTCGCTACCAGAGGTTTCACCCTAAACGGGATCATCGCCTGATGATCCCGTTTAGGGTGAAACCTCTGGTAGCGAAGACTTTAAGGTAAACCTATACTTCATACTTTGTATATATATATATATATATATATATATATATATATATATATATATATATATATATATAGCTCACTGGGTTAGACACGTTATTAGGATTAACGCAACCACGAACCACCAAACATATATCTTATAAATAGCACTTATAATTGTTGTAGTAGTAAGTCTTGGGATTATAATGTTTATTTAAAACTTTGAACTATCTTATAAATAGCGCTTATAATTGTTGTTGTAGTAAGTCTTGGGCTTATAAATGTTTAGATTTAAAACTTTGAACTATGTTATAAATAGCGCTTATAATTGTAGTAAGTCTTGGGATTATAATGTTTAATTTAAAACATTGAGCCTATGTTATAAATAGTGCCTATAATTGTTGTAGTAAGTCTTGGGATTATACCTATGTTTACTATTAAAAATGTAGAAAAGCGTTTAGTTCAGTAATTCTTGTGTGAACAATAAAACAAATGAGCTGAAGTTGTAGATTTAACAATATAACTATTGCACTGCCTAGTTACTTCGTGCGGAATCAATAACATTCGACGTTCTTGACGCAATAATTTTGACACAACATTTTTGACGCGGTATTTTTGACACGACATTTTTATTGCGGTATTTTTGACCCGACATTTTTGACGCTAAACAGGGCACCGCTTTTCAGTTCTGACACATTACCGCTAGCGGTTTTCCCCTTCTCGCGCATCGCAAGTTCACCACTTTTTGCGAAACAGTTTTGAAGCTGAACATGTTGTTGTATGCGTGACATATGTTGCGTGGTTTTGCAATAGACTGAAGCAATAACATATAATATTGAGTTCTTGGATAGCGATATGTCGCGTGGTTTTGAAATATAACAAGACGCCTGGTCAGGCGTTCACACGCCTGGTCGGGCTACTGCAAAATCACAGTGCTATATATAGTACGTGAATGTACTGAAGTGTTATCGAAGCTGCAATCACTACTTATACGCAGGTTGTCGCATGCAGTGCTAAGATCTAAAGTCTAAACACATTGGTGACAGACAAAAGTCAAAACACAATCCAATTATCCGATAGAAAACACAATTTGCAATACACAAAACACGATTGCCTGTATTTAACGTATTTCGACACATGCACACAGCGTTCATATGTCGAGTCTCTTCGGGTATTAAGCTATTAACGGCGTGTGCGATTGTAAGCGTATATATCAAAACTATGTCTGTGAACAAACAAAACACATTCGAGACGAGAAAGACTTGATTAGACATCAGGAAAGCAAAGAAAGAAAGCATTATTTCCACACATGTACCGCGTTGATATGTCAAGTTATCAACACAGCTTCATGTTTACGGCGTGTGCGATTGTAAGCGTATATAATATGAAGATACTTGCCAGCAACATTACTGACCAATAACTATGTCTGTGAATACACAAAACACATCCGAGACGAGAAAGACTTGATCAGACATCAGGAAAGCAAAGAAAGAAAGCATTTGGCATGCGCGCATCAGTTTCGCAAAGCCTGATGGGATGACGTAATGATTGCCATTTCGCTACATAGACAAAAAAAAAACAAAAAAAAAACGGAGCCGAAACCTAGACTCGGCAACCACAGGTAGCCCGAGGTAACCGCGGGCGGTGCAAGCTGGGGATCATGATAACATACTATAGTGCTTCATATAATCTTAATAACATAAGATTCCTATTCTTACTAAAAAAAATAATAAAAAAAAAAGTTAATGTCAATAATTCTATACTAAATCTATGTATTTTTTTTCGTCTTTTCTGAATAGTCAATATCAATAATCATACCTATGTGTCCAATGTTCTAATTAGTCATCTTTTCATGAAGTTAAATGTCATTATTTCCTAAAATTAAATCTGTAAAAAAATTAAATGTGTAAATAAGTCTAAAATTATTTAAATGTCACAAGTCTATAAACAAGTCTTTCTGGAGGTCTTACTGCTCTTCCATATCGCGTTGTATATGTGGAATTACTCCCATGATCACGTAGTCTATCGGAGGCAGGTACGTCTTTCGGTGCGTGTATTCCAGAAGATTCACCAGTCAAAACTTCAACTTCTGTGTTCTTGTCTTTCGCGCTTAACGCAGGCTTTCTTTCTTCTTTCTTCTTTTCGTCCATTGTCGATAAGTTGGATTTCGTATCTTCTAGATTAACTGTTTCCTTTCCATCCGTCTTGCTCTTGGTTGATGAACATGGCCAAGGCACATCTCGTACTTCTGGTGGAGTTTCTTCAGTCTTTCTTAGGTCAACTCGGTTCCGTCTATACGTTCGACCCTGAGTTTCCACAACATAGGACCCATCAGCCAACTGCTTGGTCACCAATGCTTTCTTCCACTTCCTATCTTCAAGATAAAATGGTTTCATTCTCACAGTATCTCCTACGTCAAGTGGTAATAAAGGTTTTGCTGCCACGTCATGGTATTTTACTTGTTTTCTTACTAGGAGCCTTTGTCGTTCAGTTTCTTGTATCACTTTTGGTTCGAGTAATTCAGCAGCTGTTGTTATTAGTATTCTTGTTCTTCGACTCATTAGCCTCTGTGCTGGACTGGTTGTCAAACCTTGTGTTGGCGTGTTCCTGTGATTCAGTAGTGCAACATACTGGTCGGTCTTCGACTCGATACTCTTCCTCAATAGTTGTTTTGCTCTTTTAACGGCTGACTCCACTTTTCCGTTAGACTTACTATATCTTGGAGATATAGTGCGATGCTCAAAGTCCCATGCTTTCGCAAATATTTCAAAAGACTCTGAAATCTACTGTGGACCATTGTCACTAATTGACACATTTGGACTTCCATGTCTGGCAAAATGGGCTTTCGTCTTGTTAATCACTGCAGCAGCTGTTGTTGTGGGTAGATCTCCCCAAAATTACTGTAATAATCAACTGTTATCAAGTAATTCCTTCCACCTAAGGTGAACAGGTCATATCCCACCTTTTCCCAGGGTCGACTTACTTCATTGTGAGGACTCAGAGGCTCTTTCTGCTAACTAGCACCATATGTACGACATGTATCACAGGACATTCTTGGCCAAAAACAGGATACCTTTGTTCTCTTCAAGCAACCGTCCACACCTACAATCTGAGAATAATTCATTGGGACACTAAAGCATCAATTAGCTTCCTTCTTGCTTATTTCACTATCGTGCGATAAATAACGTTGCCTTACCCCTCCCCACCCCCCACCAATCAATGTTGATTTCCAGGCGATACTTCTGAGGCCTAGAAAACAAAAATTCGGTCGCAACGTTGATCGGAGGGGGAAGGGGAGGGCACATTTTAAAGTTAAATCGCGTGCGCGCATAAGTCACTTGACATACGCTGTGTCCCAATGTAATTATTCCACGATTGTATGAAAATATTCAATATCAATGAATTGAAATTACGCACTGCCAAAATAATAAATAACGGATAAAAAGCAAACGGTGGAACTAAAATTACACGGCAGAATTATAAACGAATTATTTCAACATTTCAATGAACGAGCTTTCGCTGTTCCGAAGACCGCAACAATTGATCAAACGATCGCACGTCTACCTAACCGAATTGACTGTGTGATGAAAGGGAGTCAAACAAAATACTAAACCCACACTCATAGGTTGTCAGTGGTTTACTTTTACTATCCGTGTCCACTTCAGTTGTTCTAAATAAGCACAAAACAGTAGAAACTTGCGTTTTATTTGGCCCGCGTATTAAATGACAACCTAACAAAATAAGCGTAAAGACTGCATTTATAATTAGCTGTGCTATTATAATGGCTCCTGCACAGTACTCCATGCCTTTACTGCGTATTTCCCGCATAAACACGTTCTAAATAACAACTGTCTCTATCACGCTTATGACACAGATAAAGTTCTATATGCTGGTAACATTGAGGTAGCAAAATACCTAACTTAAACCGTATTTTTAACAGTACTCCATCTACGGCATAAATAATATTAGAATTAGATTATCTTTTAACTTATTACCACGAATTTGGTGGAGTACTGTTATTTATCTGAGTAAAAGGGTCTGGACAGCAATAATTCAGCGCTTACAGTGAAGATTAAGTAAATATCTATCACTTCAACAAAAGAACTGTCTAAATAAGACACAGTTCTTTCGAATATAGACCTATTTTAGTGGAGTACTGTAGTGGAGTACTGTGCCGGTCAACCGAAACGAATCGGAAACAATCGGAAAATTATTTCACTGATACTAATAGTCATCCCATAGTCGTTAATAGTAACCCTGACCTTCATTGAGTGTGTAATCAATAAAAATGTGACCCTGGTATTAATATTTATGACTTGCGCTTATTTCAGACAATCTGAGAATAATTCATTGGGACACTAAAGCATCAATTAGCTTCCTTCTTGCTTATTTCACTATCGTGGGATAAATAACGTTGCCTTACCCCTCCCCACCCCCCACCAATCAATGTTGATTTCCAGGCGATACTTCTGAGGCCTAGAAAACAAAAATTCGGTCGCAACGTTGATCGGAGGGGGAAGGGGAGGGCACATTTTAAAGTTAAATCGCGTGCGCGCATAAGTCACTTGACATACGCTGTGTCCCAATGTAATTATTCCACGATTGTATGAAAATATTCAATATCAATGAATTGAAATTACGCACTGCCAAAATAATAAATAACGGATAAAAAGCAAACGGTGGAACTAAAATTACACGGCAGAATTATAAACGAATTATTTCAACATTTCAATGAACGAGCTTTCGCTGTTCCGAAGACCGCAACAATTGATCAAACGATCGCACGTCTACCTAACCGAATTGACTGTGTGATGAAAGGGAGTCAAACAAAATACTAAACCCACACTCATAGGTTGTCAGTGGTTTACTTTTACTATCCGTGTCCACTTCAGTTGTTCTAAATAAGCACAAAACAGTAGAAACTTGCGTTTTATTTGGCCCGCGTATTAAATGACAACCTAACAAAATAAACGTAAAGACTGCATTTATAATTAGCTGTGCTATTATAATGGCTCCTGCACAGTACTCCATGCCTTTACTGCGTATTTCCCGCATAAACACGTTCTAAATAACAACCGTCTCTATCACGCTTATGACACAGATAAAGTTCTATATGCTGGTAACATTGAGGTAGCAAAATACCTAACTTAAACCGTATTTTTAACAGTACTCCATCTACGGCATAAATAATATTAGAATTAGATTATCTTTTAACTTATTACCACGAATTTGGTGGAGTACTGTTATTTATCTGAGTAAAAGGGTCTGGACAGCAATAATTCAGCGCTTACAGTGAAGATTAAGTAAATATCTATCACTTCAACAAAAGAACTGTCTAAATAAGACACAGTTCTTTCGAATATAGACCTATTTTAGTGGAGTACTGTAGTGGAGTACTGTGCCGGTCAACCGAAACGAATCGGAAACAATCGGAAAATTATTTCACTGATACTAATAGTCATCCCATAGTCGTTAATAGTAACCCTGACCTTCATTGAGTGTGTAATCAATAAAAATGTGACCCTGGTATTAATATTTATGTCTTGCGCTTATTTCAGACAATCTGAGAATAATTCATTGGGACACTAAAGCATCAATTAGCTTCCTTCTTGCTTATTTCACTATCGTGGGATAAATAACGTTGCCTTACCCCTCCCCACCCCCCACCAATCAATGTTGATTTCCAGGCGATACTTCTGAGGCCTAGAAAACAAAAATTCGGTCGCAACGTTGATCGGAGGGGGAAGGGGAGGGCACATTTTAAAGTTAAATCGCGTGCGCGCATAAGTCACTTGACATACGCTGTGTCCCAATGTAATTATTCCACGATTGTATGAAAATATTCAATATCAATGAATTGAAATTACGCACTGCCAAAATAATAAATAACGGATAAAAAGCAAACGGTGGAACTAAAATTACACGGCAGAATTATAAACGAATTATTTCAACATTTCAATGAACGAGCTTTCGCTGTTCCGAAGACCGCAACAATTGATCAAACGATCGCACGTCTACCTAACCGAATTGACTGTGTGATGAAAGGGAGTCAAACAAAATACTAAACCCACACTCATAGGTTGTCAGTGGTTTACTTTTACTATCCGTGTCCACTTCAGTTGTTCTAAATAAGCACAAAACAGTAGAAACTTGCGTTTTATTTGGCCCGCGTATTAAATGACAACCTAACAAAATAAGCGTAAAGACTGCATTTATAATTAGCTGTGCTATTATAATGGCTCCTGCACAGTACTCCATGCCTTTACTGCGTATTTCCCGCATAAACACGTTCTAAATAACAACTGTCTCTATCACGCTTATGACACAGATAAAGTTCTATATGCTGGTAACATTGAGGTAGCAAAATACCTAACTTAAACCGTATTTTTAACAGTACTCCATCTACGGCATAAATAATATTAGAATTAGATTATCTTTTAACTTATTACCACGAATTTGGTGGAGTACTGTTATTTATCTGAGTAAAAGGGTCTGGACAGCAATAATTCAGCGCTTACAGTGAAGATTAAGTAAATATCTATCACTTCAACAAAAGAACTGTCTAAATAAGACACAGTTCTTTCGAATATAGACCTATTTTAGTGGAGTACTGTAGTGGAGTACTGTGCCGGTCAACCGAAACGAATCGGAAACAATCGGAAAATTATTTCACTGATACTAATAGTCATCCCATAGTCGTTAATAGTAACCCTGACCTTCATTGAGTGTGTAATCAATAAAAATGTGACCCTGGTATTAATATTTATGACTTGCGCTTATTTCAGACAATCTGAGAATAATTCATTGGGACACTAAAGCATCAATTAGCTTCCTTCTTGCTTATTTCACTATCGTGGGATAAATAACGTTGCCTTACCCCTCCCCACCCCCCACCAATCAATGTTGATTTCCAGGCGATACTTCTGAGGCCTAGAAAACAAAAATTCGGTCGCAACGTTGATCGGAGGGGGAAGGGGAGGGCACATTTTAAAGTTAAATCGCGTGCGCGCATAAGTCACTTGACATACGCTGTGTCCCAATGTAATTATTCCACGATTGTATGAAAATATTCAATATCAATGAATTGAAATTACGCACTGCCAAAATAATAAATAACGGATAAAAAAGCAAACGGTGGAACTAAAATTACACGGCAGAATTATAAACGAATTATTTCAACATTTCAATGAACGAGCTTTCGCTGTTCCGAAGACCGCAACAATTGATCAAACGATCGCACGTCTACCTAACCGAATTGACTGTGTGATGAAAGGGAGTCAAACAAAATACTAAACCCACACTCATAGGTTGTCAGTGGTTTACTTTTACTATCCGTGTCCACTTCAGTTGTTCTAAATAAGCACAAAACAGTAGAAACTTGCGTTTTATTTGGCCCGCGTATTAAATGACAACCTAACAAAATAAGCGTAAAGACTGCATTTATAATTAGCTGTGCTATTATAATGGCTCCTGCACAGTACTCCATGCCTTTACTGCGTATTTCCCGCATAAACACGTTCTAAATAACAACCGTCTCTATCACGCTTATGACACAGATAAAGTTCTATATGCTGGTAACATTGAGGTAGCAAAATACCTAACTTAAACCGTATTTTTAACAGTACTCCATCTACGGCATAAATAATATTAGAATTAGATTATCTTTTAACTTATTACCACGAATTTGGTGGAGTACTGTTATTTATCTGAGTAAAAGGGTCTGGACAGCAATAATTCAGCGCTTACAGTGAAGATTAAGTAAATATCTATCACTTCAACAAAAGAACTGTCTAAATAAGACACAGTTCTTTCGAATATAGACCTATTTTAGTGGAGTACTGTAGTGGAGTACTGTGCCGGTCAACCGAAACGAATCGGAAACAATCGGAAAATTATTTCACTGATACTAATAGTCATCCCATAGTCGTTAATAGTAACCCTGACCTTCATTGAGTGTGTAATCAATAAAAATGTGACCCTGGTATTAATATTTATGACTTGCGCTTATTTCAGACAATCTGAGAATAATTCATTGGGACACTAAAGCATCAATTAGCTTCCTTCTTGCTTATTTCACTATCGTGGGATAAATAACGTTGCCTTACCCCTCCCCACCCCCCACCAATCAATGTTGATTTCCAGGCGATACTTCTGAGGCCTAGAAAACAAAAATTCGGTCGCAACGTTGATCGGAGGGGGAAGGGGAGGGCACATTTTAAAGTTAAATCGCGTGCGCGCATAAGTCACTTGACATACGCTGTGTCCCAATGTAATTATTCCACGATTGTATGAAAATATTCAATATCAATGAATTGAAATTACGCACTGCCAAAATAATAAATAACGGATAAAAAGCAAACGGTGGAACTAAAATTACACGGCAGAATTATAAACGAATTATTTCAACATTTCAATGAACGAGCTTTCGCTGTTCCGAAGACCGCAACAATTGATCAAACGATCGCACGTCTACCTAACCGAATTGACTGTGTGATGAAAGGGAGTCAAACAAAATACTAAACCCACACTCATAGGTTGTCAGTGGTTTACTTTTACTATCCGTGTCCACTTCAGTTGTTCTAAATAAGCACAAAACAGTAGAAACTTGCGTTTTATTTGGCCCGCGTATTAAATGACAACCTAACAAAATAAGCGTAAAGACTGCATTTATAATTAGCTGTGCTATTATAATGGCTCCTGCACAGTACTCCATGCCTTTACTGCGTATTTCCCGCATAAACACGTTCTAAATAACAACTGTCTCTATCACGCTTATGACACAGATAAAGTTCTATATGCTGGTAACATTGAGGTAGCAAAATACCTAACTTAAACCGTATTTTTAACAGTACTCCATCTACGGCATAAATAATATTAGAATTAGATTATCTTTTAACTTATTACCACGAATTTGGTGGAGTACTGTTATTTATCTGAGTAAAAGGGTCTGGACAGCAATAATTCAGCGCTTACAGTGAAGATTAAGTAAATATCTATCACTTCAACAAAAGAACTGTCTAAATAAGACACAGTTCTTTCGAATATAGACCTATTTTAGTGGAGTACTGTAGTGGAGTACTGTGCCGGTCAACCGAAACGAATCGGAAACAATCGGAAAATTATTTCACTGATACTAATAGTCATCCCATAGTCGTTAATAGTAACCCTGACCTTCATTGAGTGTGTAATCAATAAAAATGTGACCCTGGTATTAATATTTATGACTTGCGCTTATTTCAGACAATCTGAGAATAATTCATTGGGACACTAAAGCATCAATTAGCTTCCTTCTTGCTTATTTCACTATCGTGGGATAAATAACGTTGCCTTACCCCTCCCCACCCCCCACCAATCAATGTTGATTTCCAGGCGATACTTCTGAGGCCTAGAAAACAAAAATTCGGTCGCAACGTTGATCGGAGGGGGAAGGGGAGGGCACATTTTAAAGTTAAATCGCGTGCGCGCATAAGTCACTTGACATACGCTGTGTCCCAATGTAATTATTCCACGATTGTATGAAAATATTCAATATCAATGAATTGAAATTACGCACTGCCAAAATAATAAATAACGGATAAAAAGCAAACGGTGGAACTAAAATTACACGGCAGAATTATAAACGAATTATTTCAACATTTCAATGAACGAGCTTTCGCTCTTCCGAAGACCGCAACAATTGATCAAACGATCGCACGTCTACCTAACCGAATTGACTGTGTGATGAAAGGGAGTCAAACAAAATACTAAACCCACACTCATAGGTTGTCAGTGGTTTACTTTTACTATCCGTGTCCACTTCAGTTGTTCTAAATAAGCACAAAACAGTAGAAACTTGCGTTTTATTTGGCCCGCGTATTAAATGACAACCTAACAAAATAAGCGTAAAGACTGCATTTATAATTAGCTGTGCTATTATAATGGCTCCTGCACAGTACTCCATGCCTTTACTGCGTATTTCCCGCATAAACACGTTCTAAATAACAACTGTCTCTATCACGCTTATGACACAGATAAAGTTCTATATGCTGGTAACATTGAGGTAGCAAAATACCTAACTTAAACCGTATTTTTAACAGTACTCCATCTACGGCATAAATAATATTAGAATTAGATTATCTTTTAACTTATTACCACGAATTTGGTGGAGTACTGTTATTTATCTGAGTAAAAGGGTCTGGACAGCAATAATTCAGCGCTTACAGTGAAGATTAAGTAAATATCTATCACTTCAACAAAAGAACTGTCTAAATAAGACTCAGTTCTTTCGAATATAGACCTATTTTAGTGGAGTACTGTAGTGGAGTACTGTGCCGGTCATGCGATACGAATCGGAAACAATCGGAAAATTATTTCACTGATACTAATAGTCATCCCATAGTCGTTAATAGTAACCCTGACCTTCATTGAGTGTGTAATCAATAAAAATGTGACCCTGGTATTAATATTTATGACTTGCGCTTATTTCAGACAATCTGAGAATTATTCCACGATTGTCTGAAAATATTCAATATCAATGAATTGAAATTACGCACTGCCAAAATAATAAATAACGGATAAAAAGCAAACGGTGGAACTAAAATTACACGGCAGAATTATAAACGAATTATTTCAACATTTCAATGAAAGAGCTTTCGCTGTTCCGAAGACCGCAACAATTGATCAAACGATCGCACGTCTACCTAACCGAATTGACTGTGTGATGAAAGGGAGTCAAACAAAATACTAAACCCACACTCATAGGTTGTCAGTGGTTTACTTTTACTATCCGTGTCCACTTCAGTTGTTCTAAATAAGCACAAAACAGTAGAAACTTGCGTTTTATTTGGCCCGCGTATTAAATGACAACCTAACAAAATAAGCGCAAAGACTGCATTTATAATTAGCTGTGCTATTATAATGGCTCCTGCACAGTACTCCATGCCTTTACTGCGTATTTCCCGCATAAACACGTTCTAAATAACAACTGTCTCTATCACGCTTATGACACAGATAAAGTTCTATATGCTGGTAACATTGAGGTAGCAAAATACCTAACTTAAACCGTATTTTTAACAGTACTCCATCTACGGCATAAATAATATTAGAATTAGATTTTCTTTTAACTTATTACCACGAATTTGGTGGAGTACTGTTATTTATCTGAGTAAAAGGGTCTGGACAGCAATAATTCAGCGCTTACAGTGAAGATTAAGTAAATATCTATCACTTCAACAAAAGAACTGTCTAAATAAGACTCAGTTCTTTCGAATATAGACCTATTTTAGTGGAGTACTGTAGTGGAGTACTGTGCCGGTCAACCGATACGAATCGGAAACAATCGGAAAATTATTTCACTGATACTAATAGTCATCCCATAGTCGTTAATAGTAACCCTGACCTTCATTGAGTGTGTAATCAATAAAAATGTGATACTGGTATTAATATTTATGACTTGCGCTTATTTCAGACAATCTGAGAATAATTCATTGGGACACTAAAGCGTCAATTAGCTTCCTTCTTGCTTATTTCACTATCGTGGGATAAATAACGTTGCCTTACCCCTCCCCACCCCCCACCAATCAATGTTGATTTCCAGGCGATACTTCTGAGGCCTAGAAAACAAAAATTCTGTCGCAACGTTGATCGGAGGGGGAAGGGGAGGGCACATTTTAAAGTTAAATCGCGTGCGCGCATAAGTCACTTGACATACGCTGTGTCCCAATGTAATTATTCCACGATTGTATGAAAATATTCAATATCAATGAATTGAAATTACGCACTGCCAAAATAATAAATAACGGATAAAAAGCAAACGGTGGAACTAAAATTACACGGCAGAATTATAAACGAATTATTTCAACATTTCAATGAACGAGCTTTCGCTGTTCCGAAGACCGCAACAATTGATCAAACGATCGCACGTCTACCTAACCGAATTGACTGTGTGATGAAAGGGAGTCAAACAAAATACTAAACCCACACTCATAGGTTGTCAGTGGTTTACTTTTACTATCCGTGTCCACTTCAGTTGTTCTAAATTAGCACAAAACAGTAGAAACTTGCGTTTTATTTGGCCCGCGTATTAAATGACAACCTAACAAAATAAGCGTAAAGACTGCATTTATAATTAGCTGTGCTATTATAATGGCTCCTGCACAGTACTCCATGCCTTTACTGCGTATTTCCCGCATAAACACGTTCTAAATAACAACTGTCTCTATCACGCTTATGACACAGATAAAGTTCTATATGCTGGTAACATTGAGGTAGCAAAATACCTAACTTAAACCGTATTTTTAACAGTACTCCATCTACGGCATAAATAATATTAGAATTAGATTATCTTTTAACTTATTACCACGAATTTGGTGGAGTACTGTTATTTATCTGAGTAAAAGGGTCTGGACAGCAATAATTCAGCGCTTACAGTGAAGATTAAGTAAATATCTATCACTTCAACAAAAGAACTGTCTAAATAAGACTCAGTTCTTTCGAATATAGACCTATTTTAGTGGAGTACTGTAGTGGAGTACTGTGCCGGTCAACCGATACGAATCGGAAACAATCGGAAAATTATTTCACTGATACTAATAGTCATCCCATAGTCGTTAATAGTAACCCTGACCTTCATTGAGTGTGTAATCAATAAAAATGTGATACTGGTATTAATATTTATGACTTGCGCTTATTTCAGACAATCTGAGAATAATTCATTGGGACACTAAAGCGTCAATTAGCTTCCTTCTTGCTTATTTCACTATCGTGGGATAAATAACGTTGCCTTACCCCTCCCCACCCCCCACCAATCAATGTTGATTTCCAGGCGATACTTCTGAGGCCTAGAAAACAAAAATTCTGTCGCAACGTTGATCGGAGGGGGGAAGGGGAGGGCACATGTTAAAGTTAAATCGCGTGCGCGCATAAGTCACTTGACATACGCTGTGTCCCAATGTAATTATTCCACGATTGTCTGAAAATATTCAATATCAATGAATTGAAATTACGCACTGCCAAAATAATAAATAAAGGATAAAAAGCAAACGGTGGAACTAAAATTACACGGCAGAATTATAAACGAATTATTTCAACATTTCAATGAACGAGCTTTCGCTGTTCCGAAGACCGCAACAATTGATCAAACGATCGCACGTCTACCTAACCGAATTGACTGTGTGATGAAAGGGAGTCAAACAAAATACTAAACCCACACTCATAGGTTGTCAGTGGTTTACGTTTACTATCCGTGTCCACTTGAGTTGTTCTAAATAAGCACAAAACAGTAGAAACTTGCGTTTTATTTGGCCCGCGTATTAAATGACAACCTAACAAAATAAGCGTAAAGACTGCATTTATAATTAGCTGTGCTATTATAATGGCTCCTGCACAGTACTCCATGCCTTTACTGCGTATTTCCCGCATAAACACGTTCTAAATAACAACTGTCTCTATCACGCTTATGACACAGATAAAGTTCTATATGCTGGTAACATTGAGGTAGCAAAATACCTAACTTAAACCGTATTTTTAACAGTACTCCATCAACGGCATAAATAATATTAGAATTAGATTATCTTTTAACTTATTACCACGAATTTGGTGGAGTACTGTTATTTATCTGAGTAAAAGGGTCTGGACAGCAATAATTCAGCGCTTACAGTGAAGATTAAGTAAATATCTATCACTTCAACAAAAGAACTGTCTAAATAAGACTCAGTTCTTTCGAATATAGACCTATTTTAGTGGAGTACTGTAGTGGAGTACTGTGCCGGTCAACCGATACGAATCGGAAACAATCGGAAAATTATTTCACTGATACTAATAGTCATCCCATAGTCGTTAATAGTAACCCTGACCTTCATTGAGTGTGTAATCAATAAAAATGTGATACTGGTATTAATATTTATGACTTGCGCTTATTTCAGACTGTCTGAAAATATTCAATATCAATGAATTGAAATTACGCACTGCCAAAATAATAAATAACGGATAAAAAGCAAACGGTGGAACTAAAATTACACGGCAGAATTATAAACGAATTATTTCAACATTTCAATGAACGAGCTTTCGCTGTTCCGAAGACCGCAACAATTGATCAAACGATCGCACGTCTACCTAACCGAATTGACTGTGTGATGAAAGGGAGTCAAACAAAATACTAAACCCACACTCATAGGTTGTCAGTGGTTTACTTTTACTATCCGTGTCCACTTCAGTTGTTCTAAATAAGCACAAAACAGTAGAAACTTGCGTTTTATTTGGCCCGCGTATTAAATGACAACCTAACAAAATAAGCGTAAAGACTGCATTTATAATTAGCTGTGCTATTATAATGGCTCCTGCACAGTACTCCATGCCTTTACTGCGTATTTCCCGCATAAACACGTTCTAAATAACAACTGTCTCTATCACGCTTATGACACAGATAAAGTTCTATATGCTGGTAACATTGAGGTAGCAAAATACCTAACTTAAACCGTATTTTTAACAGTACTCCATCTACGGCATAAATAATATTAGAATTAGATTATCTTTTAACTTATTACCACGAATTTGGTGGAGTACTGTTATTTAGCTGAGTAAAAGGGTCTGGACAGCAATAATTCAGCGCTTACAGTGAAGATTAAGTAAATATCTATCACTTCAACAAAAGAACTGTCTAAATAAGACTCAGTTCTTTCGAATATAGACCTATTTTAGTGGAGTACTGTAGTGGAGTACTGTGCCGGTCAACCGATACGAATCGGAAACAATCGGAAAATTATTTCACTGATACTAATAGTCATCCCATAGTCGTTAATAGTAACCCTGACCTTCATTGAGTGTGTAATCAATAAAAATGTGACCCTGGTATTAATATTTATGACTTGCGCTTATTTCAGACAATCTGAGAATAATTCATTGGGACACTAAAGCATCAATTAGCTTCCTTCTTGCTTATTTCACTATCGTGGGATAAATAACGTTGCCTTACCCCTCCCCACCCCCCACCAATCAATGTTGATTTCCAGGCGATACTTCTGAGGCCTAGAAAACAAAAATTCTGTCGCAACGTTGATCGGAGGGGGAAGGGGAGGGCACATTTTAAAGTTAAATCGCGTGCGCGCATAAGTCACTTGACATACGCTGTGTCCCAATGTAATTATTCCACGATTGTCTGAAAATATTCAATATCAATGAATTGAAATTACGCACTGCCAAAATAATAAATAACGGATAAAAAGCAAATGGTGGAACTAAAATTACACGGCAGAATTATAAACGAATTATTTCAACATTTCAATGAACGAGCTTTCGCTGTTCCGAAGACCGCAACAATTGATCAAACGATCGCACGTCTACCTAACCGAATTGACTGTGTGATGAAAGGGAGTCAAACAAAATACTAAACCCACACTCATAGGTTGTCAGTGGTTTACTTTTACTATCCGTGTCCACTTGAGTTGTTCTAAATAAGCACAAAACAGTAGAAACTTGCGTTTTATTTGGCCCGCGTATTAAATGACAACCTAACAAAATAAGCGTAAAGACTGCATTTATAATTAGCTGTGCTATTATAATGGCTCCTGCACAGTACTCCATGCCTTTACTGCGTATTTCCCGCATAAACACGTTCTAAATAACAACTGTCTCTATCACGCTTATGACACAGATAAAGTTCTATATGCTGGTAACATTGAGGTAGCAAAATACCTAACTTAAACCGTATTTTTAACAGTACTCCATCTACGGCATAAATAATATTAGAATTAGATTATCTTTTAACTTATTACCACGAATTTGGTGGATTACTGTTATTTATCTGAGTAAAAGGGTCTGGACAGCAATAATTCAGCGCTTACAGTGAAGATTAAGTAAATATCTATCACTTCAACAAAAGAACTGTCTAAATAAGACTCAGTTCTTTCGAATATAGACCTATTTTAGTGGAGTACTGTAGTGGAGTACTGTGCCGGTCAACCGATACGAATCGGAAACAATCGGAAAATTATTTCACTGATACTAATAGTCATCCCATAGTCGTTAATAGTAACCCTGACCTTCATTGAGTGTGTAATCAATAAAAATGTGATACTGGTATTAATATTTATGACTTGCGCTTATTTCAGACTGTCTGAAAATATTCAATATCAATGAATTGAAATTACGCACTGCCAAAATAATAAATAACGGATAAAAAGCAAACGGTGGAACTAAAATTACACGGCAGAATTTATAAACGAATTATTTCAACATTTCAATGAACGAGCTTTCGCTGTTCCGAAGACCGCAACAATTGATCAAACGATCGCACGTCTACCTAACCGAATTGACTGTGTGATGAAAGGGAGTCAAACAAAATACTAAACCCACACTCATAGGTTGTCAGTGGTTTACTTTTACTATCCGTGTCCACTTGAGTTGTTCTAAATAAGCACAAAACAGTAGAAACTTGCGTTTTATTTGGCCCGCGTATTAAATGACAACCTAACAAAATAAGCGTAAAGACTGCATTTATAATTAGCTGTGCTATTATAATGGCTCCTGCACAGTACTCCATGCCTTTACTGCGTATTTCCCGCATAAACACGTTCTAAATAAGAACTGTCTCTATCACGCTTATGACACAGATAAAGTTCTATATGCTGGTAACATTGAGGTAGCAAAATACCTAACTTAAACCGTATTTTTAACAGTACTCCATCTACGGCATAAATAATATTAGAATTAGATTATCTTTTAACTTATTACCACGAATTTGGTGGAGAACTGTTATTTATCTGAGTAAAAGGGTCTGGACAGCAATAATTCAGCGCTTACAGTGAAGATTAAGTAAATATCTATCACTTCAACAAAAGAACTGTCTAAATAAGACTCAGTTCTTTCGAATATAGACCTATTTTAGTGGAGTACTGTAGTGGAGTACTGTGCCGGTCAACCGATACGAATCGGAAACAATCGGAAAATTATTTCACTGATACTAATAGTCATCCCATAGTCGTTAATAGTAACCCTGACCTTCATTGAGTGTGTAATCAATAAAAATGTGATACTGGTATTAATATTTATGACTTGCGCTTATTTCAGACAATCTGAGAATAATTCATTGGGACACTAAAGCATCAATTAGCTTCCTTCTTGCTTATTTCACTATCGTGGGATAAATAACGTTGCCTTACCCCCCACCCCCCACCAATCAATGTTGATTTCCAGGCGATACTTCTGAGGCCTAGAAAACAAAAATTCTGTCGCAACGTTGATCGGAGGGGGAAGGGGAGGGCACATTTTAAAGTTAAATCGCGTGCGCACATAAGTCACTTGACATACGCTGTGTTCCAATGTAATTATTCCACGATTGTCTGAAAATATTCAATATCAATGAATTGAAATTACGCACTGCCAAAATAATAAATAACGGATAAAAAGCAAACGGTGGAACTAAAATTACACGGCAGAATTATAAACGAATTATTTCAACATTTCAATGAACGAGCTTTCGCTGTTCCGAAGACCGCAACAATTGATCAAACGATCGCACGTCTACCTAACCGAATTGACTGTGTGATGAAAGGGAGTCAAACAAAATACTAAACCCACACTCATAGGTTGTCAGTGGTTTACTTTTACTATCCGTGTCCACTTCAGTTGTTCTAAATAAGCACAAAACAGTAGAAACTTGCGTTTTATTTGGCCCGCGTATTAAATGACAACCTAACAAAATAAGCGTAAAGACTGCATTTATAATTAGCTGTGCTATTATAATGGCTCCTGCACAGTACTCCATGCCTTTACTGCGTATTTCCCGCATAAACACGTTCTAAATAACAACTGTCTCTATCACGCTTATGACACAGATAAAGTTCTATATGCTGGTAACATTGAGGTAGCAAAATACCTAACTTAAACCGTATTTTTAACAGTACTCCATCTACGGCATAAATAATATTAGAATTAGATTATCTTTTAACTTATTACCACGAATTTGGTGGAGTACTGTTATTTATCTGAGTAAAAGGGTCTGGACAGCAATAATTCAGCGCTTACAGTGAAGATTAAGTAAATATCTATCACTTCAACAAAAGAACTGTCTAAATAAGACTCAGTTCTTTCGAATATAGACCTATTTTAGTGGAGTACTGTAGTGGAGTACTGTGCCGGTCAACCGATACGAATCGGAAACAATCGGAAAATTATTTCACTGATACTAATAGTCATCCCATAGTCGTTAATAGTAACCCTGACCTTCATTGAGTGTGTAATCAATAAAAATGTGACCCTGGTATTAATATTTATGACTTGCGCTTATTTCAGACAATCTGAGAATAATTCATTGGGACACTAAAGCATCAATTAGCTTCCTTCTTGCTTATTTCACTATCGTGGGATAAATAACGTTGCCTTACCCCCCCCCCCCCCCCACCCCCCACCAATCAATGTTGATTTCCAGGCGATACTTCTGAGGCCTAGAAAACAAAAATTCTGTCGCAACGTTGATCGGAGGGGGAAGGGGAGGGCACATTTTAAAGTTAAATCGCGTGCGCACATAAGTCACTTGACATACGCTGTGTTCCAATGTAATTATTCCACGATTGTCTGAAAATATTCAATATCAATGAATTGAAATTACGCACTGCCAAAATAATAAATAACGGATAAAAAGCAAACGGTGGAACTAAAATTACACGGCAGAATTATAAACGAATTATTTCAACATTTCAATGAACGAGCTTTCGCTGTTCCGAAGACCGCAACAATTGATCAAACGATCGCACGTCTACCTAACCGAATTGACTGTGTGATGAAAGGGAGTCAAACAAAATACTAAACCCACACTCATAGGTTGTCAGTGGTTTACTTTTACTATCCGTGTCCACTTCAGTTGTTCTAAATAAGCACAAAACAGTAGAAACTTGCGTTTTATTTGGCCCGCGTATTAAATGACAACCTAACAAAATAAGCGTAAAGACTGCATTTATAATTAGCTGTGCTATTATAATGGCTCCTGCACAGTACTCCATGCCTTTACTGCGTATTTCCCGCATAAACACGTTCTAAATAACAACTGTCTCTATCACGCTTATGACACAGATAAAGTTCTATATGCTGGTAACATTGAGGTAGCAAAATACCTAACTTAAACCGTATTTTTAACAGTACTCCATCTACGGCATAAATAATATTAGAATTAGATTATCTTTTAACTTATTACCACGAATTTGGTGGAGTACTGTTATTTATCTGAGTAAAAGGGTCTGGACAGCAATAATTCAGCGCTTACAGTGAAGATTAAGTAAATATCTATCACTTCAACAAAAGAACTGTCTAAATAAGACTCAGTTCTTTCGAATATAGACCTATTTTAGTGGAGTACTGTAGTGGAGTACTGTGCCGGTCAACCGATACGAATCGGAAACAATCGGAAAATTATTTCACTGATACTAATAGTCATCCCATAGTCGTTAATAGTAACCCTGACCTTCATTGAGTGTGTAATCAATAAAAATGTGACCCTGGTATTAATATTTATGACTTGCGCTTATTTCAGACAATCTGAGAATAATTCATTGGGACACTAAAGCATCAATTAGCTTCCTTCTTGCTTATTTCACTATCGTGGGATAAATAACGTTGCCTTACCCCTCCCCACCCCCCACCAATCAATGTTGATTTCCAGGCGATACTTCTGAGGTCTAGAAAACAAAAATTCTGTCGCAACGTTGATCGGAGGGGGAAGGGGAGGGCACATTTTAAAGTTAAATCGCGTGCGCACATAAGTCACTTGACATACGCTGTGTCCCAATGTAATTATTCCACGATTGTCTGAAAATATTCAATATCAATGAATTGAAATTACGCACTGCCAAAATAATAAATAACGGATAAAAAGCAAACGGTGGAACTAAAATTACACGGCAGAATTATAAACGAATTATTTCAACATTTCAATGAACGAGCTTTCGCTGTTCCGAAGACCGCAACAATTGATCAAACGATCGCACGTCTACCTAACCGAATTCACTGTGTGATGAAAGGGAGTCAAACAAAATACTAAACCCACACTCATAGGTTGTCAGTGGTTTACTTTTACTATCCGTGTCCACTTCAGTTGTTCTAAATAAGCACAAAACAGTAGAAACTTGCGTTTTATTTGGCCCGCGTATTAAATGACAACCTAACAAAATAAGCGTAAAGACTGCATTTATAATTAGCTGTGCTATTATAATGGCTCCTGCACAGTACTCCATGCCTTTACTGCGTATTTCCCGCATAAACACGTTCTAAATAACAACTGTCTCTATCACGCTTATGACACAGATAAAGTTCTATATGCTGGTAACATTGAGGTAGCAAAATACCTAACTTAAACCGTATTTTCAACAGTACTCCATCTACGGCATAAATAATATTAGAATTAGATTATCTTTTAACTTATTACCACGAATTTGGTGGAGTACTGTTATTTATCTGAGTAAAAGGGTCTGGACAGCAATAATTCAGCGCTTACAGTGAAGATTAAGTAAATATCTATCACTTCAACAAAAGAACTGTCTAAATAAGACTCAGTTCTTTCGAATATAGACCTATTTTAGTGGAGTACTGTAGTGGAGTACTGTGCCGGTCAACCGATACGAATCGGAAACAATCGGAAAATTATTTCACTGATACTAATAGTCATCCCATAGTCGTTAATAGTAACCCTGACCTTCATTGAGTGTGTAATCAATAAAAATGTGACCCTGGTATTAATATTTATGACTTGCGCTTATTTCAGACAATCTGAGAATAATTCATTGGGACACTAAAGCATCAATTAGCTTCCTTCTTGCTTATTTCACTATCGTGGGATAAATAACGTTGCCTTACCCCCCCACCCCCCACCAATCAATGTTGATTTCCAGGCGATACTTCTGAGGCCTAGAAAACAAAAATTCTGTCGCAACGTTGATCGGAGGGGGAAGGGGAGGGCACATTTTAAAGTTAAATCGCGTGCGCACATAAGTCACTTGACATACGCTGTGTCCCAATGTAATTATTCCACGATTGTCTGAAAATATTCAATATCAATGAATTGAAATTACGCACTGCCAAAATAATAAATAACGGATAAAAAGCAAACGGTGGAACTAAAATTACACGGCAGAATTATAAACGAATTATTTCAACATTTCAATGAACGAGCTTTCGCTGTTCCGAAGACCGCAACAATTGATCAAACGATCGCACGTCTACCTAACCGAATTGACTGTGTGATGAAAGGGAGTCAAACAAAATACTAAACCCACACTCATAGGTTGTCAGTGGTTTACTTTTACTATCCGTGTCCACTTCAGTTGTTCTAAATAAGCACAAAACAGTAGAAACTTGCGTTTTATTTGGCCCGCGTATTAAATGACAACCTAACAAAATAAGCGTAAAGACTGCATTTATAATTAGCTGTGCTATTATAATGGCTCCTGCACAGTACTCCATGCCTTTACTGCGTATTTCCCGCATAAACACGTTCTAAATAACAACTGTCTCTATCACGCTTATGACACAGATAAAGTTCTATATGCTGGTAACATTGAGGTAGCAAAATACCTAACTTAAACCGTATTTTTAACAGTACTCCATCTACGGCATAAATAATATTAGAATTAGATTATCTTTTAACTTATTACCACGAATTTGGTGGAGTACTGTTATTTATCTGAGTAAAAGGGTCTGGACAGCAATAATTCAGCGCTTACAGTGAAGATTAAGTAAATATCTATCACTTCAACAAAAGAACTGTCTAAATAAGACTCAGTTCTTTCGAATATAGACCTATTTTAGTGGAGTACTGTAGTGGAGTACTGTGCCGGTCAACCGATACGAATCGGAAACAATCGGAAAATTATTTCACTGATACTAATAGTCATCCCATAGTCGTTAATAGTAACCCTGACCTTCATTGAGTGTGTAATCAATAAAAATGTGACCCTGGTATTAATATTTATGACTTGCGCTTATTTCAGACAATCTGAGAATAATTCATTGGGACACTAAAGCATCAATTAGCTTCCTTCTTGCTTATTTCACTATCGTGGGATAAATAACGTTGCCTTACCCCTCCCCACCCCCCACCAATCAATGTTGATTTCCAGGCGATACTTCTGAGGTCTAGAAAACAAAAATTCTGTCGCAACGTTGATCGGAGGGGGAAGGGGAGGGCACATTTTAAAGTTAAATCGCGTGCGCACATAAGTCACTTGACATACGCTGTGTCCCAATGTAATTATTCCACGATTGTCTGAAAATATTCAATATCAATGAATTGAAATTACGCACTGCCAAAATAATAAATAACGGATAAAAAGCAAACGGTGGAACTAAAATTACACGGCAGAATTATAAACGAATTATTTCAACATTTCAATGAACGAGCTTTCGCTGTTCCGAAGACCGCAACAATTGATCAAACGATCGCACGTCTACCTAACCGAATTCACTGTGTGATGAAAGGGAGTCAAACAAAATACTAAACCCACACTCATAGGTTGTCAGTGGTTTACTTTTACTATCCGTGTCCACTTCAGTTGTTCTAAATAAGCACAAAACAGTAGAAACTTGCGTTTTATTTGGCCCGCGTATTAAATGACAACCTAACAAAATAAGCGTAAAGACTGCATTTATAATTAGCTGTGCTATTATAATGGCTCCTGCACAGTACTCCATGCCTTTACTGCGTATTTCCCGCATAAACACGTTCTAAATAACAACTGTCTCTATCACGCTTATGACACAGATAAAGTTCTATATGCTGGTAACATTGAGGTAGCAAAATACCTAACTTAAACCGTATTTTTAACAGTACTCCATCTACGGCATAAATAATATTAGAATTAGATTATCTTTTAACTTATTACCACGAATTTGGTGGAGTACTGTTATTTATCTGAGTAAAAGGGTCTGGACAGCAATAATTCAGCGCTTACAGTGAAGATTAAGTAAATATCTATCACTTCAACAAAAGAACTGTCTAAATAAGACTCAGTTCTTTCGAATATAGACCTATTTTAGTGGAGTACTGTAGTGGAGTACTGTGCCGGTCAACCGATACGAATCGGAAACAATCGGAAAATTATTTCACTGATACTAATAGTCATCCCATAGTCGTTAATAGTAACCCTGACCTTCATTGAGTGTGTAATCAATAAAAATGTGACCCTGGTATTAATATTTATGACTTGCGCTTATTTCAGACAATCTGAGAATAATTCATTGGGACACTAAAGCATCAATTAGCTTCCTTCTTGCTTATTTCACTATCGTGGGATAAATAACGTTGCCTTACCCCTCCCCACCCCCCACCAATCAATGTTGATTTCCAGGCGATACTTCTGAGGTCTAGAAAACAAAAATTCTGTCGCAACGTTGATCGGAGGGGGAAGGGGAGGGCACATTTTAAAGTTAAATCGCGTGCGCACATAAGTCACTTGACATACGCTGTGTCCCAATGTAATTATTCCACGATTGTCTGAAAATATTCAATATCAATGAATTGAAATTACGCACTGCCAAAATAATAAATAACGGATAAAAAGCAAACGGTGGAACTAAAATTACACGGCAGAATTATAAACGAATTATTTCAACATTTCAATGAACGAGCTTTCGCTGTTCCGAAGACCGCAACAATTGATCAAACGATCGCACGTCTACCTAACCGAATTCACTGTGTGATGAAAGGGAGTCAAACAAAATACTAAACCCACACTCATAGGTTGTCAGTGGTTTACTTTTACTATCCGTGTCCACTTGAGTTGTTCTAAATAAGCACAAAACAGTAGAAACTTGCGTTTTATTTGGCCCGCGTATTAAATGACAACCTAACAAAATAAGCGTAAAGACTGCATTTATAATTAGCTGTGCTATTATAATGGCTCCTGCACAGTACTCCATGCCTTTACTGCGTATTTCCCGCATAAACACGTTCTAAATAACAACTGTCTCTATCACGCTTATGACACAGATAAAGTTCTATATGCTGGTAACATTGAGGTAGCAAAATACCTAACTTAAACCGTATTTTTAACAGTACTCCATCTACGGCATAAATAATATTAGAATTAGATTATCTTTTAACTTATTACCACGAATTTGGTGGAGTACTGTTATTTATCTGAGTAAAAGGGTCTGGACAGCAATAATTCAGCGCTTACAGTGAAGATTAAGTAAATATCTATCACTTCAACAAAAGAACTGTCTAAATAAGACTCAGTTCTTTCGAATATAGACCTATTTTAGTGGAGTACTGTAGTGGAGTACTGTGACGGTCAACCGATACGAATCGGAAACAATCGGAAAATTATTTCACTGATACTAATAGTCATCCCATAGTCGTTAATAGTAACCCTGACCTTCATTGAGTGTGTAATCAATAAAAATGTGACCCTGGTATTAATATTTATGACTTGCGCTTATTTCAGACAATCTGAGAATAATTCATTGGGACACTAAAGCATCAATTAGCTTCCTTCTTGCTTATTTCACTATCGTGGGATAAATAACGTTGCCTTACCCCTCCCCACCCCCCACCAATCAATGTTGATTTCCAGGCGATACTTCTGAGGTCTAGAAAACAAAAATTCTGTCGCAACGTTGATCGGAGGGGGAAGGGGAGGGCACATTTTAAAGTTAAATCGCGTGCGCACATAAGTCACTTGACATACGCTGTGTCCCAATGTAATTATTCCACGATTGTCTGAAAATATTCAATATCAATGAATTGAAATTACGCACTGCCAAAATTATAAATAACGGATAAAAAGCAAACGGTGGAACTAAAATTACACGGCAGAATTATAAACGAATTATTTCAACATTTCAATGAACGAGCTTTCGCTGTTCCGAAGACCGCAACAATTGATCAAACGATCGCACGTCTACCTAACCGAATTCACTGTGTGATGAAAGGGAGTCAAACAAAATACTAAACCCACACTCATAGGTTGTCAGTGGTTTACTTTTACTATCCGTGTCCACTTGAGTTGTTCTAAATAAGCACAAAACAGTAGAAACTTGCGTTTTATTTGGCCCGCGTATTAAATGACAACCTAACAAAATAAGCGTAAAGACTGCATTTATAATTAGCTGTGCTATTATAATGGCTCCTGCACAGTACTCCATGCCTTTACTGCGTATTTCCCGCATAAACACGTTCTAAATAACAACTGTCTCTATCACGCTTATGACACAGATAAAGTTCTATATGCTGGTAACATTGAGGTAGCAAAATACCTAACTTAAACCGTATTTTTAACAGTACTCCATCTACGGCATAAATAATATTAGAATTAGATTATCTTTTAACTTATTACCACGAATTTGGTGGAGTACTGTTATTTATCTGAGTAAAAGGGTCTGGACAGCAATAATTCAGCGCTTACAGTGAAGATTAAGTAAATATCTATCACTTCAACAAAAGAACTGTCTAAATAAGACTCAGTTCTTTCGAATATAGACCTATTTTAGTGGAGTACTGTAGTGGAGTACTGTGACGGTCAACCGATACGAATCGGAAACAATCGGAAAATTATTTCACTGATACTAATAGTCATCCCATAGTCGTTAATAGTAACCCTGACCTTCATTGAGTGTGTAATCAATAAAAATGTGACCCTGGTATTAATATTTATGACTTGCGCTTATTTCAGACAATCTGAGAATAATTCATTGGGACACTAAAGCATCAATTAGCTTCCTTCTTGCTTATTTCACTATCGTGGGATAAATAACGTTGCCTTACCCCTCCCCACCCCCCACCAATCAATGTTGATTTCCAGGCGATACTTCTGAGGTCTTGAAAACAAAAATTCTGTCGCAACGTTGATCGGAGGGGGAAGGGGAGGGCACATTTTAAAGTTAAATCGCGTGCGCACATAAGTCACTTGACATACGCTGTGTCCCAATGTAATTATTCCACGATTGTCTGAAAATATTCAATATCAATGAATTGAAATTACGCACTGCCAAAATTATAAATAACGGATAAAAAGCAAACGGTGGAACTAAAATTACACGGCAGAATTATAAACGAATTATTTCAACATTTCAATGAACGAGCTTTCGCTGTTCCGAAGACCGCAACAATTGATCAAACGATCGCACGTCTACCTAACCGAATTCACTGTGTGATGAAAGGGAGTCAAACAAAATACTAAACCCACACTCATAGGTTGTCAGTGGTTTACTTTTACTATCCGTGTCCACTTGAGTTGTTCTAAATAAGCACAAAACAGTAGAAACTTGCGTTTTATTTGGCCCGCGTATTAAATGACAACCTAACAAAATAAGCATAAAGACTGCATTTATAATTAGCTGTGCTATTATAATGGCTCCTGCACAGTACTCCATGCCTTTACTGCGTATTTCCCGCATAAACACGTTCTAAATAACAACTGTCTCTATCACGCTTATGACACAGATAAAGTTCTATATGCTGGTAACATTGAGGTAGCAAAATACCTAACTTAAACCGTATTTTTAACAGTACTCCATCTACGGCATAAATAATATTAGAATTAGATTATCTTTTAACTTATTACCACGAATTTGGTGGAGTACTGTTATTTATCTGAGTAAAAGGGTCTGGACAGCAATAATTCAGCGCTTACAGTGAAGATTAAGTAAATATCTATCACTTCAACAAAAGAACTGTCTAAATAAGACTCAGTTCTTTCGAATATAGACCTATTTTAGTGGAGTACTGTAGTGGAGTACTGTGACGGTCAACCGATACGAATCGGAAACAATCGGAAAATTATTTCACTGATACTAATAGTCATCCCATAGTCGTTAATAGTAACCCTGACCTTCATTGAGTGTGTAATCAATAAAAATGTGACCCTGGTATTAATATTTATGACTTGCGCTTATTTCAGACAATCTGAGAATAATTCATTGGGACACTAAAGCATCAATTAGCTTCCTTCTTGCTTATTTCACTATCGTGGGATAAATAACGTTGCCTTACCCCTCCCCACCCACCACCAATCAATGTTGATTTCCAGGCGATACTTCTGAGGTCTAGAAAACAAAAATTCTGTCGCAACGTTGATCGGAGGGGGAAGGGGAGGGCACATTTTAAAGTTAAATCGCGTGCGCACATAAGTCACTTGACATACGCTGTGTCCCAATGTAATTATTCCACGATTGTCTGAAAATATTCAATATCAATGAATTGAAATTACGCACTGCCAAAATTATAAATAACGGATAAAAAGCAAACGGTGGAACTAAAATTACACGGCAGAATTATAAACGAATTATTTCAACATTTCAATGAACGAGCTTTCGCTGTTCCGAAGACCGCAACAATTGATCAAACGATCGCACGTCTACCTAACCGAATTCACTGTGTGATGAAAGGGAGTCAAACAAAATACTAAACCCACACTCATAGGTTGTCAGTGGTTTACTTTTACTATCCGTGTCCACTTGAGTTGTTCTAAATAAGCACAAAACAGTAGAAACTTGCGTTTTATTTGGCCCGCGTATTAAATGACAACCTAACAAAATAAGCGTAAAGACTGCATTTATAATTAGCTGTGCTATTATAATGGCTCCTGCACAGTACTCCATGCCTTTACTGCGTATTTCCCGCATAAACACGTTCTAAATAACAACTGTCTCTATCACGCTTATGACACAGATAAAGTTCTATATGCTGGTAACATTGAGGTAGCAAAATACCTAACTTAAACCGTATTTTTAACAGTACTCCATCTACGGCATAAATAATATTAGAATTAGATTATCTTTTAACTTATTACCACGAATTTGGTGGAGTACTGTTATTTATCTGAGTAAAAGGGTCTGGACAGCAATAATTCAGCGCTTACAGTGAAGATTAAGTAAATATCTATCACTTCAACAAAAGAACTGTCTAAATAAGACTCAGTTCTTTCGAATATAGACCTATTTTAGTGGAGTACTGTAGTGGAGTACTGTGACGGTCAACCGATACGAATCGGAAACAATCGGAAAATTATTTCACTGATACTAATAGTCATCCCATAGTCGTTAATAGTAACCCTGACCTTCATTGAGTGTGTAATCAATAAAAATGTGACCCTGGTATTAATATTTATGACTTGCGCTTATTTCAGACAATCTGAGAATAATTCATTGGGACACTAAAGCATCAATTAGCTTCCTTCTTGCTTATTTCACTATCGTGGGATAAATAACGTTGCCTTACCCCTCCCCACCCCCCACCAATCAATGTTGATTTCCAGGCGATACTTCTGAGGTCTTGAAAACAAAAATTCTGTCGCAACGTTGATCGGAGGGGGAAGGGGAGGGCACATTTTAAAGTTAAATCGCGTGCGCACATAAGTCACTTGACATACGCTGTGTCCCAATGTAATTATTCCACGATTGTCTGAAAATATTCAATATCAATGAATTGAAATTACGCACTGCCAAAATTATAAATAACGGATAAAAAGCAAACGGTGGAACTAAAATTACACGGCAGAATTATAAACGAATTATTTCAACATTTCAATGAACGAGCTTTCGCTGTTCCGAAGACCGCAACAATTGATCAAACGATCGCACGTCTACCTAACCGAATTCACTGTGTGATGAAAGGGAGTCAAACAAAATACTAAACCCACACTCATAGGTTGTCAGTGGTTTACTTTTACTATCCGTGTCCACTTGAGTTGTTCTAAATAAGCACAAAACAGTAGAAACTTGCGTTTTATTTGGCCCGCGTATTAAATGACAACCTAACAAAATAAGCATAAAGACTGCATTTATAATTAGCTGTGCTATTATAATGGCTCCTGCACAGTACTCCATGCCTTTACTGCGTATTTCCCGCATAAACACGTTCTAAATAACAACTGTCTCTATCACGCTTATGACACAGATAAAGTTCTATATGCTGGTAACATTGAGGTAGCAAAATACCTAACTTAAACCGTATTTTTAACAGTACTCCATCTACGGCATAAATAATATTAGAATTAGATTATCTTTTAACTTATTACCACGAATTTGGTGGAGTACTGTTATTTATCTGAGTAAAAGGGTCTGGACAGCAATAATTCAGCGCTTACAGTGAAGATTAAGTAAATATCTATCACTTCAACAAAAGAACTGTCTAAATAAGACTCAGTTCTTTCGAATATAGACCTATTTTAGTGGAGTACTGTAGTGGAGTACTGTGACGGTCAACCGATACGAATCGGAAACAATCGGAAAATTATTTCACTGATACTAATAGTCATCCCATAGTCGTTAATAGTAACCCTGACCTTCATTGAGTGTGTAATCAATAAAAATGTGACCCTGGTATTAATATTTATGACTTGCGCTTATTTCAGACAATCTGAGAATAATTCATTGGGACACTAAAGCATCAATTAGCTTCCTTCTTGCTTATTTCACTATCGTGGGATAAATAACGTTGCCTTACCCCTCCCCACCCACCACCAATCAATGTTGATTTCCAGGCGATACTTCTGAGGTCTAGAAAACAAAAATTCTGTCGCAACGTTGATCGGAGGGGGAAGGGGAGGGCACATTTTAAAGTTAAATCGCGTGCGCACATAAGTCACTTGACATACGCTGTGTCCCAATGTAATTATTCCACGATTGTCTGAAAATATTCAATATCAATGAATTGAAATTACGCACTGCCAAAATTATAAATAACGGATAAAAAGCAAACGGTGGAACTAAAATTACACGGCAGAATTATAAACGAATTATTTCAACATTTCAATGAACGAGCTTTCGCTGTTCCGAAGACCGCAACAATTGATCAAACGATCGCACGTCTACCTAACCGAATTCACTGTGTGATGAAAGGGAGTCAAACAAAATACTAAACCCACACTCATAGGTTGTCAGTGGTTTACTTTTACTATCCGTGTCCACTTGAGTTGTTCTAAATAAGCACAAAACAGTAGAAACTTGCGTTTTATTTGGCCCGCGTATTAAATGACAACCTAACAAAATAAGCGTAAAGACTGCATTTATAATTAGCTGTGCTATTATAATAGCTCCTGCACAGTACTCCATGCCTTTACTGCGTATTTCCCGCATAAACACGTTCTAAATAACAACTGTCTCTATCAACCTTATGACACAGATAAAGTTCTATATGCTGGTAACATTGAGGTAGCAAAATACCTAACTTAAACCGTATTTTTAACAGTACTCCATCTACGGCATAAATAATATTAGAATTAGATTATCTTTTAACTTATTACCACGAATTTGGTGGAGTACTGTTATTTATCTGAGTAAAAGGGTCTGGACAGCAATAATTCAGCGCTTACAGTGAAGATTAAGTAAATATCTATCACTTCAACAAAAGAACTGTCTAAATAAGACTCAGTTCTTTCGAATATAGACCTATTTTAGTGGAGTACTGTAGTGGAGTACTGTGCCGGTCAACCGATACGAATCGGAAACAATCGGAAAATTATTTCACTGATGCTAATAGTCATCCCATAGTCGTTAATAGTAACCCTGACCTTCATTGAGTGTGTAATCAATAAAAACGTGACCCTGGTATTAATATTTATGACTTGCGCTTATTTCAGACAATCTGAGAATAATTCATTGGGACACTAAAGCATCAATTAGCTTCCTTCTTGCTTATTTCACTATCGTGGGATAAATAACGTTGCCTTACCCCTCCCCACCCCCCACCAATCAATGTTGATTTCCAGGCGATACTTCTGAGGCCTAGAAAACAAAAATTCTGTCGCAACGTTGATCGGAGGGGGAAGGGGAGGGCACATTTTAAAGTTAAATCGCGTGCGCACATAAGTCACTTGACATACGCTGTGTCCCAAAGTAATTATTCCACGATTGTCTGAAAATATTCAATATCAATGAATTGAAATTACGCACTGCCAAAATAATAAATAACGGATAAAAAGCAAACGGTGGAACTAAAATTACACGGCAGAATTATAAACGAATTATTTCAACATTTCAATGAACGAGCTTTCGCTGTTCCGAAGACCGCAACAATTGATCAAACGATCGCACGTCTACCTAACCGAATTGACTGTGTGGTGAAAGGGAGTCAAACAAAATACTAAACCCACACTCATAGGTTGCCAGTGGTTTACTTTTACTATCCGTGTCCACTTCAGTTGTTCTAAATAAGCACAAAACAGTAGAAACTTGCGTTTTATTTGGCCCGCGTATTAAATGACAACCTAACAAAATAAGCGTAAAGACTGCATTTATAATTAGCTGTGCTATTATAATGGCTCCTGCACAGTACTCCATGCCTTTACTGCGTATTTCCCGCATAAACACGTTCTAAATAACAACTGTCTCTATCACGCTTATGACACAGATAAAGTTCTATATGCTGGTAACATTGAGGTAGCAAAATACCTAACTTAAACCGTATTTTTAACAGTACTCCATCTACGGCATAAATAATATTAGAATTAGATTATCTTTTCACTTATTACCACGAATTTGGTGGAGTACTGTTATTTATCTGAGTAAAAGGGTCTGGACAGCAATAATTCAGCGCTTACAGTGAAGATTAAGTAAATATCTATCACTTCAACAAAAGAACTGTCTAAATAAGACTCAGTTCTTTCGAATATAGACCTATTTTAGTGGAGTACTGTAGTGGAGTACTGTGCCGGTCAACCGATACGAATCGGAAACAATCGGAAAATTATTTCACTGATACTAATAGTCATCCCATAGTCGTTAATAGTAACCCTGACCTTCATTGAGTGTGTAATCAATAAAAATGTGACCCTGGTATTAATATTTATGACTTGCGCTTATTTCAGACAATCTGAGAATAATTCATTGGGACACTAAAGCATCAATTAGCTTCCTTCTTGCTTATTTCACTATCGTGGGATAAATAACGTTGCCTTACCCCTCCCCACCCACCACCAATCAATGTTGATTTCCAGGCGATACTTCTGAGGCCTAGAAAACAAAAATACAGTCGCAACGTTGATCGGAGGGGGAAGGGGAGGGCACATTTTAAAGTTAAATCGCGTGCGCACATAAGTCACTTGACATACGCTGTGTTCCAATGTAATTATTCCACGATTGTCTGAAAATATTCAATATCAATGAATTGAAATTACGCACTGCCAAAATAATAAATAACGGATAAAAAGCAAACGGTGGAACTAAAATTACACGGCAGAATTATAAACGAATTATTTCAACATTTCAATGAACGAGCTTTCGCTGTTCCGAAGACCGCAACAATTGATCAAACGATCGCACGTCTACCTAACCGAATTGACTGTGTGATGAAAGGGAGTCAAACAAAATACTAAACCCACACTCATAGGTTGTCAGTGGTTTACTTTTACTATCCGTGTCCACTTCAGTTGTTCTAAATAAGCACAAAACAGTAGAAACTTGCGTTTTATTTGGCCCGCGTATTAAATGACAACCTAACAAAATAAGCGTAAAGACTGCATTTATAATTAGCTGTGCTATTATAATAGCTCCTGCACAGTACTCCATGCCTTTACTGCGTATTTCCCGCATAAACACGTTCTAAATAACAACTGTCTCTATCACGCTTATGACACAGATAAAGTTCTATATGCTGGTAACATTGAGGTAGCAAAATACCTAACTTAAACCGTATTTTTAACAGTACTCCATCTACGGCATAAATAATATTAGAATTAGATTATCTTTTAACTTATTACCACGAATTTGGTGGAGTACTGTTATTTATCTGAGTAAAAGGGTCTGGACAGCAATAATTCAGCGCTTACAGTGAAGATTAAGTAAATATCTATCACTTCAACAAGAGAACTGTCTAAATAAGACTCAGTTCTTTCGAATATAGACCTATTTTAGTGGAGTACTGTAGTGGAGTACTGTGCCGGTCAACCGATACGAATCGGAAACAATCGGAAAATTATTTCACTGATGCTAATAGTCATCCCATAGTCGTTAATAGTAACCCTGACCTTCATTGAGTGTGTAATCAATAAAAACGTGACCCTGGTATTAATATTTATGACTTGCGCTTATTTCAGACAATCTGAGAATAATTGATTGGGACACTAAAGCATCAATTAGCTTCCTTCTTGCTTATTTCACTATCGTGGGATAAATAACGTTGCCTTACCCCTCCCCACCCCCCACCAATCAATGTTGATTTCCAGGCGATACTTCTGAGGCCTAGAAAACAAAAATTCTGTCGCAACGTTGATCGGAGGGGGAAGGGGAGGGCACATTTTAAAGTTAAATCGCGTGCGCACATAAGTCACTTGACATACGCTGTGTCCCAAAGTAATTATTCCACGATTGTCTGAAAATATTCAATATCAATGAATTGAAATTACGCACTGCCAAAATAATAAATAACGGATAAAAAGCAAACGGTGGAACTAA
Source organism: Paragorgia papillata (assembly GCA_035771165.1). Taxonomy (NCBI): domain Eukaryota; kingdom Metazoa; phylum Cnidaria; class Anthozoa; order Scleralcyonacea; family Coralliidae; genus Paragorgia; species Paragorgia papillata. The sequence goes on along the minus strand of JAWNZC010000215.1, from coordinate 1,165,129 downwards.
AATTACACGGCAGAATTATAAACGAATTATTTCAACATTTCAATGAACGAGCTTTCGCTGTTCCGAAGACCGCAACAATTGATCAAACGATCGCACGTCTACCTAACCGAATTGACTGTGTGATGAAAGGGAGTCAAACAAAATACTAAACCCACACTCATAGGTTGCCAGTGGTTTACTTTTACTATCCGTGTCCACTTCAGTTGTTCTAAATAAGCACAAAACAGTAGAAACTTGCGTTTTATTTGGCCCGCGTATTAAATGACAACCTAACAAAATAAGCGTAAAGACTGCATTTATAATTAGCTGTGCTATTATAATAGCTCCTGCACAGTACTCCATGCCTTTACTGCGTATTTCCCGCATAAACACGTTCTAAATAACAACTGTCTCTATCACGCTTATGACACAGATAAAGTTCTATATGCTGGTAACATTGAGGTAGCAAAATACCTAACTTAAACCGTATTTTTAACAGTACTCCATCTACGGCATAAATAATATTAGAATTAGATTATCTTTTGACTTATTACCACGAATTTGGTGGAGTACTGTTATTTATCTGAGTAAAAGGGTCTGGACAGCAATAATTCAGCGCTTACAGTGAAGATTAAGTAAATATCTATCACTTCAACAAAAGAACTGTCTAAATAAGACTCAGTTCTTTCGAATATAGACCTATTTTAGTGGAGTACTGTAGTGGAGTACTGTGCCGGTCAACCGATACGAATCGGAAACAATCGGAAAATTATTTCACTGATGCTAATAGTCATCCCATAGTCGTTAATAGTAACCCTGACCTTCATTGAGTGTGTAATCAATAAAAACGTGACCCTGGTATTAATATTTATGACTTGCGCTTATTTCAGACAATCTGAGAATAATTCATTGGGACACTAAAGCATCAATTAGCTTCCTTCTTGCTTATTTCACTATCGTGGGATAAATAACGTTGCCTTACCCCTCCCCACCCCCCACCAATCAATGTTGATTTCCAGGCGATACTTCTGAGGCCTAGAAAACAAAAATTCTGTCGCAACGTTGATCGGAGGGGGAAGGGGAGGGCACATTTTAAAGTTAAATCGCGTGCGCACATAAGTCACTTGACATACGCTGTGTCCCAAAGTAATTATTCCACGATTGTCTGAAAATATTCAATATCAATGAATTGAAATTACGCACTGCCAAAATAATAAATAACGGATAAAAAGCAAACGGTGGAACTAAAATTACACGGCAGAATTATAAACGAATTATTTCAACATTTCAATGAACGAGCTTTCGCTGTTCCGAAGACCGCAACAATTGATCAAACGATCGCACGTCTACCTAACCGAATTGACTGTGTGATGAAAGGGAGTCAAACAAAATACTAAACCCACACTCATAGGTTGCCAGTGGTTTACTTTTACTATCCGTGTCCACTTCAGTTGTTCTAAATAAGCACAAAACAGTAGAAACTTGCGTTTTATTTGTCCCGCGTATTAAATGACAACCTAACAAAATAAGCGTAAAGACTGCATTTATAATTAGCTGTGCTATTATAATGGCTCCTGCACAGTACTCCATGCCTTTACTGCGTATTTCCCGCATAAACACGTTCTAAATAACAACTGTCTCTATCACGCTTATGACACAGATAAAGTTCTATATGCTGGTAACATTGAGGTAGCAAAATACCTAACTTAAACCGTATTTTTAACAGTACTCCATCTACGGCATAAATAATATTAGAATTAGATTATCTTTTCACTTATTACCACGAATTTGGTGGAGTACTGTTATTTATCTGAGTAAAAGGGTCTGGACAGCAATAATTCAGCGCTTACAGTGAAGATTAAGTAAATATCTATCACTTCAACAAAAGAACTGTCTAAATAAGACTCAGTTCTTTCGAATATAGACCTATTTTAGTGGAGTACTGTAGTGGAGTACTGTGCCGGTCAACCGATACGAATCGGAAACAATCAGAAAATTATTTCACTGATGCTAATAGTCATCCCATAGTCGTTAATAGTAACCCTGACCTTCATTGAGTGTGTAATCAATAAAAACGTGACCCTGGTATTAATATTTATGACTTGCGCTTATTTCAGACAATCTGAGAATAATTCATTGGGACACTAAAGCATCAATTAGCTTCCTTCTTGCTTATTTCACTATCGTGGGATAAATAACGTTGCCTTACCCCTCCCCACCCCCCACCAATCAATGTTGTTTCCAGGCGATACTTCTGAGGCCTAGAAAACAAAAATTCTGTCGCAACGTTGATCGGAGGGGGAAGGGGAGGGCACATTTTAAAGTTAAATCGCGTGCGCACATAAATCACTTGAGATACGCTGTGTCCCAATGTAATTATTCCACGATTGTAGGTGTGCTGAGTCAATTATTGCCTTCATTTCCTTTCCTTTCGGAGACTCAATGGTATAACAACTTGTTGGCTTTTGAATACCAGGGAATCATGAATAGATAGCTCGTCTCGGTAGCTCCAATACGGTATTAACTCTTCAGGTAATTTTGAACGTTCCTCAGGCCATCCTTGAATAATAGTTGTCTTCAGGCGCTGCAAGATGGTATCTTGTGCTGTTTCTCTTTTGATTTCACTTAGACGTTCTTCGCTCATGGGAAGGTAGGTTACCACACTGATGTCTGCTTGCTCCATAATTGGGTCTTTATCCTCTGTAGTATGAGTTCTTGACAGTGTGATTGCAAGATACCAGGCTTGTAAATGAGTGTGAAATCATACTTCTGTACTCTCAGAATCATGTTCTGGAGCCTTTTTGTTGCTTTACTGAGAGGTTTCCTCAATATCATCTCCAGTGGCTTGTGGTCGCTATACACGGTTGTGTGTCTTGCATATGTGTATTGATGGAATCGCTCGAGAGAGTAAACAACTGCCAACATTTCTTTCTCTATAGGTGCATAGCGAGTTTCCACACCTGCTAAAGCTCGACTTGCATATGCTAAGGGTTGATCTTGTTGAAGCAAAGCTGCTCCAACAACAGAGCAGCTACAATCGCACTGAATTGCGAGGTCTTCTTCAGGATTATAGAAAGCAAGAACAGGACTTCTCGTCACCAGGCGTTTCACATCTTCAAATATGCTGTCGTGCGCATCTATACCTTCCGAAAGGTGTATTGAAGGTAATCAAGAGGCTTGATTCTTTATCCAATTGGATATGCCAAAATGCAGATGCTAGATCAAGCTTCGAAAATATCTTCGCTTTGTTAAGACTAGGGAGAACGTCATCTAAAACTTGTAAACGATAATGTTCTCGCTTAAGAGCTTTATTTAAGGGTTTCGGGTCGATACAAATTCTCAATTTGCCTGACTTCAGTTCTTTCGGCATACCACAAACTGGCTCACCCACTCTGTTGGTTGATCGACAGGGCTCAAAATTCCCTTCTGTACCATGCCATCGAGCTCTGACTTCAACTGAGACTTTATGGCATGAGGTATGCGTCTAGGAGGTAGGACGGTGGGTTTTATTGATGGGTGAGTCTCTAAATGCACTATTCCCGGCAATTTCCCCAGAGAACCATCAAATACATCACCAAACTCTTCTTGAATAGGTGTTTGCTGCGAGGTAGATTTGGCACCCAAAAGTGGAGTTAAACCATCGTCGTCTACCACGAATAATTCTATAGAGTACTTCTTATTCTCAATCGGGTTTATTACTTTCACACGGCATAAACCTATGGCATACACCTTTGAAGAATTCCACATCTTTAAGCTAATGGGCCCACGTCTTATCTTTTCAACTGGCACTAAACACTTGGGAATTGTGTTAACCGATGCGCCACAATAAACTTGGAATTTAACAGACTGGTTATTTATCAACATATTTGCATATATAGCAGAGGAGGATTTACCCTCAAGAGAGTTTATCCTTGTCACCGTCTTAATATAATCAACGTCTGATGACGATTCAGATGAGTCTCCATCTTCGACATTGTTTATCTTAGCTTTTCTAGGACATCTAGCAGCAAAATGATTACGTCTTTTACAAATATTACACTTCTTACCTACAGCAGGACACTTGGATTTCACCATCTCGTGTTTCAGACCACAGAATCTACATTCCCGCTTCAAGGAGCGTTGTTGTTTCTCCTGATTGCTTCTTCTTTTGTCAATCTTGTTGATAATTGTTTGTTCGTGTGAACCAGCACCCATTGCTTTTATCTGGAGCTTTGTCGCTTCTGCTCCCTTACATATATCTATACAACGTTCCAACGTCAAGTCTCTTTCTTGAAGAAGTTTCTTTCGCGTGTTCGAGTCATTTACGCCGAGAACAATCCTATCTCTTAACAGACTGTCTCGTAAATCATTAAAGTTACACGTCCGTGCCAATGCTCTCAATGTTGTAACGTACTGGGCGACGGTTACTTCGGGCTTTTGATCTCGCTGATTAAAGATGTATCTATCGTACGTCTCGTTCAATTTACCAATTGCTAGCTGGTCAAAACTTTCGAGGATGCTTTGCAACGTCGCTTCACCTTCGAATGTCATTGTATTATAAGCTTTCATCCTTTCGGGACCAATAGCATGAAGAAACATGGCAACTCGGAATTTTTCAGTTTGTCTATCAAGCTGAGCCACGATAGCGTAGTTTCCCCATTGTTCCTTCCACAACCTCCATACTTCGGCGAGATTATCACCAACCATTCGCAGCGGTTTCGGCGGCGAAATTCCAGATAGCTGGACTTGCGGTTGAGGTTCTTGCTCGGCCATCTTTATCAGTTATAAACCACGCGCTGCCACCATGTTGTGTTAGAGACTTTAATATGTATAGACAACATAAGAAGTAAGACTATTTACAATAATAAGGGAGTGCCTTTTATAGGCTATGGTATACTAGTTCAATGGGCTCATGATAACATACTATAGTACTTCATATAATCTTCATAATTATAATCTTATTCATATAAACTTATGGTACTAGTTGAGGGTCGTCATAGTGTTGGAGTCAGATAAAATTAGATATTCCCACCATCCCTCCCTTCAATCAAAGAGGTAAGTGTAATACTTCCACCAATTAATTGGTGTGATCGGTGCAAGCCATACCGAGTGGGGGTGGTCAGCTCAAGATCCTGCATGGATGGATCTTAACCTGGATCCAAGTATCGCTATTCGTCCCAGGACCCCACCGGGCTACGGCTTGCACCAACCTTCCAGACGGAATAAGTAAAAAGGTGAACGAGGATGTTAACATATAATATTGATGTGTTGGATAGCGATATGTCGCGTGGTTTTGAAATAGAACTAGGAAATAACATATAATATTGACCTGTTCGATAGCGATAAGTTGCGTGGTTTTGAAATAGAACGAGGCAATAACATATAATATTCACCTGTTGGATAGCGATATGTTGAATAGAACGAGGAAATAACATATAATATTGAGTCCTTGGATAGCGATATGTTGCGTGGTTTTGAAATATAACTAGGCAATAACATATAATATTGACCTGTTCGATAGCGATAAGTTGCGTGGTTTTGAAATAGAACGAGGCAATAACATATAATATTCACCTGTTGGATAGCGATATGTTGAATAGAATGAGGCAATAACATATAATATTGAGTCCTTGGATAGCGATAAGTTGCGTGGTTTTGAAATATAACGAGGCAATAACATATAAGATTGAGTTCTTGGATAGCGATATGTTGCGTGGTTTTGAAATAGAACGAGGCAATAACATATAAAATTGAGTCCTTGGATAGCGATATGTTGCGTGGTTTTGAAATAGAACGAGGCAATAACATATAATATTGAGTTCTTGGATAGCGATATGTTGCATGGTTTTGAAATAGAACGAGGAAATAACATATAATATTGAGTCCTTGGATAGCGATATGTCGCGTGGTTTTGAAACAGAACGAGGCAATAACATATAAAATTGAGTCCTTGGATAGCGATATGTTGCGTGGTTTTGAAAAAGAACGAGGCAATAACATATAATATTGAGTTCTTGGATAGCGATATGTTGCATGGTTTTGAAATAGAACGAGGAAATAACATATAATATTGAGTCCTTGGATAGCGATATGTCGCGTGGTTTTGAAATAGACCGAGGCAATAACATATAATATTGAGTTCTTGGATAGCGATATGTCGCGTGGTTTTGAAATAGAACGAGGCAATAACATATAATATTGAGTTCTTGGATAGCGATATGTTGCATGGTTTTGAAATAGAACGAGGAAATAACATATAATATTGAGTCCTTGGATAGCGATATGTCGCGTGGTTTTGAAATAGTCTGAGGCAATAACATATAATATTGAGTTCTTGGATAGCGATATGTCGCGTGGTTTTGAAATAGAACTAGGCAATAACATATAATATTGACTCCTTGGATAGCGATATGTTGCGTGGTTTTGAAATAGAACTACGCAATAACATATAATATTGAGTTCTTGGATAGCGATATATTGCGTGGTTTTGAAATAGAACTACGCAATAACATATAATATTGAGTTCTTGGATAGCGATATGTTGCGTGGTTTTGAAATAGAACTACGCAAAAACATATAATATTGAGTTCTTGGATAGCGATGTGTCGCCTGGTTTTGAAATAGAACGAGGAAATAACATATAATATTGAGTCCTTGGATAGCGATATGTTGCGTGGTTTTGAAATATAACTACGCAATAACATATAATATTGAGTTCTTGGATAGCGATATGTTGCGTGGTTTTGAAATAGAACGACGCAATAACATATAATATTGATTTGTTCAAATAACGGAGTTTCACGAATTGTTCGCCTCGTAACGACTGGACGAATTGGACAAATTGAACGAGCCGACAAATATTTATGCGGTGCGAGAGGCCGGGAGTCGTATGAAATGACGGATTTAACGACTCGTTCGCCCAGTATCTGTTCGACAGTATTTATGCGGAAGTGTTGGGTGCAAGACGCGAGTCGTATGAAATGACGGATTTAACGACTCGTTCGACCCGTATCTGTTCGACAGTATTGGACATGTATGGATGTCAATACTACGTAAATGATTCGTGGTTTCTGCTAGATACTGAACTTTAGACCGCCGCCGTCGTCCTAGCTTGCTTAAGCTCATCACTTTATAGTGAAGTTTGCGAAATGTCAATTTAGTCTCTCACTAATGGCGCCGGTCAGGCAATTGTTTAGGTAGGTCAATACGAAGACGGAAAATTCGGGACACAATGCTGTGCTTTTGGGTGTAAAAAACAAAAATGGAAGGGAAAAAACGAGGGCAAATTCCGTAGCAACATTTCATGCATGCAGTTGGTCTCTTATAGCACCCAGGTCAATGTTAGCCCGGGTTTACAAGCAAAATTTCATAGGTAGGGTCAGCTTGCTGCCCGGGTCAACTTTTTTAAACGTGGTTACCAAGCACTAATAACAAGAAGCCTGGAAACTAGTAAAAAGTTGTCCCGTATACTGACCTATATATAACTGGACTGCGTGCTCCTATTACCTTTGAGTTAGCCAAAGTGTCCCCAAAACCGTTTTCAAAATGGCGGCAATTATGTGTCCTTTTGCCAATGGTGAAGGTCGCTGACCGATACCTAAGAACAGGACTGACGACTCATGTTTTTAAAACTGCATTTTCCTCGGCAATAATTCAGTCGAAATATATTAGCAGACGGAAAACTCGTTATTACTTACTTCTTAGATGTTTTAAAATCCGGTAAACGACGAGTTTTAAGACAAGTTTTTAAGTTTTTTTAAGACAAGAAAGCCGGACGACAAACTATATCAGACTGGGACAGTAGAAGACCGTCAAAATCCGTCAGTCAGAACGGATAAGAAGACTTTATCGAGTTATAAAAAACAACACTTGGAAAAGGTTGATAAAGACACTCTACGGAGAACTCGGCTACGCCTCGCTTCTTTACGATTTTCTCGTGATCTTCAGAGATTCTTTATAGAGCTGGCGACTTCAGAAAACAAAATGTTTGTAGATTTTCAGGACCATGTGTATTGACAGTCTTCTTTATTTTATTGCCAAGTGTTCGTGCCGTACGCCCGGAAAGTCTTTAATTCAGACTGCTAGAAAGCTACACTGAACAGTAATTGTCTAGGAATTATTGTAGTTCAGAACTACAATAAGAGTATTATGAAAAAGGTCCCGAGTCGCTCAGCGACAAACATAAATTATATACATGGAAAAACCACCGAAATATTTTGTTTACACAAACTCGAGTTCATGTTCTACTGATATTCCTATTTGGTCAGACAAATAATTCAGTAGGTCTCTTGAGTCGTTCCACAATAAATTAACAATGAGCAACCGTGCATGCATTGACTCTTTCCTGTCGAATTTGTAGAATAGTGTTTTATTCTGGCTAAAGCCAGACGATTTTATTCACCCCTGGGGAAGCCCAGTTCGCACAGGAAAGAGTTAAAGTAAGAAAATAGCTTTGTATTTTCTAAATATTTACATAAGTACATGTCAGGGGTCGCTACCATTAGCAGAAGGACCCATAAATGCCGTCATTTTGAAAGTGAAAATGGTGAGACATTTTTGGGCAGCACCCGCAGTCAAGGTATATATAGGTCAGTGGATGTAAAAAATCAAGCACGAGGAAGAGTGTTTCATCCGATATCCAAACCCGAAAAGTGGGTTAAAAAACGAGGCCGCATTGCTTCTCAAAGAAATCAGGATTTAAGGGCAAAGGTCGTGGATTAGGCCAACTTGGGTGGAGTGGTGGACAAACTTGGGTGGAGATGTGGTGTGAGCAAACTTGGGTGAAGTGGGCATGGGGGGTGTCATGTTAGCCACAGACTGCACAGAGTAGCCTGCGGAGTCGGCTAAAGGTTTTCGTCCCATTTGAGGCAACACTTGCGATAGTAACTTCTAGTATTTATATAATTTCTTCCTCGGATATTCAAACCTCCGTAGAATTGTGTGACGTACACAAAAACTCATACGACAGAATGACAATCGTATACAACAATCGTATCGTGTACATTGGCCTTAATGTAACAATAATCTAGAGAAAATTAATAAAATAGACCTTGGCATAGGCCAAGCTCTTGGCAACTGCTTCCGTAGCTCAGTGGTCAGAGCACTGCACTAGCATCGCGGGTTCAATTCCCAGTCAGAAGGCCTTGGTGTTGCATTTTTTGCAACTGGTCCTGGTTTGGTCTTATAATGTATATATTCTACACTCGAAATTTTCCTTCAGCAAAATTACCTAGAACATCCAGTTTAATCGAGTGAAATGCCAAATATTACTTGTAATATACCTAATTGAAGCAAACCTACTCTCTCTCTCTTAGGGCTTTCAGAATTATTTCAAGTAGGCGGTCGCGATGAGAAAGCGTAGGCAGCTGGGAGGCGAACGGGGAGTTTTTATCTTTAAAATACAACTAAAGCCATTCTAATATATTGTAATAAAGAACAACTGCTCAGACATTTTTTTATACAGGATTTTATCAAATTTTACAAATTCTCCGTCTTAGTATTAAGTTAAGTTAACACTGAACAGTTAAAGCATTCAATATTTCGCTAGTTCATTTTGATACTTTGAGTAATCAAAAAAAAAAAACAGTCCTGGACCGACAACCATAACGGATACATTTCGTTTCAAGATGGACAAAGTCAATATTTTTGAACGAATACAAATTAGCATCGATTGTTTTCAAAAAAGGAATAAAAATAGGTGCAGAGCAGATATTTTGATATTTGAAAGAAAAGTAGCCGGCGGTAAACCTAGTGGCAACCACCGGAGCTCCGCCGGCCGCCGGCTTATTTTGAAAGCCTTGTCTCTCTCTCTGTCCTACTAGCATGAATACTTAGACATGATTTTCATCTTTAAGGCAAACAATGAACTTATTAAATTTGACGCAAGTTTTCCCTCTAAGAAAACCAAACCTAGTATACTTACAAGATCTCATCACAAAACAGACGGCAGCGCGTTGAAAGAGCGATTGAGCGATTCTACCGAACATGCACATATGGCAGATTGTACTTGCACTTGTCATCGGAACCACCCCACCCCCTCACGCCCCGGGAGACATGGGGCACATGTGGGAAATGGTTGGGGATTTGCTCGTCAAACTTCCCCTATGGGTTGGGGCGTTAGTGCAGTTTTGACATTGTGCAAATATGATCACCGAGTGACACAATGGAACGTCAGGTACATCTGGCTAACACGGCTGGCAAAAGTTTTGGGCCTACGCGACATCCGAGCTCGTACTTCAAAAAAGAGCGGGAAAGCACTGAAATATTTCGACTGGTCCCAATCTCGTTCCCAGAGCCCACGTTCCCCACGGGAAACTAGAGACTCTGGGATAATCCGTTTCAAATCACAGGATTCTTGTTATTCCGGTTGAGGTACTCATGCGTAAATATCCGAGCGGAATCTGGATAGTATGTTCTCCTTGTTTGACTTTTCCCCAAACAAGTCAATGGGGTTGCTGGCGAAGCTCGAATTACAGCATCTACACACATACGGCGAATATATCGATCGCGGCAACGTCTTCACTGGAGTCTTGTCGTCCGACATTAGTTTGGTTTTATTAATTCTACTTCCGGTCACTTCAGACCAACTCATGCTCACAATTCAGCCCATAACGTAACGATTTGAAACGGATTATCCCAGAGTCTCTCGTTTCCCGGGTGGGGAACGTGGGCTCTGGGAACGAGATTGGACTGGTCCGAGAGTCCCACATAAAAGTTAAATTTATAAGCATACTACCAAAAATTAGAGGTGGATAATTTGTGCATGGCTTCTTCGTCAATATGGTAACATATTCTGAAATGCCCCCATCGTAATTTTCATGCCCCTTTTTTCCAACACAAATGAATAGTCGTGTCTTATTTAGTCTTCACTGTCTGGTTGTTGTTGCCATGGCTAGTTCCCACTTCTTTTCCAATGTTTACCTAGCAAATTCACGCATACGCAAACGCAAACGTTTGGCAGCGGTGTTCATTTGGGTTAAAAAAAACCAACCTAACCCTCCTGGAGAAGAGACTTACTTTGACTATTGTTCATTGGTTTGGGACAATTGTTCGTTTGAGTTGAAAGATCGGATGCAAAAATTACAAAATAAAGCACGTTGTATTATTACAGGAGACAGCTACTATTCGTCAGCTTCCGATACCTTAGCAAAATTAGAGAGGACAACGCGGCAGTTTCGAAGAAAGAAACAACTACTCTGACTCCTTAGTTAATAACTGCATTAAGTAATAGATCAAACACGAGTTTCATCAGGGGTTCCACACACGAGAAAACAAATGAAAACCGAGGGCGTAGCCCCGAGCTTTTTATTGTTCTCGACTGGCTCTCCGAACTTCCCGCGTGTGCATCCATAACTCGATGGACCACGCCAAACCGCATGAACCATTTCTTAAAATATAATTTTTAACCCAAACCTTATTACGGATTGATAGGCTACAGTGTTTAAATATCATTAAGTAAATAAAGGTTTTACAGAGCTTTTACGGTATACTAAAAGTACAAATTCACTCCTATTAATTAAAATGTTAAATAGTACCTTGTATAGGCCGGTTTGCATCCAGTGTGCCGACGAAGCAAGACACAATCATCCATTTTACAGAAGGAGATTCTTGTTAGCGGAAAAATAGTCCAAAGTCTGTTTAAATTAAGAATAAAAAATAGTTATTGTAAGTTCTAGTAAAAAAACTTAACAAACGAGGTTAATAAGGCATTTACTGTATAGCTTTCGGTTCATTTTCTTTGTTGCTTTTTGTCCTGGCTTCGTCTTCAGTTGTTGCCGTTTACCGTACTTTTGAGCTTGTTCGCTTCGCTTCATGTTTACACCTGTTAAACGTTTATTTTCCTCGCTTAAAGATAAACAGCTTTTAGAAAAAAGCAAGACTAATGTCTCGGGACGTTTTATTGTTCAAAAATACCTAAATCTTTGTTATTTTCATTTAAATCAACTCGGAAATTTTGCCGCCAAAGTTAGCAGTCCGTAATGAACCAATCAGCGTGCGCCATGTCAGGTCAAACAAGCCTACAAGGAGGTAGGGTTACCCTTTGGGTTATCCTAGCTCTCGTACATTTATTTTTTGTTTCTCGTGTTTACAAGGACGCTATGGTAACCCGATGACGCTATGCCACCTAGTAGCCGGGTTGTGTTTTGTCGTTGTAAACGCGTTTGGGATAACTCGCCTACCCGGAACAACTCTGTACTAGTTGTCTAGTTCCAGGACTGATATTGATCAGAGAAAATATAGATGACAATTGGAATAATGTAGAACTTTACAAACTAAAGAAGACAGAAGATGTTAATGGTCGATACCGCGGAGAAAACAAAGCGTGAGGTGACTGTCTTGTATACTTTTATATGTATATAATATTATGAAAGGTAGATGGACGTTTAAACTTCATTACTTCAATCAGTCTGCAAGCAACATCATTGTTTTAGCGCTTTTCGTACGTTTCTGTCTGTCGTCGAATAACTTAAATTGCACCAACGTAAGTTTGGTTTCTTGTTAGTCTATTTTACTTGTAATATATGTATCGCATGTAGTCTCTTATATTGTGAAGCGCTGTTAGGTAAAAGAATCTGTTGTATTTGGAACTGGTTTCAATTGCGACAGAAAACTGTATTGGGAAATGATTTCTAAATACAGTATTGAAATTTTAAATTAACATATGTATTTTTTTCCCCTAAATTTCCCTCATCTTCTAAGCCCTGCCCACTTGAATTAATTAGGTCTCTGGTTTAGACTGGGTTTCTAGGTAAGTACATGTGACGTAAATCAAGCGACCGGATTGGCCGAAATGCTATGAATATCTAATGATGTGTGAGAAGCTATTTCAAATCCTCGTTAGTGTTTTAGACTTGGTTGCCAAATCCCATGTGCCGTTAACAATAGCTCGGCTGCGCCTCGCTGTTGTTAACGGCACAAGGATTCAGGAACCACGTCTAAAACACTAACGAGGATTTGAAATATTACTTATAATATAAAAAATATTCCATAAAATTTTGAAATTGGAGAGGGAGGTGTTTTTATATTTCCTTGTTTTCCGAAATGTACATAATAAAACACTTGCGTAAAAAGGTTGACAGTTCCTATATTTTCCGTCACACCAAGGTCCCACCATGTCCCCCAACACGCAATTAAATAATTCCGTTGCAGAAATTCTCGGCTTGGGACATCAAAAATCGAATATAAAATATAAAAAAAATTAACTTTCTGCAGATTTTCGGTCGGGCGGCACATTAATATTTTATAATAAAATAAAAACATATGTGTACGTGAGCTTCAAAATGTGGTCGGGCGGTGATGAGAATTAAGAAATTTTCTTTATGTGGCCTAAAGCTGAGTTTTTGTACTACAGTATAGTGTTGCTCATAATATCCTTAGTATATAACATAATATCCTCATAATATCCTTAGGATATAACATAATAACAGTTCTATCTTGTGATACATGCACGGAAGGCAACCGGCCTAGTAAATATCTTGATCAATGTCTAAGCTACATTTATATGGTGGTTGCCTGCTTGTAACAAAAAGTTTTCAGATTGTTGTGGATGTTCTTCTAAGTGTTATATTTAGACGAATTTGCGCCATGTTTTTTTTTTTTGTTTATAATTGTGAGCTATGCGAATTAGAATAATCAGAACTTCAGGCACGCTGATTGGATAGAATTCTGATTTAGCCAACTCAAATAAAACACAAACGTAAATATAGGCAGCACTTTACAGATATCCCATCCATCACATTGTGCTATCAAAAAGCTCTAAATTTTAGTATATAACTCAATAATCACGACTGCCAACACCCCTCACCTTCAAAGTATACACTATCCGATACGATTTAGTATGGTTGCCTGCTTGTAACAAAAAATGCCATCAAAAGTAATATTTTGAAGCCTTGGCCGGCCGTCTATTATATAATTCTTGATATCAAGTCTCATCCAATAATTGTTTATTATCTGAGAAGGAAGAGATCTCAGACTGGTCGATAATTGAGATCGCGCACGTGAGTAATGAAAAAAAATGTTGCGAAAAGTCTTTAGTAGTTATTATTGGAAAAAAGTAATTTAGTAATGTTTTAATCTGTTTTGAACGTGCAGTTGCACCTGCGGGAACCCAATTTTAGCAAATTCACCTTTGTGAAAAGCAATAATAATTACTTAAGTTGTTTTGAAACAAGGCAAACAAAAACTGAGTCGCCGACCAGAAAAGTAATTTAACGGTGGTCTTCAAGAGAATAATGCTTATCATGTCAAACTGACTCATATTGCACAAGCATTTTTGTTTGCTTTTCGCTAAAAGAGACATTATAAGAAATCAATAAAAGGTATAATCAACATATACTATAATTTAACTATAAAGTTCTAAATAAGATTTTGAAACAAAATTTAAGAAAGCGAAATATTGCAAAATAGGAGGGGCTTAAGTAACTACTGTATATAGTGTTGAGGCGATACATAAATGATATAACCGACATTTTAGTACGGATATTTCGCGACACGGTGGAGAAGCGACAAAAGACAGTCTATAAATGATGAGTAAACAAAATTAGGAGCTGAAACATATTCAGAAAAATTTCTTTCAAAATCGAAGAACAATAACCGTTTTTAGCTTCAAATCAGCAAAATCCTTTGCCTATATAATAATAACTAATTCTTTATTTTTAACCTCATTCTATTACAATAGCTTCATAATTATATTTTTTGTATTAAATTGATTTAAGGTATTATAAGCGAAGACGTGCAGAAGGAGACCATTATTAAACTCGAAGAGCCTGTTAATCGAGAATGATCGCCAAAGCTTAGATACAATTTGCTTGTCTTAAATGTCTTATTGCGTAAGTTGAAGTAGTTGATAGAAGATTTTATGACTATCCAAGTAAGACAACCCATAACCTTCTATTCAGTTATAGATACATTGCATGCTGCTATGGATATTAGTGGTGAAAATTTCATTAATGTCCAGGCAAGACAGTCACCAAACTTTAGCCAACGTAAAGAACTTTTATAATATGTACGTATGCATAATATTACACGAAGTTGGAGGAAAGTTCTATGTGTGCCTGATCAAAAAGACAGGAAAAATTTTTTGGTCTTTGAACTCGAGGCTATTTACCACTACGAAATCGAACGAACATTTTTTTTAATTATTTAAAAGCTAAAAGACGTTTTCCTACGTCTGTAGAATGAATTATATCTATTTATATATCTATGTGTGTATATATATATATATATATATATATACATATATATATTTCAAAAAATAAATTATGTATAATTATTAATGTAGTGTTAGTGTATAATGTGTATTACATACAGTGAAGTATTTAATAGTTGTCTTTTTTGTCTGATTATTCTTCCCAAGTGTGTTAAAGAGCAGCCCAGCAACGGAGAGTGATGTTCTTTCTTTGCGCTCCTCGTAACTGAAATACTCTCCAGACTGGAAAGGTGGTGGTGGAAGAAATAATTTAAGTTGTGTTTTAATATCTTCTCTATTTTGTACGATTTGTAAATTCTTTTTGCCTTAGGTTATACATATACGATCAGTATTGATACTATTGCTTGTTTGTGGTGTTTGATTTTCTAGCAACAATATCGTAGCTGTTAAATTCTGCATCTATTAAAATATCTATATTACCCAGATAAAATAATATTATGTAATCGAAATAGAATTTATACAATCGAATCAACAATTACGGCAATTTTTTTTAAGCTTTCTAACGTTGAAAATCAACGTTGTTTCCTCGTTAATATCGACGTAAAATTGACGTTGCTTTAACGTTAAAACAACGTTGTTTCGACGTCGCATATCTACGTCGAAATTTTGACGTCGATTCGATTTGCGTTTTCTACCACTTTTTCAACGACCTTTCGACGTCCGAGCGACGTCGAATCAACGACGAAACGACATCGAATCAACGTCGAAACGACGTCATTTTGGCAACTGGGTAGTTTTTCAAAACGTTCCGGAACCCAATGTTTGAACCCTATGTTTAAATTCTATTCGTCCAACATTTTGGTGTTTGTTGTTTAGAAATATTAGATCTCCTTAATTTCTAAGTTTTGTCTTAACTTTTTTCTTGTCTGGTTTCAGTGGGTAAGTGGTTTGGCCACCGTCCTGCGGAAATCCTGTAATTTTTTTTACTCTAATTGTAGTTAGTTTGACTCTTATAATTACGGTTTTTCATATTTAATCTAAAAAAAACTTTGAAAGGGCATGATGCTGGAAAATCGGAACAAATGGGGAGAAGTTCGGGCATCAAAATTTTAATAATTATATACAGCAGAAAACACAATTGTACATTCAGTATTTGAATAAATGAAACAGGTCGCTCAGCATTTTTTTTTTTAAACCTGGGGGAACCGCTGTATACGAGTATACTGATAACAATATCTCGGATTTTTTAAGCATTACTTATAAGTATGACTTTCAAACAAAGTCGAAATATTACAATTTCACAGTAATTCTTGTCAGTTTCAAAATGGCATTATTTTTTGTTTTATACTTTTTTCAAGTTTTCTGGAAACTGTGACTTGTATCTTGAATATTATATACGGCATTTTCTAAGCTCTAAATTCTGTTAAATCTTCACCGAAAATGTAGGAAATGGCGTTTCAGAGACTTACAGGCTTCTAAATTTTTTCCCCCGCATGTCTCCGGATCCTTAGACTCCCTCCCTCCCCTAATTCGTAAAATATTGGCTAATGGTTATGCATCACTAGTAAACACCATACGTTAGTTTAATGGATGCCTACAAATTTATAACGGCAGCTAGAAGGTATACGAAATCGACTGTCGGCAAGCTAGAAAACACTCAGTAGATATGCTATGAGAAATGGTCAAAATTTAATGTTATATTCTAATTAAAGTGCCAACGAGTGCCAACAGCAATGGAGGTATTATGCAGCGTTATATTAGTATAGCCGAAAAAGAAAATATTCACTTTGTTTATGTTTTAATAGACTATTGTTTATTTTGCATATACATGCAAGCAAATATCATTATTCGGTTATGCCGTTGTGTTGATTTATTGTCTGCATGACGGTTGAAAGCGCCGACTGCATATTTATCTACAGTTATGCACTTGTAGAAACGACAAAAAATTTAATTAAATCTGTCCAGATGAAATTCTAACAAATACAATATTTCCTCGGAAACTTCAAGGTTTACTTGTTTTGTTTCGTTTTATTTCTTTGGATTTGTTTTGTTTTGTTTTGTTTTGTTTTGTTTCGTTTCGTTTGGGCTTTGGGTTCTATTTAGTATTCTTTCCTATGCATGTTGGTTAAACATATCATTTTAAATGACAAATATATTAATCTGGTGTTTTTTTATACAATATTATTTGCCCTTGGCCCCTTTAGAGACCTTGAAAAGCGCAATTTCACGCCATTCTGAATTTATTTTAACATTAACAAGCATCTTTTAAATATTAGTTACATGATGAACATTTGTTAACATGATTGACTGAACTGTTGACCTGAAAGGTAGATGAGAGCATGCATATATACCTGCCAAACAGCAAAACTCGATTAAATTTAGACTGCATGGAAAATCAATACAGATGGTCACCCACAAAAATGGATTCTATTTAATTCTTTTTGTCAAAAAATCACTCAGTGACTTTACCTAATTCGTTTCGTTCGGCTTATATTGTCCAACCATAGTATACTCCTAAAAATACTTTTAACAAAACTAGACTCTTCTACAATTTAAAATTAATACTTTTATGTGGACTTATCGACTAATGTATTGACTTAATTACGACTCATTAACTAAAACATTGACAGTGGTAGTTATTGCCGACACTCATTTAATTTATATTTGCTGCGTCATTTACGTTTATAAAAGACTCGTGTTTGAGCAGCAACAGTTTAATCGACGCCTTTTGCATTGACGCCAAGAAGTTGTTAAAGAAGCAAAATTTTGATACTGTTTCAAGATTGATTTCTGGAACCTCTCTAAATTGCAGAGACAGGTTAATTGGAAGAAGGCAACAAAAGAAAACATTACAGGTAAAATTATATTTAAAGATTTCCTGTATGGATGGTTAATTTCTTAATTGTTATAGAAGCGGCCTAAATAATTTTCTAAACCCCAACGCAATTCAATATAAGCATTTTAACCCTACATAGGGAAGCGTGTAACTTCTAATTTTGTTCCAGTCAACAGAATTGTTTGGTTTTCCTTCTAAGGGTAACATTAAATTGTTTCTCATAGTCTCTTTTCTGAAATTCAGTTAAAACACATTTTGCTCAGCTGGATATTAATTTGAGAAAATTAGGAGGAGTTACGTAGGTAGGTAGAAGTTTCGTAATTCATATCGCTGAATACCGTGGGACTTTGCAATACTTCTAGGTTCCTGTACTATTCCAATTGTTTAAATATGATATTTAAAACCAAACAGGACGTTTGTGATTTCTCCCACTGGTATAACAGCGTGCATTATTTACAAATTTTCTGCTCGAGACTGGTGTCTTTTGAACCGTCAACGACATTTGCAAATCTTCAATTGATGTACGACGCTGAAGTCTTTGAGGTTGGCATTACGTACGTTCTTAACAAACCAAAAGGCTTTTTTTAGTGATTTGACCAGGTTTTTTGTCACCAATTTAATGGCCATTTCGCATGGCAAAGAATGTGGTGGAAATTCGCCGACTGTCGCCCATCAATGTTCCATCATAACTGTTCAGTGTCGCATCGGCGACGTTTCAGTGTAATTGTTTCAGAAGTTGAGTGGGTAAATTTTATGTCTTGAAATATTTAAAATGAAGTTAAATTATTTTTATAGAGCATAAACTGAGCTTTAAAAATGATATATAGCTTGTTGATTTATCTTTTATACTTACCAAATTGGAGTGAAGTTTTTCATAATTACATCACTTTTTTTAAAACTGAAGATATCTTTTCTTTTAAGCTTGTAGCATCTTTCATAAGCTTTTTGGAGACGTTTTAGTTTGTTGTTGTTTTTTGTCGGAATTAGTCTTTAGTATTTTATTCTGGGTAACACCAGAGAATTTTATTCACTTCTGGGGAAGTCGAACAGAATGAATTGTTAAAGGTTATTAAGTATTTGCATGTGTACGGAATACGTACTGATCAATTTCACTTTATTTATATATTTCATCCTGGTTGCTCGTTTTAAATTGCGCCATTTTTGTTTTACCACCTAGATATAGTTAAAATATTGCACAAGGCTCACTAATAATTAATTTTTTAATTTATCAAATAAATCTATTTTAATTTTAGCATTTCTAGTTGGCCAAAAGCTGAATATAATCATGGATCTGGCCACTGCAGCCAGAACGCCACAAGTTTGGAAAGTAATCTTTATGAGTCTTGCTCTAAATCTCTGCGTTGTCAGAACATTGCATTTAAGTGCGAATTTTGTGCTTTTAGAAAGAGGTATAGTGGGCATGCATTATTTACAGTAATTTTAATTTAAAATAAAAAATCGTGCACATAAAAATGAATAGATGATGTGTAACATTGCAATTGCTGTTACTCGTAAATTTTTTTAAATTCTATAGAAAATGCTGTGCGAAATAACTTCGATTTTTAGACTACATCTACAAACGATATTTTGTCATAATAGTGCAAGTTAAAAAAGGCCGACTGTTTGCAAGAAAACATTACAGCTTCCCTTGGACCTGTGACAGGTTGCGTTTTAATTAGACTGGAACTAAAGCGATCAAACTGTCGGGCAAAATGTTCCGTGCAGAGCAATGGTTGGACGGTCATCTATGTTCTATGTTTTCTGCGGTCGTTGTTCTGTAATGCATAGTGTTTTAACGCAAACTTAACCAGTGAAGAACATAATACAGTAAATATTCTCATGAAAGAAACTTCAGATTAAGAACCTCCAGCCTGAAATTTAGTCAAATAAACAGCCAATAGATAAGAACCAGTTCAGCCCAGAGAAGTACTGTATAATTAGGAAGGAGTTTCTTACGCAAAAAATTACTAAAGCTCACAACACATGCAGGTACAGAGTATGTTTCAAGGGTCCTTGGAGAAATACATTAGAGTACTAAAACTCAATTAATTCTAGAACAATAGTACTATTTAATACTAAATATATAGTGGTATGTTTTATTTATTTGCTTCTTTATCGCAATAGTTAGTGTAATACATTGTGTTCTAGATATATTAATACACTCTATTTTAACTAGATGCATTTACAGTACTCTATATGGGGGAATACACTAGATCAGTTACAATTGTTTTTGCCCTATAAGTTTGAACCCGTTGAGAACCCATCAGCCTGATTTCTCACAAAGACATAAGAACATTTTCAGCCTGACTTGAAAAAATAGGAGTTCTTCTATGCGGGTTTTTACTGTAAATCACACAGCTTTTTCTTTCATTATGTTTTTTTTATTAACAAGAACATCGCCTGAACAAATCCTTAATCTATGAACAAGAAGTGGAAA
Organism: Paragorgia papillata; assembly: GCA_035771165.1. NCBI lineage: Eukaryota > Metazoa > Cnidaria > Anthozoa > Scleralcyonacea > Coralliidae > Paragorgia > Paragorgia papillata. The sequence goes on along the minus strand of JAWNZC010000215.1, from coordinate 1,144,750 downwards.
GTTTATTGGACTGTGGACATCTGTGTTTGGCTGAACTCTGCCGAGGATGTAAATCAATCAACTTTGAAAAGGAAGGATCCAAGAATATGAATGCAAGAAAGAAATGTCAACTGAACAACGAAACAATGACGACTAAACCAGAAAGACTCGTTCCTGACGCAGCATTTAATTATTATGAAGCAATAAATGTAAGTAGGCAAAGTATAAAAATAAATACATCAGTTGTGTTGGCCGAACAGGTTTAAGTTATAGATAACTGCGTGATATAAATTATTAATTAATATGATTATTACATATATTGCGATATAATTATTGATAAATATATATTATTACAAGACAAAAGAAATAAAGATAGCCACTCGCTTTGAATATAATTTTTTATTACACGAACCTTTTCGCTATAAAGCACCAGAAGAGCTTTATAGCCAAAACGTTTGTGCAATAAAAAATTATATTCAAAGCGAGTGGCTATTTTTATTTCTTTTGACATGTTGACAAATGACATATTTTAATATATATAATGACATATATATATTTTGTAATATACATATATATATATATATAAATATATATATAAAATTATATATTATACTACTGTAATAATATAATCACTATATCACGCACTTATAAACTAACATTCTGTTGTCTAAACATTGCAGATGAAAGAAAGTGATCAAACATGCGAAGCAAAGGTAACTGTATTTAAGACAATAAGTTTAGGCAATTAAATAATCTGACAAGGCAGATTTAGAGAAAGCTTTGATGTCTAAGACTTTAAGATACGAAAATATTATCTGAAAATCTTCAACGAAACATTTAATTATATTAGCCAATATAAGAACTCGTATAGAGTCACAAATTGAACTCTTGTTCCTTGTTAGTAAACGTGTGTCCTGAAATTCATAATTACTTAATATTTTATTGATTTGTGTTTATTTTTAGACGTTGGCTTATTTGTACTCACGTTTCTCATCTGAAACATGAATCATCGTTTCCATTATCTACTTTAGTCTTTCCATATTAAAATTGAAAAGATTCTTTAGATATTCGTATATATCTTATTCGAAAAAGAAAGAAAAACCAACGGATTCTCTTCCTAATCTGTTCTATTTTATTCTAATTCTAATTCCAATTCTAATTGACTAATTCTAATTAATTATAATTCCAATTCTATTCTATTCCCTTCCATTCCTTTACATTACATTCCTATTCTAACCCAATCCATTCCATTCTATAGTCTAGTCTAGTCTATAGTATAGTCTGGCCTGGTCTACTCTAACTTACCTTAACCTATTCTCTCTTATCCTACTCTTTTCTACACTACCCTAATATTGTCGCTATAAATTCTCTTATATAGTCGAACTTAAATTTTATTGATACGGTATAACGAGTTTTATTTGAGATTTTATTTCATGTTCTAATGATTTGTTTTTAATTTTAGACGTTGATGAATGCAGCCTCGACCCCTGTCACCAAAATGCAACTTGCAACAATACCGCTGGTTCTTAAACTTGCACATGTAATCGCGGTTTTATTGGAAATGGAACAAACTGCACAGGTAATATGTTTTGGTAGTTGAACAATGATGTTTAGTCTTAGAATATAGGCGGAGTTATTTCCAGCAGATTGAAATTCCATAAAATTAGAATTGTTAGGATATCACGCCCACCCAGAGAGGGTGTGCAAACTGCGACACCAGCAAGATCCCCCCTCACTTCCACTCACCTGCTTTGAAATTCAATAAAGTTTTTGCTTTTGGTGAAGAAAAATCTACCTTTCGACCGCACTGGATGTTTCGGTACGATGACTGTAGACCCGACATTCGCACAACGCATGCGCAATACAGTTTATTTTAAACTTTGCTTGTTGGACTTTTTTCAACAACGAACGCAAGGTCCGATATGATTTTATTTATTATGTACATATATACTTAAATTTATAAAATACAAGAAAATTAATGTGCTGCTTATGTAACGTTGAATTGGGAAAAAATATCGAAATAGTAAAGGTTCTATTAATCGAATTGAACTGTACGTTTCTTTGACAAAGGGCCTTAGCTCGAAACGCTATCGAACTGCATGCAATATTCCTTAATCTAAATTGCACTTCAAGTTTTAGGCTGCAGTGTTTAAAAATTATTGGGGCCAAACAGCTAGGCGTCTACAAATTATTTGGTCCCACCAGTCACAAATTCTTAGGGCCCACAAGGTACAGATCCTCAGGGCCCACCAGGAAATCTCCCGGTGTCGCTGTGGGCCACGCCGCTCTTGTGCTTAGTTGACGCGTTCAGTCAAGTGATCGTCATCTGTGATCTATTACAGTACACACATGGAAAAATGTATTTGTTAAATACACATTGTAAAATTCTAATTATACGACCTGGGGCCACAGCTTATACAGCAATAATACCGCGAGAGTGATCGAGAGAGCTTCTAGTTATGGGAAGCGAAAAAATGTTTGGAGACACATACCACAGTAACATTACGTTTTCCCTGTAGCTATATATTTTCTCTAGATGTGTCTTTACAATACAACAACACATGCACGTTAAAGTCGGATTAGTACACTTTTATATATTTGTGACATTCTTCTACTTAATCTTTACATATAGTACTGCGGAAAAGTTGTGCTGATTTGTACAAAAATGGAGTAAAAGAAAATGGCATGTACACAATTGATCCAGATGATCAAGGAGCTTTTGATGTAAGGTGTGACATGACAACTGAATCAGGAGGTTGGACTGTTTTTCAAAGACGAATGGACGGAAGAGAAAATTTTTATCTAAATAGGACTGACTACAAAAATGGATTTGGTAATCTCAGTGGAGAGTTCTGGCTTGTACTGGACATGATAAATCGTCATTACCAGAAATTTGGGACATTTTGCGGCCACGTTCGTAGCCAGTGGTTACTCCCATGATAATAATATACAGTAAATATTTTGCGAAAATGCAAACGGCTGCTAAGAACAAAGATCGCCTCTGCTTTCAAAGTGAACAAACATGGCTGCAGGCTGCTCGAAAGAGAAAGACCTCCGTGGCTTCGTCGTTTGTCCTTCTCGCAGCTCAACTCCACGTTTAGACATAACGGCCTCCTGCTGATAGACGAAATCGGAGTTTCGACTGTGCATACAATCTGAGTCGGGATAAAACGTAGTTCGTTTATAACATGAGGCTGAAGCAGCCGCAGTAAACATAACATTTCTGATTTCAGAAACCTTTTAATGCTTAGGTATTCTATAAGGATAAAATTTGCTTCTCAATTATCCTTGACAATAATCCTAAACGTAGTGTCTAAAAATAATGAACTCAAAACATGAAACTAAATATATAGTCCCAGCCTATGTTATCTTCCCGTTATGCTTTAATAGACACGATGTAATTTGCATAGGGGCCCAAATTGAAAAGGAAACTAATTTGCATGTGGGCCTAAATAAAACTACGATTTGGTGCATTGCTCAAACACACTGTAAAACCAAGAAAGTTTAAAGGCTTTGGGAACCGCAATGTTGTTAGATACGGAGATATTTACGAGTTATATTAGCAGTTCGAACATTGCTAAATACATAGCAAGCTCCGCAGTTTCCATCGTTCGCAAGGAAAGTGGTGTATTTGGCAGATTTATATCGCATGTTCAGCAGGATTACTATGGCTTACATAACAGAATGAGTCAAATAAGCAGCGTAAATAAATCGATGTTGGGAACCGGCTGTGTATTTCGGTAAGCGAACATTTTTTGTTATAACGTTTCCTTACTTAACTCTTAACAGGAATCGAGCTCCGCAACCGAGAAGTCTATGTCCCTAGTAGGATAAATTTTAAAATTTATGATTTTACTGTATTATTCCTTATACGATTTGGCCGTCATATTTAATGGCCTATATGCGCCCGCGCGACGCCATCTTGTCCCTAATTTCTGGTAATGTTTGTCAAAGAGTGGTCAAGATATTTTGAGAGTTGATCTGGAAGATTTTGAAAACGAGACACGCTACGCTAACTACAGCACATTTGCCGTGGCAGATGAAACGGACCTATATAAGTTGACAGTAACAGGTTATTCAGGTGAGAAACGTTTTATTTGAGAAAGTTATTAACAAGGTACAAAGATATTTGTTTGTAGTTGCGTATTAAAAAATTGAAACGTGTCGTACGCTTGGTCAAATTTGTGCCAGACAATTCGCCACAATGACAGTATTGCAGAAGAATTGCTTTCTACTCTGTGCAACGATTGTAGAAACTTGTCTCGCGAAGATTTTGGCTATTGTACAAAATGGTAAAGGTCTTGTTATTGCAAGTCGTTCACACGATCTGATTAATTGGATCCGACAATTGTGCTGATGTATAAATGTGATTGACTAGAGTGACTTACAAGAGAGTCGATATATAGTAAGGTTTGGTATACTGCCAAAATATGGAACGTAGATTATGTGATTCCAGCGAAGGTCCTTCGTCAGAGAGAAACGTCACATTTCTTTGACTTACAAGAGTGTCGAGTAATTTGCTTGCGAACACTACAGTTTTTACTTTGATATGTAAATCACATACATTAAGGTGCTTCCATACAGTTTATTGAAAAATGGAAAATACAAGTTTGAGAGTCCAAAACACGTGCATAAACAATTCGGAAAAAGAATAAAACTAAATGTTATGCATAGTTAAACATTCTGACAATCAAAAACTGTTACCAAATAAATAGTAGTTACCAAGTAAAGAGTAATCAATAGGTCGATTTTAAAATAATTCTGTAGATCCAATTTTTTTAAAAATTAACAAACAAGAATTTTTCCGGGAAAATATTATTCGTTTTACAGAATTTTTTTAAAATCGGCCTATTGATTACTCATACTTCAAGAAAAGTTTTAATAAAAAAAAAGTTAGGGGTCACCAAAGTTTTTTTCGAATTAAATTAGTTTGAAGGGTAATTGGCAGCCATTTTGAAACGTCATTGTTGCCATAGCAACAACGGTTGCTATTTATTTGGTAACAGTTAAACTTTTTTAAACAGGTAACTTTGTCAGACTCTTTAACTACGCATAACATTTAGGTTTATTCTTTTTCCGAATTGTTTATGCACGTGTTTTGGACTCTCAAACTTGTACTTTCCACTTTTCAAGAAACTGTATGGAGCCACCTTAAAAGGAGATTCTGCTCTGATTATTCTCAAACTTTAATAATTCATGAGAAAAATTGAGAAGAAATAAATATTTAATCAGTATTTAGAAATCGGAAGAAGATTACGGTCAAATTTAGCAAATATTTTGGTCGATTTTGTCTTAAAATATTGATTCATTTAAGAAGCTATATCCAACACTCCTCAGTGTTTGTCCTCCGATGTCTAAATACAGCCAAGCTGGTTAAAACATAGTTAATAGAGCATACGCATGGTTTGGAACAGGGCGCCCTAGTTTGGAAGCTCTATCGTCTTTCAACATGAAGCATGGTCATGTTGAACTGACAATGGAGATCCTTATATGGAAGTAAATTGTATGGACACGTGACGATGAAGCACCACAACACGTGACGATGATGCAACTCACTAATTAGGGAGGAAAGCAATCACGTCATGGATTGATGATCACCTCAATACGGTTGTTACAGTTTACAAACGTGGAACAAATTTATGCTCTGTGTAATGTTATAACATATATAAACAACTGTGCGAAGTTTTACGAAGAAAATCGGACGAGAAAGATCAGAATCATAAAGACAGAAGTATAGTTCGATATGGTTCGATGATCACCGCATATCGCATGGAACATTGTCTGTCATTGGAACGGAAGGGAATATTAATGATTTTTTTCTCTCGCTTGTCTACATTTATAATTAAAGGGGATCGCTTGTTCATACTATTTGTTCATTGTTTACAAATTACGAGCTGTTCTAACTTCCGTTAATTCGTTTAAAATTTGAATTTGAAATTCGAGGTTTTACTTCCGTTCCATGCTATATGCGGTGATCATCAAGCCATGACGTGAATTGGTTTCCTCCCTTCTCTTATTCTTTCTCCTCTCCGCCTGGCGAGTTGGCCGAGCGGGGGTTGAGTACGAGAAAATCATTGAATCCTTGATTCGGCTTGTTTTTGGAGCAACAAGAGTCAAGAGCAAGGACACTACTAAACTATACGGTAATTTATATATAATATATATGTGTGTATGGATGTATAAACTGTTTAAAACAAAAAATACATGTTAGAGCTCCCTATGCCCGAGCGTTGCTATTGGATGACTGCTTCATTATACAAAAAATACAATACCGTGAAATTGCACAAATTTCCATAAATCATAGAACAATCACTTTGGACGAGTTTCCAAACCATGTATATGTTCTATTAGCTATGATTAAAACAACACGCGGCTTTGCCTCGTATGTTCAACTTGCTTGGCTGTATTTAGAAATTGGAGAAAGAACACTGACGAGTGTTGGATATATTAGATCGGATTATGTGAAGGCATCTTTACACGGACATGGTGGATTTTTTTCTCCTTGCAAGGTAATGCTGGTGACTCACTTGTTCATCACAATGGAATGAAGTTTACCACTAAAGAAAAAGATAATGACAATGACAGTGCTCGAAACCGTGCTGTGCTTAACAAAGGTGCCTGGTGGTACAATATAAATGTCATTACTCCAACTTAAATGGTTTGTATCTGCGTGGTACTAATATCAAACGTGGTAAAGGCGTTGTCTGGCATCACTGGAAAGGATTCTACTATTCTTTAAAGACAACTGAAATGAAAATCAGGCCTCGCAACTTTTAGAATATCTTTGTGCGCACAAAACAGCGTTATTGTTAGAGAAAAGCTCATTTAATAACCATAATTATTTTTGTAATATATCAGGTGTCAAAATCCAATGTTCTAGGGTTCTGATTTTCTGATTGGATTAGCAGTCTTTGCGTGACAGTCAAAAAATTTGAGCGTGATGTTTTCCGCGTAACCCAATGCAGCGGGAAACCTAACATTTCAAAAGTTGATTGGCACTAACCCTGCATTAAGCGTTAATCTATGGAAAGCCATAGCTGTCTTAAGTGGTCAAACTTCATTTCATTCGGTGCTTTTGTCATTATACGCGGTGCTTTCATCATTATACGCGGTGCTTTCAACATTATACGCGGTGCTTTCAACATTATACGCGGTGCTTTCAACATTATACGCGGTGCTTTCAACATTATACGCGGTGCTTTCAACATTATACGCGGTGCTTCGAACATTATACGCGGTGCTTCGAACATTATACGCGGTGCTTCGAACATTATACGCGGTGCTTTCAAGTTTCAACATTATACGCGGTGCTTTCAACATTATACGCGGTGCTTCGAACATTATACGCGGTGCTTCGAACATTATACGCTTATATTCGGTGAGCCAGTATTTTTGGTCAGCGTTTTGTAAGGACTACCGGATGTACTTCATGTTTTCAAATACATATCAAAGGTGTGAGCTCGTGTCATTTCCTACCTCGAAATTTGCAAGTTTAGCGTTCAGCGTTTTCTGGGCTTTAGGCAGTGTTTTCTTTTTAAAATGGAGCAAATACTACAATCGTTAGACATGGGAACTTTGCTTGGCCGTTTCCAAGCTCAAAGAATGGAACCGGCGACCGTTGTAGCGACATCAGATCAATAATTGGTTCGTCTCGGTGTGAGCACAATCGGAGAGCGTATTCGCCTACGTGATGCTTGTAAGAAGAAATTGGAGGAAAATACTCCTTCTACAAGCCAAACCGCTGCTGTTCGTCAGGAGCGTCTTTCCATTTTTAACCCACGAAGGCATAACAGCCGTAATCAAGCACGTGCGACAGCGAGAACCTCGAGTAGCGCGAGTAAGCAAGCGGTGAAATAAGTAAATGACCATTGGAAACAGAATGGTGTGGGTCTGGTATTATAGACAGACTATAGACATTATACTACTAACATTGTTAAACATGGGACATATATTATGCAGAAAATTCACTGCTTTTGCAAGTTTAGCTGAACATTTATTTACACTGTAAATTAAATGACTGTTTTGAATTTAACTATATAGTTGCAAGCAGTGGCTGTAATACAAATATAACAACTTACCAACCCAACGACTAGTGCATTTTGTGCTAATTAATGCTTATTCATTGATTTTCATGTTTTGCACATTATCCAAGTTCAACAGTACCATAAAGGCTCATTTGGATTGGGGGGGGGGGGGGGGCATCATTTTGTTGTCCAATCTTATTGTACAAACTTGAGTAAGACTACAGTATGTCCCCCCACTTATGTGGAAATAAGCATAAATTATCATAACATGCAGTAGTTGAGGGGTTGGTAAGATGCTCCACACAGCAACATGCATTAAATGAAACAAATTTCCATGTTGGGGGGGGGGGGGGGGGGTAAATGCTTTCATTGAAAGGTGGTTCCGTTAATTTACCACTCGGTTCAAGCTGATTTTCAATAATTATTTCATTCAAACACTTTTATTCCTTCCCTAATCTAAATTGTAAATAGTTTTATATTATTGTAATCATGTTAAGATTATTTGCTAATTTTAATAACATTAAATATTATGCCTTCTGATGATATCTAATGCTTTGATGTAATCTTCGATACCATGGTTTGATGAGGTCCAGGTTTCAGAATCAGCATTTAGTTCATTTAGGCAAGCTTCAGGCAGTGCAGATAGCAGAGTTTTGTAAAATGTAAAATAAAAGTAAAAGTAAACCATAAGGTTCAGGTATTTAGATCCTGGTTGTGACCTACCATCCTTGGTGTATTGTGTTGGTGAGTAGTGGTGAAAAATGGTTAATAATTTGAGGTCTAAGGTGTTGGGGTGATAAATATGATTGAGATTACGGAGAAGGGTTGGGGTTAAGAGGGTTATGTTTAGGGTTGAGGTTAGGTTTTTAGGAGGTGGCTTTTAAGTTATGGGGGTGGGGGTTAGTATTATAATTTATTTTTATTTTTAAATTTAATTATAACTTTCATTTAATTTGTAAAATAAACTTGGGCTGATAAATGTGATTAAGGTCAGGGTTAGGTTTAGGGTTAGTGGGGTTTTATAATTAGGGTGGGTGGTGTTAGGGTTGAGATTAATGTTAGGGTTGGGATTTGAAGGGTTGAGGTAGGGGTGGGTTAGGATTAGGGTTAGGTTTTATGAAGTGGATTTTAAGTTTTGAATTTTATGGGGGTGGGGGGTAGGGGGTGGGGGGGTTAGTAATATAATTTATTTTTATATTTGATTTTAATTGTAATTGATTTTTAATTATAATTTATTTTAATTTGTAGAATAAATCCTTCTGGAGAAGTCAATTGTGCTTTTGTTGTGGTAGGGGGACCAAATATGGGAATCCACTGACTTGTGCTTCCTTGAGATTGGAGTACGTAGATCGACGCTGATGTCTAGTAGAATTTGGCACCGGTGGCGACGAGGCGAGCTCCAATCACATGAGTTTATTGGGTGATTCGTATTAGGATTTGTGAGAGTTTGGGAAAAAATGGAAAGACGCTCTTAACGAACAGCAGCGGTTTGGCTTGTAGAAGGAGTATTTTCCTCCAATTTCTTCTTACAAGCATCACGTAGGCGAATACGCTCTCCGATTGTGCTCACACCGAGACGAACCAATTCTTGATCTGATGCCGCTACAACGGTCGCCGGTTCCAATCTTTGAGTTTGGAAACGGCCAAGCAAAGTTCCCATGTCCAACGATTGTAGTATTTGCTCCATTTTAAAAAGAAAACACTGCCTAAAGCCCAGAAAACGCTAAACGATTCGCTGAACGCTAAACTTGCAAATTTCGAGGTAGGAAATGACACGAGCTCACACCTTTGATATGTATTTGAAAACATGAAGTACATCCGGTAGTCCTTACAAAACGCTGACCAAAAATACTGGCTCACTGAATATAATCGTATAATGTTCGAAGCACCGCGTATAATGTTCGAAGCACCGCGTATAATGTTCGAAGCACCGCGTATAATGTTGAAAGCACCGCGTATAATGTTGAAAGCAACGGGTATAATGTTCGAAGCACCGCGTATAATGTTCGAAGCACCGCGTATAATGATGAAAGCACCGCGTATAATGTTGGAAGCACCGCGTATAATGATGAAACCACCGCGTATAATGATGAAACCACCGCGTATAATGATGAAACCACCGCGTATAATGTTGAAAGCACCGCGTATAATGTTGAAAGCACCGCGTATATATAATGTTGAAAGCACCGCGTATAATGTTGAAAGCACCGCGTATAATGACAAAAGCACCGAATGAAATGAAGTTTGACCACTTAAGACAGCTATGGCTTTCCATATTAATCTGTTGTTTTCCGTATTTTCTGACTGACTGTTTCACTTCACAGACAATAAATGCTTTATTAATTCGTACCAAGGTGTGGAAAAAGAAACCTCCTTCTTATTTGTATGAACAACTCTGTTTCTTTGCTATTATCAAACATATTAGTGCTCCGTCGTGGTGACGTCACTATTTAAGTTTGCCGCTTTTACCCACAATTCTTTCAGTCCGAACAATAGTTAATGGCTCATTTGCAATCATTTGGAAGTAAATTTTGGTTTGTTTGTCCGTATTATGGGCCGTATAAATAGCAGCTCTACGCTACTCTATTACTTGAAAATCTACTTGTTTGGTGTTGTGAGAGAAACACACCCACGCGCTTTCGTCGAAGTAATTTGGTTTAATAACAGCAAAGATATAGAACCTTCCATGCAACCTCGTCCCCAGCGCCATTTGTGGGGGCTGGGCCAAGATGGCGGGCAAAAGCAAAATGGCGGCAACAAATGGCCCTGGCAGACTGAACCATCACCACATCTGATTGGTCGATATAACATTGGATGCTTTAGGTATTCTGATTGGTGGAAGCAAGGCAGGTGATCGGGCTAACTCTCGGGCATTAGTTTAAAGGGCTCAAATTCAAATAAGTGATGGCGGCAAATTTAAAAACAACTACAAAATCAATGAAAATGAGAGAAAAGCTGGCGAAACTCCGGGATAAAAACAACGTGGGAATAATATTTAATGATGGGTTGTGTCGTTTCTGTGCCCTGCCATACAACGAAGTTCACGAGGCGACCAAATCGTTTTCTTAATCTGGAGAAACGAATTGGAAAACTTTGTGAACAAAGTCAAAGAGTATTTTAGTATTGAGGTTGCAAAAGAAGATAATTTCGCTGTAGTTAGAATTATCCAAAGCATATCGAACGCAGTATAAGAATACATTAAACGTGAGCGACATCTTGAATCTTGCAGGTCAATCGAAAGCCTGACTAGTCGCAATAAACTTTGTGAAAATTGGGTCCGAGTAAAAAAAGAGGCATTATATGGCGCATTCTTGGCAGCTGTGACAGGCCCATTTGTTACGGCCATTTTGTTCTTGACCTCCATCTTTGCCCAGCCCCGGGTTGATAACCTTCTTCGATAAATCGTTAAGTACGTGTGACATCTAGATGTCTAATTTGCATATCAAACAACCAGAAATATCTCAACAATGAAGCAAGGAAACGAAAAACTGCTAAAGATGTTACTTTGTCATTTTAATTTTCTTTTAAATGAGACAGACTTAATTTTCACCTTATAAGCAATTTTAATAGAGGTTTCGCTGTATTCTAAAAGTAGCGAGGCTGAATTTTCATCTCTGCATGGAAGACTGGGGGTATACACAGTTCAGGTCTACATGACTTCTATTGGTTTACCTGGTCAATGATCAGAAGATAACACTTCAGGTATATATATATATATATACTTTATATAGCACACTGGGTTAGGCACGTTTGGAGTTAGGAATAGTGTTCGGGTTTGGAACAGTGTTAGGATTAGCACAACCACTTTTAATTGTTGTTGTAGTAAGTCTTGGGCTTACAATGTTCAGATTTAAAACTTTGAACTATGTCTTAAATAGCGCTTATAATTGTAGTAAGTCTTGGAATTATAATGTTTAAATTTAGAACTCTGAGCCTATGTTATAAATAGCTTTTATAATTGTTGTAGTAAGTCTTGGGATTATACCTATGTTTACGTTTAAAAATGTAGAAAAGCGTTTACATCAGTAGTTCTTGTGTGAACAATAAAACAAATGAGCTGAAGTTGTAGATTTAATTATATAACTCTTGCATTGCCTAGTTCGTTCGTGCGGAATCAATAGCATTCGACGTTCTTGACGCAATAATTTTGACACGACATTTTTGACGCGGTATTTTTGACGTGGTATTTTTGACGCAACATATTTATTGCAGTATTTTTAACCCGACATTTTTTACGCTAAACAGGGCACCGCTTTTTAGCACTTTGTTTGGTTCTGACACATTACCGCTAGCGATTTTCCCTTGCTCGCGCATCGCAAGTTCACCACTTTTCGCGAAACAGTTTTGAAGCTGAAAATGTTGTTGAATGCGTAACGGCATGCCGAAGATCTGGAGCCCGGTGAGGTTGCTAATCTCGACACGCGTGCAGTAATGAGTAATAATTTATTTAACGTCGCAAGCACAGGATGTGATCGCCCAACCATCCGAGCCAGGGGCTCATGTTAAAAGTGCACGACATAAGCTGCGACCTAACGTATCATTTTACACCCGTGGACAAACGTGATATCATATTCGGATCCTACGTGCTTTGATACGTATATAAAGCGAAAAATGTAATTTGCCTTGAGTTGACCTTTAACACCACACGTAACTTAAAAACTTACTGTTCATTATCCAACGCTTTCACCCTCTGATTTAGTGGCTTATAATTGGGGGGGAATACGACTTTTATGTAGGTATACATTATACGTTGGCTTGGAATTTTTTAAAGTAGTGTTCGCGAACTATAGTCAATTTTTCTGAACCATGTGCAGTCTACTTTTTCAAATATTTATGAACGGGGAATAGGATAATTACTTCAACACTCTTAAAAGCCAGAAGCGTTTGGCTAAATTTCCATAACGAGAAGTGTTTTTGAGGAACGAAGACTGGTTTTCTACAGAGCAATACTAATAATGTAAGTTATTCTATAACTAGTTGACATTTATAAAATAATGCTTCAAAGTATACAACCGTTTACTCTATAGACTTTAAAATTTACATTGATCTGGGTCCCACCAGGGCTACGTTGGCACAATAGCGAAGAAGAGAGTAAATAGATTTGAATAAGGTTCGCACTGAAGCAGAATTTCGCGGGACTTCTTATAGAAAACCCCGTATTGCTATATAGACTAATTTTTTCAAGTATATTAACACTATCAAAAGTATATTGCGCATGTAATAAAAACCACTTTGAGTTAAAGCGTGTGAAAGTCGATCTCGACATTCGTCTAGAGGCGGATTGTGAAAAAATCGTTCCTTTACTAAAATTAAAATTTATTGGCATGTTCTAATTCCAAATTTTATAAGTTTTAATATAATGCGGAAATTAAGGTATCTTAAGAGCCACACATAAAGGTATATAAGGTAACGTTAAGCAAACTACATTTTTTTCAATAACAATCTAAAAAAATACAACACAAAACAAAGTCCATATGGTAGCATATTGTAAAATCCCAAACATTTGAGTAAATAGACAGACTGGAATAAATTAAAGAACTAATACTTTGAGTTTCATTTCAGAATCCGATTGTGAATTTGGCGAAGAATCTCGAACTTTCGACGGACGATTACTGAAGGAGACACTGTGAGATATTTTGAGCCATAATACGGCAAAAAATTGTAAAAGGTCGCAATGCCGTTTCATAAACGTAATCAATCCTTTTTTCCAAGACGACTTGCTATTGGGATACTGGTATTTGTGATAGTTTCAACTTTGGAAACTTGTTCCGAAGCATTGGCTGGATGTAAACAAACAAAGCATGTTCTTACTCGTGGTATGTTCTTCAACTCTTCTTCAATTTACAGTTCGCGTCTTTTCCTACTTTAGTTTTGTCTGTTTAACTCTACTCTGGTCTACTCCACTCCACTCTACTCCACTCTGGTGTACTCTACTCCACTATACTATACTCCATTCCACTCTACTTTAGTCCACTCCACTATACTCTACTCCACTCTACTCTAGTCCACTCCACTCCACTCCTCTACTCCAATCTACTCCACTCCACTCCATTCCACACCACTCAAGCCCACCCCGACCCATTTTAATTAGTCCTGATTTGTATCTATCCTGCTCCACCTTATTCCACCCTGCTTCACACTGCTCTACTGTGGCTTACCTCGCTTAATTTTGCTCTACTCTGCTTTACCTTGCTCTACCTGCTCCACCCTGCTCCACCCTGCTCTATCTTTCTACATCCGGCCTCACTCTGCTCTAAGTTGCTCCAGGCTGCTCCACTCTGCCCTCCATGATTCACCCTACTCCATCCTGTTGCACTCTGCTCCACCTCTTCTGCTCTACTTCTCTCCACCTTTTCCCAACCTGTTCTATTCTGCTTTCCCCCCTGCTCCAACTTGCTTTAGTTTATTCTACCCTGCTCCACTTTATTCCACTCTGCCCACTATGTTTTACACTGCTTCACCTGGCTCCCCTCTCATCCACCCTGTTACACCCTGCTACACCCTACTCCATCTTGTTGCACTTTGCTCCACCCTGCTCCACTTTGATCCATTTTGCCCCACCGTGCTCCACCCTGCTCTATCTTGTAAAATGTAACGCTTGTGTTTTTATTATTCTAAATAACGGACATCGTTTAAAGAAATCTCTGATAAAAGAAGGAAATGCTTCTCATCTGATAGATTGCACTCGGCGTTGTATGGCCAAAAGTCCTCAATGTAAGTCTGTTAATTACGGAACGAGTTCAAAAACTGAAAGAAAATGTCAGCTGAATAACAGTACTGCGACTTGTGATAGATCAAACCTTGTTGTTGCTGAAGACTTTGACTATTGGGAGGAGGAGATGGTAAGTTTGTTAAATTTTGCCTTTGGTTTTACTTGTGTTTGTGATTTTCCTTATGCTTGTCTTTGTACTTTGTTTTTTCTTGTCCTTTTGCTTTTCCTTTCGCTTTAGTTTGTGCCTTTGCTTGTGTTTGCTTTAGCTTTGGCTTGCGTTTCCGTTTGCACTTGCACTTTTGCACAGGGCTTGTTCTTGTGCTTGTGTTTTGCTTGTACTCATGCTTGTGTTGGTGCTTGGGCTTGATGTAAATCTTCTTCTCTCCCATACACACTTTTTAAGAAGAACGAAACGTTTATAAATTCACCCCATTTGTAAATAAAAGGTTCTTATTCTTTCATATTTTTAGAACGATGATAGTTTATATTGTCCAGCTAAACCAAGCAAACTGAAACAAAGTAAAGGTAAAGAAACACCCTTTTCTTCTTTACTGATTTACGTGTTTAACCGCTATAATTTGGGGCTGATAAACACTTTAAAAGGCAAAACAATTATGAAACGTAGATCAGTAGATATAATTAGCAGAGATTTCGAAGCGCATGTTATGCGACATGAATGTACAACTTTCATGTTGTCATGGTTATGCTAGCACTTATCTGTCTCGCAGGCGCTCTTAGTGCCGTCACTCATTCCTCCCCCCGAGCGGCTGCTTACCCGAGCACATTCCTTTCGACGATTAGCCATTCACACCTTGGTTCCTAAAAACTGGGAACTGAAGCAGAATTAACAGAGAACCTCTGGTCTCCCTCGCAACCGCTTTTAACTTTTAATATTTGATTATTTCACAGTTTCATTTCAAAAATTTTTTGGAAAACGACATTCTAGGGTAAACTTTCAGATGTCATCATAGACTTGGATCAAGTGTGTCTCGAGGGGACGTGGAGTCGAGCGCGCCGCGAAGGGGCGTGCGAGGAGAATGGGGAGAGGGAGAGAGAGACAGACTTGGCTCACTTGCAGCGCGCCAAAATTTACCGACCTGTTTTTTGGGACTGAGGCGTGTCTTTAGACTTGGATCAAATTTGTCTCTTTACGTCATTAATCACTGCTCATTACAATGAACCGGTACAACTGAACCAGGTACAATTGAACAAATTTAAAGATATAACTGATTTTGCTACGTGTGAAAATACTGTACCCTGCTCCTGACGTCAGAGGTCATCTCATTTACATATTGAACAAATTGAAATATCTTGAAAACGAAGAAAGATACGAAAAAGTTGTAAAGCTCTTCTATTACAATTTTACGAGCTTTCAAATTAGACAAACTTAATTTTTGTTGCCAATGTCTTTTAACTGGTCATCTGTCAAACATCACCTGTCTAAAAATGGCGGGTGATTCATCAGGCTGTTGTTAAACCGTCAAAATTGTCTAGTTAAACTTGCACGTTTGAAACGTGAACAAACGCATTTGAACTCTCACGCCTAACGGTTGATCGCAATTAATGAATTTAAGTTTCGTGCTGAATCTTGTCTTTAACGTTCGTGTCGAAGTTTCGTGTTTAAGTTTCGTGTTGACGTCTCGTACTAAAGTTTTGTGCAGACGTTTCGTGTCGAAGTTTCGTGTTTAATTAAGTTTCGTGCTGACGTCTCGTACTAAAGTTTCGTGCAGACGTTTCGTGCCGAAGTTTCGTGTTTACATGTCAGTTTCGTGCTGACGTTTCGTACTAAAGTTTCGTGTCGAAGTGTCGTGCTTAAGTTTCGTGCAGACGTTTTGTGTCGAAGTTTGGTGCTGACGTCTCGTACTAAAGTTGCGTGTCGAAGTTTCGTGCTTAAGGTTCGTGTTGACGTCTCGTACTAAAGTTTCGTGCAGACATTTCGTGTCGAAGTTTCGTGCTTAAGTTTCGTGCTGACGTCTCGTACTAAAGTTTCGTGCAGACGTTTCGTGTCGAAGTTTCGTGTTTAAGTTACGTTCTGACGTCTCGTACTAAAGTTTCGTGCAGACATTTCGTGTTGAAGTTTCGTGTTTAAGTTTCGTGCTGACGTCTCGTTCTAAAGTTTCGTGTCGAAGTTTCGTGTCGAAGTTTCGTACTAAAGTTTCGTATTGACGTCTCGTATACTTAAAGTGCCCATGAAACGAAAATTAAGTTTGTCTTATTTGAAAGAACACTTAAAATGATAGAGTAACATATTTTGAAGTTTTTGGTTTCCTTGATTCGTTCTTGAGGTATTCCAGTTTGCTTGATATGCAAATTAAACATTTTAACGTCACATGTGCATAATGAGTTATCGAAAAACGTTATACAACTTTGCTATTGTCAAATATAATCACTTGAAAATCTACCTGTTAAGTATTCGGGGCGAAACACACGCACATGCTTTCCTCGAATTATTTTAATTTGATAAATGTAAAGACATAACTTTTTTCGATAACTCATTATGCACATGAGACGTTAAAATGTTTAATTTACATTTCAAACAAACTGAAATATCTCAACAACAAAGCAAGGAAACGAAAAACTGCAAAAGATGTTACTCTGGCATTTTAAGTCTTCTTTCAAATAAAAAAAACTTAATTTTCGTTTCGTGGGCACTTTAAGTTTCGTGCAGACATTTCGTGTCGATGTTTCGTGCTTACGTTTCGTGTTGACGTCTCGTACTAATGTTTCGTGCTTAAGTTTCGTGTTGACGTGTCGTACTAAAGTTTCGTGCAGACGTTTCGTGTCGAAGTTTCGTGCTTAAGTTTCGTGTTGACGTCCCGTACTAAACTTTCGTGCAGACGTTTCGTGTCGAAATTTCGTGCTTAAATTTCGTGCTGACGTTTCGTGTCGAAGTTTCGTGCTTAAGTTTCGTGTTGACGTCTCGTACCAAAGTTTCGTGCAGACATTTCGTGTCGAAGTTTCGTGTTTAAGTTTCGTGTTGACGTCTCGTACTAAACTTTCGTGCAGACGTTTCGTGTCGAAGTTTCGTGCTTAAGTTTCGTGTTGACGTCTCGTAATAAAGTTTCGTGCAGACGTTTCGTGCTTAAGTTTCGTGTTGACGTCTCGTGTTAAATTTTTGTTTTGAAGCTTCGTGCTGAAGTTTCGTGCTCAAGTTTCCTGCTCACGTTTTGTGTGTTTTCCTCTCAGGTTCATGAGAAAGACGTAATTGGTGTCCGCCATCATCCTCATAACAATCTGATTGCAACATTTAGTGAAGATGGTCAACTAAAATTATGGAAACCTTGAGTACATTATTAATGATCTTTTTCACGTATTAGTGTGCCCTGTTGACAACCTCTTTAACAATTGTTTTTACATTAAGTAGTGTACTGTCAGTATAGTCAAACCAAATATGTGGTTAAATGTAATTTAAGCAAAGTTTACTGCCGATGTAGTTAGCCAGCGGACTACCCCTTACGATCTTGGGGAGTCCCAAGGTCTTGAGGAGGCCCAGGGGCTCACACGCACGGTTCCCATTTGGCGGGGCTTGTGTCTGTAGCGTTGCTGCTACCTTTGCTGGCTTTACTTGCTAGCCTGTTGCTCAGCTCTCGTGTCTTTGTATTTTGGATTGTGGCTTAGGCAGGTTCGTAAGGCGATAAAATCATTTGAAACGTCAATCTGAATGTGAGAACATGAAGAATTTGAAGAAAAGTTCACTTAAAAACCTGGAATAACTTGTCTTTGGCTTAATTGTGAGAATTGGCATGATCAGTGAACGCAGATCGTCTGAAAAGGGTAGTTCACTTCGATTTGACCTGCCGAACGCATTTATTTTGTATTCCATGTTTGCCGTGGCCCGTGAGAAAATAACAAGGCAACGTTGAAACTTGAAACGGAAGCAATAACAACGGAGGGTTACACCCCTATTCGTCATTGATTTGATCTGTCAAACGTATAGTGAACGCAAATGGTAGTTGCAAGTTGCTGATTGAATCTGCCAATTAAAATTGTAATGTTGCCTATCAATATTGCAAAGTCGTACGCATAGAAGAATGCGGTTTGACTATATTACATCGCAGCATCCATATATTATTCGGTGTGCGGTGGAATATCATAACCCGACTTCTCAGGTAAATTGAATGTTGTACTTTCAGCAACAAGCTTATAACCGGCACAAAAGGCGTAGCAAAGCGTGGCATACTGTACGCGTAGAATACGCAAAGATGTGTTAAGATATACGCGACCGGTACTGTATCTTCATCGCCTCCTGGGTTGTCTGGTTCACACGTAGAGCACGTGATGGTCGCAGGCAGGCAGCGCTGGAAAAAGTCGAACAGGACCATGCAGGTGAAGCACAGTGCGTGTTTGCGATATTGTTTGTTTGTGAAACTGGACCAATAAATTTCACCCAGTTCACCACTTTATACTCTGATGAAGGGCTCTGCTTGAAACGTCAGTATTTCGTTATTAAAACTATTCTCAGCAGTTTACCATCTTTTCACTTTGCTCTATTTAAATCACTGCCTACACAACACTCTACTTTTTACTCTGATGAAGGACTCTGCTTGAAACGTCAGTATTTCGTTATTAAAGCTACTCTCAGCAGTTTACCATCTTTTCACTTTGCTCTATCTAAAACACTGCCTACACAACACTCTAGTTTTTACTCTGATGAAGGGCTCCGATTGAAACGTCAGTATTTCGTTATTAAAACAATTCTCAACAGTTTACAATCTTTTCATGCACTTTGCTCTATCTAAAACACTGCCTACACAACACTCTACTTTTTACTCTGATGAAGGGCTCTGCTTGAAACGTCAGTATTTCGTTATTAAAACTATTCTCAACAGTTTACCATCTTTTCACTTTGCTTTATCTAAAACACTGCCTACACAGCACTCTACTTTTTACTCTGATGAAGGGCTCTGGTTGAAACGTCAGTATTTCGTTATTAAAACTATTCTCAACAGTTTACCATCTTTTCATGCACTTTGCTCTATCTAAAACACTGCTTACACAACACTCTACTTTTTACTCTGATGAAGGGCTCTGCTTGAAACGTCAGTATTTCGTTATTAAAACTATTCTCAACAGTTTACCATCTTTTCACTTTGCTCTATCTAAAACACTGCCTACACATCACTCTAGTTTTTACTCTGAAGAAGGGCTCCGCTTGAAACGTCAGTATTTCGTTATTAAAACTATTCTCAACAGTTTACCATCTTTTCAATTTGCTCTATCTAAAACACTGCCTACACAACACTCTACTTTTTACTCTGAAGAAGGGCTCTGCTTGAAACGTCAGTATTTCGTTATTAAAACTATTCTCAACAGTTTACCATCTTTTCACTTTGCTCTATCTAAAACACTGCCTACACAACACTCTAGTTTTTACTCTGATGAAGGGCTCCGCTTGAAACGTCAGTATTTCGTTATTAAAACTATTCTCAACAGTTTACCATCTTTTCACTTCGCTCTATCTAAAACACTGCCTACACAACACTCTAGTTTTTACTCTGTTGAAGGGCTATGCTTGAAATATCAGTATTTCGTTATCAAAACTATTATCAGCAGTTTACCATCCTTTGACTTTGCTCTATATCTAAAACACTGCCTACACAACACTCTAATTTTTACTCTGATGAATAGCTCTGCTAGAAACGTCGGTATTTCGTTATCAAAACTAATCTCAGCAGTTTACCATCTTTTCACTTTGCTCTATCTAAAACACTGCCTACACAGCACTCTACTTTTTACTCTGATGAAGGGCTCTGCTTGAAACGTCAGTATTTCGTTATTAAAACTATTCTCAACAGTTTACCATCTTTTCACTTTGCTCTATCTAAAACAATGCCTACACAACACTCTAGTTTTTACTCTGATGAAGGGCTCCGCTTGAAACGTCAGTATTTCGTTATTAAAACTATTCTCAACAGTTTACCATCTTTTCACTTCGCTCTATCTAAAACACTGCCTACACAACACTCTAGCTAGTTTTTACTCTGATGAAGGGCTATGCTTGAAATATCAGTATTTCGTTATCAAAACTATTATCAGCAGTTTACCATCCTTTGACTTTGCTCTATATCTAAAACACTGAATACACAACACTCTAATTTTTACTCTGATGAATAGCTCTGCTAGAAACGTCGGTATTTCGTTATCAAAACTAATCTCAGCAGTTTACCATCTTTTCACTTTGCTCTATCTAAAACACTGCCTACACAGCACTCTACTTTTTACTCTGATGAAGGGCTCTGCTTGAAACGTCAGTAGTTCGTTATCAAAACTATTCTCAGCAGTTTACCATCTTTTCACTTTGCTCTATCTAAATCACTGCCTACACAACACTCTAGTTTTTACTCTGATGAAGGGCTCTGCTTGAAACATCAGTATTTCGTTATTAAGACTATTCTCAACAGTTTACCATCTTTTCAATTTGCTCTATCTAAAACACTGCCTACACAACACTCTACTTTTTACTCTGAAGTAGGGCTCTGCTTGAAACGTCAGTATTTCGTTATTAAAACTATTCTCAACAATTTACCATCTTTTCACTTTGCTCTATCTAAAACACTGCCTACACAACACTCTAGTTTTTACTCTGATGAAGGGCTCCGCTTGAAACGTCAGTATTTCGTTATTAAAACTATTCTCAACAGTTTACCATCTTTTCACTTCGCTCTATCTAAAACACTGCCTACACAACACTCTAGTTTTTACTCTGATGAAGGGCTATGCTTGAAATATCAGTATTTCGTTATCAAAACTATTCTCAGCAGTTTACCATCCTTTCACTTTGCTCTATATCTAAAACACTGCCTACACAACACTCTACTTTTTACTCTGATGAAGGGCTCTGCTTGAAACGTCGGTATTTCGTTATCAAAACTAATCTCAGCAGTTTACCATCTTTTCACTTTGCTCTATCTAAAATACTGCCTACACAGCACTCTACTTTTTACTCTGATGAAGAGCTCTGCTTGAAACGTCAGTAGTTCGTTATCAAAACTATTCTCAGCAGTTTACCATCTTTTCACTTTGCTCTATCTAAATCACTGCCTACACAACACTCTAGTTTTCACTCTGATGAAGGGCTCTGCTTGAAACGTCAGTATTTCGTTATTAAAACTATTCTCAACAGTTTACCATCTTTTCACTTTGCTCTATCTAAAACACTGCCTACACAACACTCTAGTTTTTACTCTGATGAAGGGCTCTGCTTGAAACGTCAGTATTTCGTTATCAAAACTATTCTCAACAGAAATTTTTTTTAATGATTACCAAATTATAGGAAAACATTGTTATAACAATTACGTTTTACGCGAATTGTTTAATACTACAGGTATATATTACGCTAGGATAAGAATACTGGTTAATACATCGCATAAGAAAGAACAACAAAAGCTTCTCAGCTATAAACTCCAACATACTAATCATTTCATCATCTTCAGGCCCTATGGCCTGTAAGACCTACAAACTAGAACGTCAAAAAAGGATCTTTTGAGAATTGATTTCCGTCTGGTTATCAAATAGCCATGTTCTTCACGAGTGGATTGCCGTCGCCATATTGTTGAGCGTAGCTTGGTAGAGGGGCTGCGTAGCCATGCATTGTAGATTGATTGGATTGAACAACAACTGTACTTCCACCTTCAACTGGTATTCCACCAGCTACAATGACAATGGTGTCCTAGAGATATAACCGTAAAATGTTATAGGAGGGAGAGAACAGGCAGACGACGGAACAAGGGGATTAATAAAGGAAGAGCGATGGAAAGAGATGAACATAAGGGTGGGAGGGAGGGAGGGAGGGAGGAAGGAAGGAAGGAAGGAAGGAGACAAGGAAGGAGACAAGGAAGGAGAAAGGGGGAAGTAGGAAGGAAGGGAAGGAAGGAAGGAAGGACAGAGGGAAGGAAGGAAGGAAGGAAGGAAGGAAGGAAGGAAGGAAGGAAGGAAGGAAGGAAGGAAGGAAGGAAGGAAGGAAGGAAGGAAGGAAGGAAGGAAGAGAGGGAGGGAGGGAGGGAGGGAGGGAGGGAGGGAGGGAGGGAGGGAGGAATGAAGGGTAGGTGGGTGGGTGTTTGGGAGGGTGGGTGTTTGGGTGGGTGGGTGGGTGAGTGGGTGAGTGGGTGAGTGGGTGGGTGGGTGGGTGAGTGAGTGAGTGAGTGAGTGAGTGAGTGAGTGAGTGGGTGGGTGAGTGGGTGAGTGAGTGAGTGGGTGGGTGGGTGAGTGGATGAGTGAGTGAGTGAGTGAGTGGATGAGTGAGTGAGTGAGTGAGTGACTGAGGTTGTGAGTGGGTGAGTAGGTGAGTGGGTGAGTGGGTGAGTGAGTGAGTGAGTGAGTGAATCAGTGGGTGGGTGGGTGAGTGGGTGGGTGGGTGGGTGGGTGGGTGAGTGGGTGGGTGGGTGGGTGAGTGGGTGGGTGGGTGAGTGGGTGGGTGAGTGAGTGAGTGAGTCAGTGGGTGGGTGAGTGGGTGGGTGAGTGGGTGAGTGTTTGTTTGGGTGAGTGAGTGTGTGGCTGAGTGAGTTCTACAGGTGGTGTTGCTATGATAACATGACTTACAAGTTTCAGTTGAGCTAGTGCCACTGCCGTCATCTAAACTTCATGTACACGTGTCACCAAGCTGAAAACACGAGTCTTTCATAACGTTGCTAAGGAGAATGGTGAATACAATACTCACTATAGCTGCGGCCACAGATACAATTACGCCTATTATGTTGAAAAAAGAGCAAATGCCATCTGCAAATGAAAAAATACGTTGTTGTTTAACCCTTTCATTCGCATTGTTGTTGTGGGGACAACTTTATTTTTTACTGTGTCTAACACCAGACTATTTTACTGTGTCTAACACCAGACTATTTTACTGTGTCTAACACCAGACTATTTTACTGTGTCTAACACCAGCCTATTTTACTCTGTTTAACACCAGACTATTTTACTCTGTCTAACACCAGACTATTTTACTCTGTCTAACACCAGACTATTTTACTCTGTCTAACACCAGACTATTTTACTCTGTCTAACACTAGAAATACATGAACGCAACAACCCCTCGCCCGCTTTTACATTCTTTTTTAAAACACCCACCCACCCCCTGATTAAAATAAGCACTCCTAATATACAGCCAATACAAAAACAAACAGTTTTTAAAACAAATGATGTTAAATCCTTGGGATATTAAATTATACAATTTATGGATAGGTCGATAGGATGAGAAAACTGATTTAAATCATTTAATGAAAGTTGAACATATCAAAGCAAAATTTAGATTTCATTATTAAATTCTGGTCGTAAAAAATATATTGTTTTTAGGAGGTTTCAAAAGGGATTAATTTTAGCAAGCCTTTAAATGGCTTCTCTACGCATGTACATTTTGCAAAGGCAGTATTAAAAGTAATTAACAGCTCAGAATTTACATTTATAATAGAGTCTGAGATAAAAACAATTCAGTAGAATCGGATTCCAGAAATAAGAATTCAAAAGACAACGTTTCTGTCGAAACACAGCCAAGAAAACCAACAAAGCCCATGCGTATTTTTAATAATGAAAAGTGCATGCACGTCCACCACGGTTAATATAAGCCTTAAAGGTAGTGTTTTAAGTTAGCTTTAGTTAAGCTGACAATTATGGTTTGGATGAGCAAAGGGAAAACACGAAAACGTGAAGCTGAATATTGTTTAGGTTAAGCGAAAACTTGAAAACAACAAGAATCCTACCGTTAACCTCTTTAAGATGATTTGACCATGGACTCACGGAGTGTCTTCAAACCAGGGCTACATACACTGCAGATCGAGTTTTTGTTTACCATACGGCGTTTGGTTTCTTCAAGTTCTCTGGTTTCTCTTCAAGATATATTAAACGGGTTGTTTGTATCCTTTTCTTCGTGCTCCATTTCATTTCGTTTCGTTTAAATAAACGAAAGCAAAACACTATTTGTTTGAGAGTTTATAGTTTTCTTCGTCGCTAGTCACCAGTGTCCAACTATTCTTACCGCGTGACACCGTGCCATATATATATATATATATATATATATATATATAAACTATTTCCAGATTTCGTCTCCCTCGCTTTTTCTCCACGCGTGTAAAGTGGACAACACGCATGTCGAGATTAGCACCCTCACCGGGCTCCGGGCCTTCGGCCCTACGCCCGGGCTCGGGGACCAGACTATTCTACTATGTCTAACACCAGACTATTTTACTCTGTCTAACACCAGACTATTTTACTCTCTCTCACACCAGACTATTTTATTCTGTCTAACACCAGACTATTTTACTCTGTTTAAGACCAGACTATTTTACTCTGTCAAACACCATACTATTTTACTCTGTCTAACACCAGACTATTTTACTCTGTCGAACACCAAACTATTCTGCTCTGTCTAACACCAGACTATTTTACTGTGTCTAACACCAGACTATTCTGCTCTGTCTAGGACCAGACTATTTTACTGTGTCTAACAGCAGACTATTTTACTGTGTCTAACACCAGACTAATTTACTCTGTCTAACACCAGACTATTTTACTCTGTCTAACACCAAACTATTTTACTCTGTCTTACACCAGACTATTTTACTCTGTCTACTATACCAAACTATTTTACTCTGTCTAACACCAGACTGTTTTAGATTAGTTTACAACTTACTACAACGGTATTTCTGAATGCTCCCGCTGAAATGGTGAGAATTCCAGGCACTGCATACTGTTTAAAATGAAAAGAGACATTTCTCGAGCTAAACGCTTTATTATTCATCGAAATATTCCCGTTTTTAATGGGACGTATCTTCCCGGTTAGTTTGGCATTAACTTAAGCTGTGCGCATTTAGTAATAAATAAACTTTCCTTCACACAACGATCGCCCGTGATGAAGACACTAGATGGGAGTGTCAGTCATGAACAGTAACTTTTTAAGCTACATTCAAAAAACTTTTTAAGCCAGAGTAGCGTTAAACTATGTCAGGCCTGTTCCAAACGCCGCTCTTCTTATGTGCCGAACCTAATGATAATTACCTAAATCCTTTGTTTATGCTGATTTGCATTAGGTTCGGCGTATGAGAAGAGCGGCGTTTGGAACGGGCCTCAGAATCTTCGCCTGGCTTCGTTGAGAATTTATTTATTGACCGTAGCGTGGCTTAATTTACATAAATTTCTGGTACTTACTGTGTTCTACACGATTATTTTCCAGTTCAAGTTTGAAACAAATTCTTCGAAATTTGAAATTCCGGGGATGTTTATTTACGGTTAATGTTCCTGTAACATTCTTTGAATATAATTTATATTGTCTAAAATAATCAATATCATGCACTGATAAGAATATAGCAAGGTCAACTATTGTTAATTTTATTCCTTTTAAATTTGTCTGTTTACAAGAAGATAAAAGAGGGAATGTCTTTGTATTCTGGTACTGCATAGTAATTATTATACTTGCCGGAATGTGAAAAAAGTAGTGTTGTGTAGGCAGTGTTTTAGATACAGTAAAGTGAAAAGATGGTAAACTGCTGAGATTAGTTTTGATAATGAAATACTGACGTTTCAAGCAGAGCCCTTCATTAGAGTAAAAACTAGAGTGTTTTGACCAGGGCGCTTAGGCGCTAAGTCTTTCGTCAGAGACACTTTGCTCTGATGAAGGGCTTCGCTCGAAACGTCAGTCTTAGCCAAACTATAGGGAAACTTTGCGAGAGTTTGCGATCATATATACGAAACTATTGACTAGCGGCACTTATGCAGACGTGTTCGTCGCTCGAAAGGTCTGTATTTATAATAAGTTGCTTAAAAATTTCGAAATACTCCCCGTTGTGACCCCCTGTGACATGTGGAATGAATACAACGCGGAAGAACGTTGCGTTTATTCTCGATTCTGTTCGGAAGAAAACGTCGCTGTTGAGCGTATCTTTTAGAAGCTATTTACATAACCCATAACTTCCCAGTTGTTATAATCATCTTTTAATATCAAATGTCTGCCATGTCTTAATTTTATGTTATGTTAATTCGTATGCTTGAATGGATTCAGGATTCTTAGGCTACATGTGGACACGGTAACGTTTCCGAGAGTTTTCGTATTGTTAAACTGTTCTCGAGGGAATCAAGAACAATCAGCTTATTACTTGAAACAATACGAAAACGCTTGGAAACGTTACCGTGTGAGAATTCATTCAAGCATGCGAATTAACATAACCTAAAATTAAAAGACAACACGATTGTAATCTATAGGCAGACATTTGATATTACTAAAAGAAGATTATAACTGGCAAGTTATTTGAAATGGTTAGCATCGACTAAAACGACACAGAGAGCAACGAATATAGAAAATTCATTCCGGAAAATGTTTATCCCACTTTGGCGAGATCCCGACTAGTAAACAGGCCCTTAAGTTAGTTTGTGTCACGGAATTCTTTCCTCGGCCGCACTGGTGGAAATTTGAATCATCGTTACTTTATGACCAGAATTAAACTTTTTTGTGGCTGATTTATGAAACTGTCAGGATAAAATCCATTACTTGCGTTGAATAATTGTATTTTTACTTCAAAATATCCTACGGAATCGTTCGTGAATCAGAATGCATGCATGACGACTTATTTGGACGTACCAAATTAATATGTTTATATCGACAGAAGAAGATTAGCGGATATTTTGGTTGATATACATGTATACAGCGAGAATACGGGATCATTGTGATGACAAACTGTAGTAAACTCGTCGTTTTGTTTCAGTTTGGTGCATTTGTTGATCACAACATTCGAAAAGCCCCTAGGCCTGTGGTAATATCAATATGTTGTGGCAAAAGACAACTATCAGCAAAGTTCACTCCAATATCACAAGTTTATACTGGAAGTTTTCATTAACTCTTTCCTGTCCGAATTGGTCTTTAGCATTTTATTCTGGCTAAAGCCAGACGATTTTATTCACCTCTGGAGAAGCCCTCGGACAGGAATGAGTTAATCAAGCATTTGAAGGCAAAAAGTTTGACTGTTCTGGACGTTAAACATTCGATTATACAAATCGATATACATGCAATCTCAGCACGATGACAATCTCAACCACATCTCAACCAAGGTATATTTGGCCTAGGTCAAACGTCGCTTACCGAACCTAATGATAATAAGCTAAATCCTTTGTTTATGCTGCTTTGCATTAGGTTCGGCGCATGAGAAGAGCGACGTTTGACCTAGTCCTAAGTTACTTACGTATAGGGCCCAAAGTCCCGCGCTGGCTGCCACTTTCCCAGACAGCTTTCCAGCAGCCACAGCTCCACAGATGATCGTTACGATGCCAAATGTTAGTTCGATTGTACCAACCACAATCGAGCCCACCGCAGTATTTCGTGACATCACCATCTTGAAAAGACTTGACCAGAGAGTGCAGTAAACAAGTGAGAGAGACACGCTTGCGGTCCAAACAGAACTTGCTTGTCTCGGCTTGAAAAGTGAAACGGGAAATACGCACTAGAAATACCCAGTTTACAAGAATATTTTAAGAACAGCAGGTGACCTAAATAAACCAATTAAATACGCCCAATATTGTTTCTTTGATTACAATCGTTTCGACAAACATTCTAATCGCGTGCGTTCTCAATTACCAAAGTGTGAAATGCGATTTTACTCTGAATTGAGGGCTCTGCTTGAAACGTCAGTATTTCGTTCTCAAAATTATTCTCAGCAGTTTACCGTCTTTTCACTTCGCTCTATCTAAAACACTGCCTACACAACACTCTACTTTTTACTCTGATGAAGGGCTCTGCTTGAAACGTCAGTATTTCCTTATCAAAACTATTCTCAGCAGTTTACCATCTTTCCACTTTGCTCTATCTAAAACACTGCCTACACAGCACTCTACTTTTTACTCTGATGAAGGACTCTGCTTGAAATATCAGTATTTCGTTATCAAAATTATTCAGCAGTTTAGCATCTTTTCACTTTGCTCTATCTAAAACACTGCCTACACAACACTCTACTTTTTACTCTGATGAAGGGTTCCGCTTGAAACGTCAGTATACGTATTTCGTTATCAAAACTATTCTCAGCAGTTTACCATCTTGCCTACACAACACTCTACTTTTTACAATGTTGAAGGGCTCGGGTCAAAACGTTAGTATTTAATTATTGAAAATCCATCTTTTCACTTGAGACTTACAACAGCCAGGTAATGGTAGAAAATATTTTTTTTAACAACAGGTATATACTACGCCAGGATAAGAATACTGGTTATATACATCCCATAACTGCCGTAAGAAAGAACAACAAAAGCTTGTTAGCTATAAACTCCTACATACTAATTATTTCATCATCTTCAGGCCCTATGGCCTGTAAGACCTACAAAGTAGAATGTCAAAAAAGGATTCTTTGAGAATTTATTTCCGTCTGGTTATCAAATAGCCATGTTCCTCACGAGCGGCAAGCCGTCGCCACATTGTTGAGCGTAGCTTGGTAGAGGGGTTGCGCAGCCATGCATTGTAGATTGATTGGATTGAACAACGACTCTACTTCCTCCTTGAACTGGTATTCCACCAGCTACAACCACAAAGGTGTCCTAGAAATATAACCGTAAAATGTTATGGGAGGGAGAGACCAGGCAGACGACGAAACAAGGGGATTAATAAAGGAAGAGCGATGGAAAGAGATGAATATAAAGGAGGGAGGGAGGGAGGGAGGGTGGAAGGGAGGAAGGAAGGAAGGAAGGAAGGAAGGAAGGAAGGAAGGAAGGAAGGAAGGAAGGAAGGAAGGAAGGAAGGAAGGAAGGAAGGAAGGAAGGAAGGAAGGAAGGAAGGAAGGAAGGAAGGGAGGAGGGAGGGAGGGAGGGAGGGGAGATGGATGGAAGGAAGGAAGGATGATAAGTAGATTGTGTTAAATAAATTTACTTACAGCAGGAACACAGCAAGCAGGAACACAGCAAGCAGGATCACAGCAAGCAGGATCACAGCAAGCAGGAACACAGCAAGCGCCCATACAGCCGTAAATCGAAGCAATAAAAGCTACTATTGTTAAGATAACAAATACAACCACCATGGCAGTCATATTGCTCTGCAATCTATCCATGTCACTGCACTCCATGTCAACTGTTGAAACAAGATAAAGAAATGAATGAATAAGTTGTGAGTGAGTGAGTGAGTGAGTGAGTGAGTGAGTGAGTGAGTGAGTGAGTGAGTGAGTGAGTGAGTGAGTGAGTGAGTGAGTGAGTGAGTGAGTGAGTGAGTGAGTGAGTGAGTGAGTGAGTGAGTGAGTGAGTGAGTGAGTGAGTGAGTGAGTGAGTGAGTGAGTGAGTGAGTGAGTGAGTGAGTGAGTGAGTGAGTGGGTGAGTGAGTGAGTGGGTGGGTGGGTGGGTGGGTGGGTGAGTGAGTTCTTCTAAAGGTGGTGTTGCTATGATAACATGACTTACAAGTTTCAGGTGTGGTAGTGCCACTGCCGTCATCTACACGGCATGTACACGTGTCACCATCCTGATTACAAGATGTCGCTATGTTGCCAAGGAGCATAGTGAATTCAATACTCGCTCCAGCTCCGACCATAGACACAATTATGCCTATTATGTTGAAAAAAAGAGCAAATGCCATCTGCAAACGGAAAAATACGTTGTTTTTTAACCCTTTCATTCGCATTGTTGTTGTGGGACAACTTTATTTTTTACTCTGTCTAACACCAGACTATTTTACTCTGTCTAACACCAGACTATTTTACTGTGTCTAACACCAGACTATTTTACTGTGTCTAACACCAGACTATTTTACTCTGTCTAACACAAGACTATTTTACTCCGTCTAACACCAGACTATTTTACTCTGTCTAACACCAGACTATTTTATTCTGTCTAACATCAGACTATTTTACTCTGCCAAACGAGACTATTTAACTCTGTCTAACACCAGGGTATTTTACTGTGTCTAACACCAGACTATTTTACTCTGTCTAACACGAGACTATTTTACTCTGTCTAACACCAGACTGTTTTAGATTAATTTAAACTTACTATAACGGTATTGTTGTGTAGTCCCGCTAAAATGGTGAGAATTCCAGGCACTGCGTACTGTTTAAAATGAAAAGAAACATTACTTGGGCTAAACGCTTTATTATTCATTGAAATATTCCCGGTTTTAATGTATTCCCGGTTAGTTTGGCATTAACTTAAGCTGTGCGCATTTAGTAATAAATAAACTTTCCTTCACACAACGATCGCCCGTGATGAAGACACTAGATGGGAGTGTCCGTCATGAACAGTAACTTTTTAAGCTACATTCAAAAAACTTTTTAAGCCAGAGTAGCGTTAAACTATGTCAGATTCTTCGCCTGGCTTCGTTGAGAAGTTATTTATTGATCAGACGGATTATTTATGACGTCTAAAATGCAGTTTTCAAGTTTGAAACAAATTCTTCGAAATTTGAAATGATGGGGATGTTAATTTACGATTAACGTTCCTGTAACATTCTTTGAATATAATTTATATTGTCTAAAATAATCAATATCATGCACTGATAAGAATATTATAGCAAGGTCAACTATTGTTAATTTTATTCATTTTAAATTTGTCTGTTTACAAGAAGATAAAAGAGCGAATGTCTTTGTATTCTGGTACTGCATAGTAATTACTTGCCGGAATGTCAAAAAAATTTAAAAATGTAAAAAAGTAGTGTTGTGTAGGCAGCGTTTTAGATAGAGTAAAGTGAAAAGATGGTAACCTGCTGAGAATAGTTTTAATAACGAAATACTGACGTTTCAAGCAGAGTCTTCGTCAGAGTAAAAAGTAGAGTGTTGTGTAGGCAGTGTTTTAGATAGAGCAAAGTGAAAAGATGGTAAACTGCTGAGAATAGTTTTAATAACGAAATATTGACGTTACGCGCTAAGTCTTTCGTCAGAGACACTTTACTCTGAAGGCTGTTTTCCACTAGGCGATATTTTTCGAGCGAAGCGACCTTTTGCTTTTGTCTTGGCTAATTAGTTCCACCTGAGAGCTTACGAGACAAAAGAAAATGTCACTTCGCGCAACATTTTTCGCCAAGTGGAAATCCAGCTTAATGAAAGGCTTCGCCACAGGGAGCCCAACTCTGACGCCTGTTATGGTCCTTCCTCTTTTTTTGTTTTATTATATATATATGTTATTGACTGAGCGAGAGGTCCGTACAGGAGGATACTGCACGGTCGAGTTATTTTTTCGCTTGTTTGTGGACCGAGCCGTAGGCGAGGTCCACAAACAAGCGAAAAAAGAACGAGACTGTGCAGTATCCCTCCTGTACGGACCGAACAAGCTCAGTCAATAAGCTATTTATTATATGGCGAAAGCAAAAACAGAAATTTAAATTGCTTCTTAAATGATATTTAATAAAAACAGAACTTGTTTACAAAAATTCAACATTTTCAATAAAGCCGGTAAATGGTTAATTAATTTAAGAACAGCGAGGGAAGCCAGTTAAAAAATTGTTCTCTAAAATGTTATTGGCTACCAAAAAAAAAAAGAACAAAATGTTCAAAAACTGCTTTTAATTTATTCGTCTTCGCTGTCGGATTCAATAAACAGCCGGCGCCGCTTGCGGATGCATTCAGTTTTCGAAGGCGTTTGAGTAACTGGGCCGCTCATAACCTGGATATTGAAAGAGCAGTTTTCAAACGTAGCCCATGGAAAATACCAGCTTCTTCTACATTTTTTGTGATGCTTTGGCTTGGTTTGTGTTGGATATCTACGACCGAACTCATGGTGGAACTTGAGCTGACAGTTGATGGCTCGGTGTTTTCCGTGCGACTTAGTGCAAATGACATATTTCGCTGGTGTTGGGTTGACGCTGATTTGTACGCATCGAGACTTTTCAGGTTGTGATGACCACTTAACTGAGCTACAAAGTTGACAGGTACATCTGAATCTAGAAGCCTTGAGATACAGGTTTTGCGAACGGAATGATTGGTAACTCGTCCAGGCAGAGCAGCTTTCGAGCAGCTTGAGCAGCTTTTTGAGCAGCTTTCGAGAGCAGCTTGCCGATTTCATTCTTTCCCAATGGGGATCTCTTGTACCAAATGTTATCGTTTGGATTTCGCTGGTGTTTGATGGCCAAGTAGAAAGGAGATTCAGGCTGATTCATTAGCAAAGGACGGTGGCTTTTGAACATTTTTTATAAACTTACCACACCCTATTCTTTTGTTTTCAGTCGGTTTTTAATTTCAGTGTAATAACCGCTGTCTGAAAGTAGGCGGTGGTATTTGAATATTCCGGGGGAAAGGCGGGGTTGAAAGAAACTATATAATAACCGGGTACCAGGTTATTACTGAAAAATAATAACCAGGTACCAGGTTATTATTTAAAAATAATCACTTACCACCAATTCCTTTAAATTAACATAACACAACATCATAATTATATTCAAAACAAAAGAGTGCACTCATGCATACATACTTTAAAACACAACACTGGCATTAAGCACAAAACTATACTTATAAAGTCAAAATTATCCCATTTAAGAGTTTAAATTAAAGTTAATTGTAATGTTGAATTTTTTCTTATCTTCATTTCCTCCATCATGCTCCAAACACGCTTCTTTCTTATTTCCTCCTTCAACAGGCTCGTGGGTCGCTTCCTTCACTTGAACAATCTCGGCAGGAGTCACTTTCTTCTTCCCTTCAACAGGCTCCAGATCCACTTCCTTCTTTGCTTCACTCGGCGTTGTACATATCCGTTTTGTTTCTGCCAAATTCCCGTATAATACGGACGAAACGCCTTCTTCCAGCTCTTTACTGGTCCTCTTGTAAGCTCGGACCGCCAAACTTCGATGGCCTAAAATTAATCCACACGTTAAAATTAAAACGACATACCATGTAGCTATACGGAGACTAAAGTATACCATATATGGGTCACGTTAAAATACTGTGTAAAGACCATCCAAAATACATTCTATTTTAACCATGAAGCAAACAAACCTGTTTTTTCACAAATTAGCTGTTCGTCTACTTTCGCGTCGTACAATCTCGTCGCGGCCGTGGCTCGTAAGCTATGATTTGTCTTAAATCCTTGTATTCCCCCAGCCTCACACAATCGCTTTACCGTGCTCGCTAACTTGTTATGACCTAACGGAACTGTAGAGTACCAACAATCATTCTTTGGAACTCTTAACGGAGTCAGGTAGAAAGCATCACTGATTCTTTCTTTCGGACTACATAAAATCAGATAAAGATAATTTATATATATTTACACTAAATACGCACGATCTTTAGTACGCCGAATTTAGATATTAAAAACGATATACACTCACTGTAGACTACATAAAAAGAACGCTTACCATAGACTACAATACTTTTCGTATAGACAAACTATGCATCGCGATGGGTCAGCATTCTCATGTGCACGGGTAGTTTTCCCTCTCGTCCTTCTGTTGTTAAGTCCACCAGCGTTTGTCTTGCTAATGTCCTCGGTGTATTCCAGATATTTCTTCCCTTTATCGTCGTACTTCAAAACAATTTGAGGATTAACCCGACGCAGGCGACGGTGCTCCTTTCCACCCCGTAATGCAAAATGAAGTCCGAACAAGTAAACTAACGTTTCGACCAACTGCCTGCCATTGTCTTCCCCAAGGATATTCTTTGCCCATAATTCACTCTCTTCATCAAGTGAAATGACTTCAGCTCTTTTGCACTGGGCACCTATTCCAGCCGACGATCGCTCTTTCATAACAGCATCGAGTGATGTACGTAATTTCGTGAAGACATCGTCATTCAAAAATCGAAAATTCTTTCCACATTGACTTTTCAGATGACGTTGTAAACTAGAAACCAAACTATGGACTGAATTAGCTGGGTATTCTGTGCCGTCTTGCTTTTTGACTTCAAACACAAAATACGAAATCGACTCATTAAGCTCATCTGCAGACATATTTTCGAGAGGCGTCTTAAAGCAACGTATTGTGTTATTACTACACTGTAAATTTTAGGGAGTAGAAATTACCCTAGACGTATGGGGTGGTTTTTTCCACAGAATGCCCCGTTTTTGGGAGTAGAAATTTAAGGAAGAGTAGAAATTACTCCACTGCATTGGGTAAAAATATGGGTAATAATTACTCTGGTTTGAGGAGTAACTTTGGTATAATTACCCCAAATGTGGGGTAAATTTGTTTTCCTCAGAATGCCCCGTTTTCTGGAGTAGAATTATGAATAATTTAAATAGGGAGTAGAAATTACCCCAATACAAAGGGTAAAAATATGGTAATATTCACACTAGTACTCCGTTCTGAGGGTGAAAAATGAATGAAATATAAGACAGTAAAAAAGACACATTTAATATTATTTAAAGGTTTAAACAAAGTTTTTTATCACATAACCGGTTATTAACAAGTAATGTTTTCACCGCTGATAGCATTTTATGCAATACAGCCGATGTCCTTAATAAACTTCTGCACTGATATTTTATTACTTGATGTCTGTTGCAATCCCAGCAACATAGAATCAATAAAAAAAAACACATCACGATATCGCAGCGGATACGCAATGGAGAAAATGTAGTAAAGCGCATACAAACAAAAAAGCGCTGTGTCAAACGGAAACGTCGTGACGTCAAAAAGTGCTTTGCCTTCGACGCAAAGCAGCAGACGATCAGGAGATAGTGCGTTATCTCCAACGGCTAGCAGACTTGGATATTGCACATTTCTTGTCGCTTCATTTAAGTCTTCATCTTCCTAAATTGAAAAATTCATAATGTTAATTACGATGAAGTAAAATATGATCGAACACTCCTGCTAATGTGAGTACTCGGAAGTGTTCTGAGCACGCGCTTTACAGTCGTTATCTTGCGCGTCTACCGCGCCTGTCGACGCGGCGCTGCAATTTGCCGTTTTGTAAACGGTCGTTGCCACCGCACTTACGGTCGTTTCCACCATTTACGTACCCAGTGTCCTTGCGTTCCCTAAACCCTCAAGCAAAAAATACACTGAACAAAATAATAATTTTCGTCGTTTAGGTGTTTTTACCAAATTTACCACGACTTTAACCTTACTTTATAACGCCGACAAAAAACTTGATCATGACCGACTAGCGTGTTTACCGTCTATATACAGCTTATATTATAGCTTGTTATTGACTCACAACTCAAGTAGCTTTCTAACCTTTATATATTATTCTAACATTTTGACTAAATGTAAATTCGAAAAAGATCAAGAACTATACAAAGAAGAAGCTATAGAGTAATAAGGATTCGGTTTCAGGGTTTGGCAAACTATTGCATGGTAAAACGCAGGAATTGTGTTCAGTCCAAAATTTTCCCGGAGGTTTAGCAGTTGGTTTCAGTGGCCGAATGGTCTAGTTACCACTTGCAGCCTTGTGGCAACGTGATATATGCTGGTTCAAATCCTGTCGGTAACTTACTTTTTTTACTTTCAGTCTTCAAGTTTTACCTCCGATTTGTTTTTGTTTAATTTTTAAAGATTTTTCTTTTGTGAGATTTATGTTTAGGATTAGGACTGATGCATAATTGTTAGGATTTTAAATCGGATTTTGTGAATCTTTCCTCAAGTTTTGTAATGTCGGACGAATAGCGTTTAGACATTGGAATCTGATATTGAACGAATAACCACAACGTTTTTTTATCCTTCTTTGTAGTTCTTGATCTTTTTTGGGTTTATAACGTTTAGTCAAAATGTTAGACTATAGAGGTTCGAAAGCGACTTGTGGGTTAGGTTGGCGTACAAGCCATTAGACGCGGTAAAGACACTATTTATAATAGGTCGGGTCAGTGTATAAGCTTGGCGGTAAACTCGGTTTGTGATCAGGGTTAGGTAACACAAATAATTCAGGCGTTTGGTCCAAGTCGAGGTAAAAACACCTAAAGGAATAAAAAGTATTATTTTCAGTGTATTTTGTTGATCAGACAGAGTTTTGGTCAAAAGGCCGAAGGTACACTTAGGGAACGCAAGGACACTGGGTACGTAAATGTTGGCAACGACCGTTTAACGTTTACGAAACGGCAAATTGCCGCGGCGCTAAAACGAAGAAAAATGGAGGGACGGCTCGCAGTCTAAAGTCTAAACTACTAGCCATTGGGAACCCTTATGTAAAAGCGATATTGAAAGAATGCAGGAACACAAAACGTACATGGCCGTTATTATACGTAACAAGTTATGGGAATCTATGATGCATACGACTTTCTGGGACTCTATATAGAAGCGCGCGGCCAGCGGGCGAAACAGCAGCTTGGACCGAGACAAGTCAAATTGTATAATTCTGTACTTTATAGATAAATATATGTAGTTATGTATACACTTACACACAAAAAATAGATTAGGTCGAGCTGATGACTTTGGCATTTTGAGGGACTCCGTCCAAGAAGTGTGGGCAGGACTACGACTGCAAAAGCTTTCTCAAATTCTGTCAAGTACAAGCAGGGGAAAAATATAAATTAATGGTTACTTTTAACTAGTTAGTTATGATTATATATATATATATTAAGAAATAGAAAATGGCCGCCCGTGTTTATACATGAATGCAAACACGAGAGTGAGTTGGGAGAATTCAAAAGTTTATGTGAATCCGAGCCGTAGGCTAGGGTTTACATAAGTACTTTCGAATTCTCCCAAACGCAATTGAGTGTTTGCATCAGGTTATGTTTAACACACAGGGCATCCATTTTCTATTTCTTTTATGAAATAAGACTATAAGAAATGTGCTGTGACATCACAACTGTGTTTGCATAGCCTGGTATAAACACGGTAATTGACCAATCACAGCATGCATAAAATGCAATCTATTTACCTTCCTTTCTGTCTGATTCATTGAATACTGCTGTTCTGAGCATTGTTAGTGCATTTTTTACAAATGCTGGCATTTTCTTTTCTTTTTCACAGTATCTGACTATACTACTCTGGTATCTAGATAATTTGGTCTTCATTTAATTCATGACATTGTCTTCCTTGATAATTCTGCAAAACTCTTGGCGAATCTACATTTAAATAAAATTGACATTAGTTAGGTTAAAGCAGGCTTGGACTTGCCATTGTGCCATCTTGGCGTGGAACAATGGGCAGCCATTGTTCTACAATACTCAACCAATGTTCTATGGCAAGATGGCACAATGGCTAGTCCAAGCCTGAGTTAAAGTATGACACAAAAATGTTAAAAGACAATATCGCAATGTAAATCACTATCAGAATTTGGGGATTTTTGAGAAGCAAAATGTCTTGCACCAATAAGTCAATTGAAAGTAAAAAAAGAGTGACTCTTGTGCAAAACAACATTACTAATAAATTTCAGGCCTTTTCCTTTGACACATACATTCATACAATTGAACGCGCACATGTTGGCCGCACATCCGCAAACCACATGCACGTGCTCCAGTTTGTATATAGTTGATGCATTAATAATTTATTCGGCACAAAAAAGATACAAAACAAAGCACATTACACCAACAACAGTAGCAAGAGGTGGAAATTCTTTTACAATTTCATGTACTGGAATTGTAGTTGTTAAGATATCACTTCTGCGCTTGTTGTATGTAGCTTTCATCAGCTGTGCAATTTTTAGCTTGTCTTGTTTTTTTTGCAGGACGTTCCAATTCCTTTTTTAGTGCTTTCACATGATCAACATATATGGTTTCTGGAACCTCGCTTGTTGGAACAGAATTCCAGAAATCCACCCTTCTATATTTATAGGGTATATCAGGATCTTTTTTATCTGAAATTCTTTTGTTGGAAGAAGTTTCTTCAGCCATGTTAGTTGACTTTTTTTGCTTTATAACTGAATACTTCCTTACGTGTTTAAATCGATTTTTGATGGCTTCAGACCAAGATCCCTGACGAGACAAAATATATATGTAGGGTACAGTACAGTGGTGCATTATAATGATTGAATTAATGGTGAATGAAATATATAAGCATCACTAATTATTTTTAGTAAAGTATAATACCACTGACACAACAGTATTTATATATATACAGCTAGAAATTAGAAATTAAGCAAAAAGTACTAGACTACGCAGACTTTTTGGTTAAAATACTCAGGTATTTAATTTCTAAAACATTCAAATTACTGACAATTAGTCAGTTATTATTAATACTTGTTGAGCTTTTTTCAATTTCAAAGCCCTTAAGGTTTATCTAATTTTTAAAGGGGTTTTGTGTAAAATTTAAACTTTTAGCTGTATTATCCAAGCAATATATACTGTACCATAACATTAGGACTACTAGTGATTAAATGTCCCCCAAAGCTGAGAGAGGGTGTGTGGAAGTTATGCGGGCTGCAAGCCTGAGATACTTTCACACCGCAATGCCACAATTATCGATTGGTTCAAGTGTAATTCTATTGTTCAAAATTTCTTTCGAGAATAAGAATGTTCATTGATTAAGTTGCCTTGTGCAAAACGATTATACAATATGCTCATTTGGTGTTTGATCAATCATGCATCCTTATGAGGAAGAAGCTAGAAATCTCCCTTCTTTTGAAGAAAATATAGGCTGCATGATAATAGGAAATTTAGAGATATTTATAGATCTCTCTGAAGAACAATAGAAATGGAGGTAATCATGGTATTATTTCACATATACTCAGTAGTGTTAGGTCAAAGGGTTATACTTACAAAACCACTTCCAATAGGGTCTTTCAGGTGGGGGTACTTGGTAACAATAGCAAATGCTATTTTGTTTCTTTCTTCTTTATTGACATAGTGGATTCCATTAGCCATAATATTTGTACATATATCTCGTATAAACTCATTTCTTTGTAATCCACTTAATGTGTTATTTGCCAGAGCAGATGAAATAACTGGTGAAAACTACAGTATATAGAAGAAAGAATATATTGCAAGTATAGAATGGAAAATTAATTGAATATATTATGGGAAAGAGTACATGTAAAATTATAATAAGAAATCCTAATCAGAATCCTGTAACAGGATCCTGTTAATAAGTTTAGGATCCTGATTAGGATTTCTACCAGGGTATAATATTATATATATAACAAGTTTAAAACTAGGGAGGCTTGCATATTTACAATGGCATATTTTGACATCCTACTTCCAAAGGTGTCAGAGAGCGTACACGCCGATATGCTACCATCAGAAGACAACCATCTAACAAAATAGCAAACCAATCAGAACTAATTAATTATTTTCTTGAATATATCATATAATATGTATAGTGTACCTTATCTAAAAGCTGAAAATCCTCAAAATATGTTCTGTTTCTCTTTTCGGCAAATACAAATGGAGATTTTCATGATTCGCTTGACACTCCAATGTCTTTGCAAGTCTTCTGTATTTCTTTTTCCTCTCCAGTTTCCTTTTCTACTTGTTGATCCTCACAAGAGCTAATATGAAGTTCAACATTTCCCTACAAATACACGGAGCCCGTGAGGGTGCTAATCTCGACACGCGTGGAGTCATTTAACCGCGTGGACAAACGTGATATGTGAATATTATGTTATGTATGGTATGGCAGTATGGCATGGCATGGCATGGCAGGGCAGGGCAGGGCAGGGCAGGGCAGGGCAGGGCAGGGCAGGGCAGGGCAGGGCAGGGCAGGGCAGGGCAGGGCAGGGCAGGGCAGGCACGGCACGGCACGGCACGGCACGGCACGGCACGGCACGGCACGGCACGGCACGGCACGGCACGGCACGGCACGGCACGGCACGGCACGGCACGGCACGGCACAGCACGGTATATTGTATTGTATTGTATTGTATTGTATTGTATTGTATTGTATTGTATTGTATTGTATTGTATTGTATTGTATTGTATTGTATTGTATTGTATTGTATTGTATTGTATTGTATTGTATTGTATTGTTGTATTGTATTGTATTGTATTGTATTGTATTGTATTGTATTGTATTGTATTGTATTGTATTGTATTGTATTGTATTGTATTGTATTGTATTGTATTGTATTGTATTGTATTGTATTGTATTGTATTGTATTGTATTGTATTGTATTGTATTGTATTGTATTGTATTGTATTGTATTGTATTGTATTGTATTGTATTGTATTGTATTGTATTGTATTGTATTGTATTGTATTGTATTGTATTGTATTGTATTGTATTGTATTATACTCTACTATACTATACTATACTATACTATACTATACTATACTATACTATACTATACTATACTATACTATACTATACTATACTATACTATACTATACTATACTATACTATACTATACTATACTATACTATACTATACTATACTATACTATACTATACTATACTATACTATACTATACTATACTATACTATACTATACTATACTATACTATACTATACTATACTATACTATACTATACTATACTATACTATACTATACTATACTATACTATACTATACTATACTATACTATACTATACTATACTATACTATACTATACTATACTATACTATACTATACTATACTATACTATACTATACTATACTATACTATACTATACTATACTATACTATACTATACTATACTATACTATACTATACTATACTATACTATACTATACTATACTATACTATACTATACTATACTATACTATACTATACTATACTATACTATACTATACTATACTATACTATACTATATACTATATTATTATATTATATTATATTATATTATATTATATTATATTATATTATATTTAACAAATAGATTCCATTTTGCCGTTGTCTGTTCAGTTATAGATGCACAGATGACGTCACAACGTGGTAAGAACAAAAAAGTGGCCCACGAGACGCAGTCGAGTGGGTCACTGATGTTCTTACCACGTTGTGACGTCCTCTGTGCATCTATAACTGAACAGACAACAAAAAAATGGAATCTATGTGTTTTATACAATAAAAGTTTAAAAGGTTTTTGTCGAAACTCTTGCCGGATTTTGGGGCATGAAAAAGGAAAAAAGCAAGTCAGCTGACGTGATCTGACGTGACCATGCGTCTGTCCTCTAATAGATCATGGGCAACAACCAATGAAAACACGCATAGCAACCAGGGTATTGTATAATATATTATATTATATTATATTATATTATATTATATTATATTATATTATATTATATTATATTATATTATATTATATTATATTATATTATATTATATTATATTATATTATATTATATTATATTATATTATATTATATTATATTATATTATATTATATTATATTATATTATATTATATTATATTATATTATATTATATTATATTATATTATATTATATTATATTATATTATATTATATTATATTATATTATATTTTATATTATATTATATTATATTATATTATATTATATGTTATGTTATGTTATGTTATGTTATGTTATGTTATGTTATGTTATGTTATGTTATGTTATGTTATGTTATGTTATGTTATGTTATGTTATGTTATGTTATGTTATGTTATGTTATGTTATGTTATGTTATGTTATGTTATGTTATGTTATGTTATGTTATGTTATGTTATGTTATGTTATGTTATGTTATGTTATGTTATGTTATGTTATGTTATGTTATGTTATGTTATGTTATGTTATGTTATGTTATGTTATGTTATGTTATGTTATGTTATGTTATGTTTTATGTTATGTTATGTTATGTTATGTTATGTTATGTTATGTTATGTTATGTTATGTTATGTTATGTTATGTTATGTTATGTTATATTATGTTATATTATGTTATATTATATTCTAATGTTATGTTATGTTATGTTATGTTATGTTATGTTATGTTATGTTATGTTATGTTATGTTATGTTATGTTATGTTATGTTATGTTATGTTATGTTATGTTATGTTATGTTATGTTATGTTATGTTATGTTATGTTATGTTATGTTATGTTATGTTATGTTATGTTATGTTATGTTATGTTATGTTATGTTATGTTATGTTATGTTATGTTATGTTATGTTATGTTATGTTATGTTATGTTATGTTATGTTATGTTATGTTATGTTATGTTATGTTATGTTATGTTTATGTTATGTTATGTTATGTTATGTTATGTTATGTTATGTTATGTTATGTTATGTTATGTTATGTTATGTTATGTTATGTTATGTTATGTTATGTTATGTTATGTTATGTTATGTTATGTTATGTTATGTTATGTTATGTTATGTTATGTTATGTTATATTATATTTTATTATATTATATTATATTATATTTAGCATTTATAGACCTGGAGGGAGGGGTAATATTTAATCGAATTCCCCGAGCGAAAGGTCTATAAATTATATATTATCCCGAAACATATTAATCTTTCCAAAAAAAGCTGAAATAATGTTAATAAAGTTCGCTTAGCTTAACTTTTATCCGATTTTCATTGTCTGTTTCCATTTTGTTGTCGTCTCAAGGCTTCTGGATGCATTGTTTGTTGCTTTCTTTGTATTCCCTGAATCCTTATTTTCTTGTAACCTAACAATCTTCTTGTCAACATCTGAACGTTCAGGCGAATCGTTTTCTTGTCTCG
Organism: Paragorgia papillata; assembly: GCA_035771165.1. Taxonomy (NCBI): domain Eukaryota; kingdom Metazoa; phylum Cnidaria; class Anthozoa; order Scleralcyonacea; family Coralliidae; genus Paragorgia; species Paragorgia papillata. The sequence goes on along the minus strand of JAWNZC010000215.1, from coordinate 1,101,665 downwards.
CCAAACTCCGCCATTGTTGACAGCTTCGTGAATCGTGCGTGGCGTTCACGCGTGGTACACGAAGCATATTCCCCGCTGCAGCCAGATCAGTACTAGTGATTATATTATATTATATTATATTATATCATATCATATCATATCATATCATATCATATCATATCATATCATATCATATCATATCATATCATATCATATCATATCATATATCATATCATATCATATCATATCATATCATATCATATCATATCATATCATATCATATCATATCATATCATATCATATCATATCATATCATATCATATCATATCATATCATATCATATCATATCATATCATATCATATCATATCATATCATATCATATCATATCATATCATATCATATCATATCATATCATATCATATTATATTATATTATATTATATTATATTATATTATATTATATTATATTATATTATATTATATTATATTATGTTATGTTATTATGTTATTACCATTTCATTATCTGCCAAGCACGTTTTACAAATTATTTTTATGTTCATGGCGTCTCCAGCCTTAATACCACACAGAATCAATACGCTTAATTCTACTTCGTCGAAAATGGAGCAGTTGCTTAACTAAAACAGAAAAAGAGTAAATGGTAAAACTTAATTATGAATACACCCTACAGAAATCATAATTGCGTCATCCATAATGGCGTTCAGTCGGGGTTTTATGAGCTCCGTCAATTTTTGGTTTATTTTATTATTTTATCTGACTTTTGATGGACTACTAAGTTATAAAAGAAGGCCCTTGGCTAATATAACAAACGCTGAACTGTTATATATCTGTGAAGAAATTACAAGCACTCAAATCCGACGAGCTGGAAATCGAAAGTTAACGGCCAAACAACAGTCGTTACCTTCTTCAATGAAACTTATCATTACGTGCCGCATTTTTTTATCTGCTTCAATTTCTTTGATGCTAATCCAGTTGTCTGGAGACGTGGAAAGCAACCCTGGACCTGGACCTGGACTGCATAAAAATATCCACCCTTCCTTGAACTGCGTTTTACTCAACGCTAGAAGCCTGAAGAGTATACACAAAAAAGCTGACAAATACGTATCAAATCTTGCCTGTTTTCAAAATTTAGTCTACACAGAGAACGTTGATGTGGCATTTATTACGGAAACCTGGCTCACGGAAGTTATTCAAAAGACTGAAATCTTACCACCTTCGGACTTCACTATATTCCGGGAAGACAGACACGAAACTCGTGGTGGAGGAGTACTACTAGCGGTAAGAACAGCTTCATTTAAATCAATCAAGAGCGTAAACATTTCTACCACCTTAGAACTCGTAACTTGTGAAGTTACAACATTTTCTAACGGCAAAATCTTTCTCTGTTCGTGTTACCGACCTCCCAGTTCCGACTCCACATGGTCTAATAAATTTACTGATTTTCTCAGTCAAGTCCGTGATCAATATGAAAACGTTGTAATTTGTGGCGACTTTAATTTTCCTAAAATTAATTGGGTGTCTACAGAAAACACAGTTGGGGCGAAAGAAGTTAATTTCATTGAAACTTTGAACGATTTTTTCTTATCTCAGCTGACGATTTTACCAACCCGTTACACTAACGTGCTTGATCTCATCATCACGTGCACGCCAGATCGCGTAACAATCCGAGAGATACTGTCGCCAGAAGAGGCTGGCATGTTTACCGATCACGCAATCATACTGTTTGATATCGCAACGAAAATCAAATCTCCCGCCGTGACCCGCGGATTTGTATATGACTACCGGCGCGCGGACTTCAGCGGACTTCGCCTAGCGATTGAAAATTATAACTTGTATGCCCTAATCGACACATCTTTAGATATTAACGAAAACTGGACAAGATGGAAAAATACTTTTAAAGCAATCGTTTCCGATTTTGTTCCCATCAGACACTTGAAAAGAAAAAACGGTCTACCTTGGATCACAGGCGAAATCATGCACGTCATTCACCAAAAAGAGTTTCTGCGCAAAAAGCTAAAACGTTTTCACGACAAGTATATATATGAAAAGTTTAAAAATCTTAGATCTACTGTCAAACAAATGATCTCTGCTGCCCGCGAGAACTTTTTCAACTGTCTATCAACAGACCTAAAACAAAATCCTAAACGCTTCTGGTCGGTTTTCAAGCTTACGTCGAAAAAAAGCAGTCTACCGCAAACTATCTCAATGGCCAACACCACCAGCCATCAAAACAGAATCGTTGCTTCCAAACCCAAACCTATCGCTGAGCTCTTTAACCAATACTTTTCTTCAGTGTTCCACACAGAAACAACTCCAGTTTTCAACACGTCTCAAGTCCTTGATGAAAATGCTCAGACCAGTATCGAAATCACAGTTGAAGAGATCCTAGTTCTTCTGAAATCCTTGGATGTGCATAAAGCTACGGGCCCTGATGGCATACCCAACAGATTACTAAAAGAAACAGCTGAACAAATTGCTCCATCGTTGTGTTCATTATTCAACCTGTCCTTGCAAACCGGAACCCTTCCTAATGAGTGGAAAATTGGTAACATCGTCCCAGTTTACATAACATAACATTGTTTAATCATGATGCAGAAAAGAAAAAATACAAAAATACATCACGACAGGAAGTAAAGAGGTTAGCCCTATAGAAAACTCCCTAAATAAATAAGTAAGATAAATAGAATAGAAACAAAAAATCGAGAAAAAATAAATAAATTATCTAGATGCCTAAATGAAATTTAAGCCTACTTTTAAAAATGTTGAAGCTTTCCGCCTCTACAACAGACGATGGTAAATTGTTCCATTTAAGTATAACCCTAACAAAAAATGAAAATTTGTAACAGTTTACTCTAGCAAGCTTAGTGTATAGTTTATATTTATGGTTTGATCGTGTGGTGGATAGTTTTGTGAACTCGAAGAAATCCTCAAAACGTAAATGACTTAATCCAAATACTATTTTATAACACTCAATGAGAGTGAAGTAATCTCGTCGCACTGACAAAGTTGGCCATTGCAGTATCTTACAGCGGTCTTCATAATACATATCGCCTCTGCGTTGGTTTAGAGCCATTCGAGATGCTCTTCTCTGAACTTTTTCCAGTGCATGAACGTCCTTAACAAGATGTGGACACCAGACGGGCACTGCGTATTCTAAAATTGGTCTAACCAGGGATAAGTATAATAACGAAAAAACTCTATGGTTTGAGGTGCCTACTGTTCGTTTGATAACTCCCAGAACCTTGTTAGCTTTGTTTACTGTGATGTCGACATGTTCACTCCATTTAAGGTCATATGATATTGTAATCCCAAGGTCTTTACAACTTTTCACAACTTTCAATGTATCTCCAAGTGAATATGATGGAGTAGATATATCTCGCGCATGAGTAATTCTCATGATCTCACATTTCTTAATATTAAACTTTAACTGCCATAGTTTAGTCCAATCACTCAAAGAGTCGAGATCTGTTTGCAAAGCTTGAGCATCCTGGCCAAGGTTTTTCATTTCTCTGTAGATTTTAGTGTCATCTGCATACAGTTTAGCTTTAGATGTAATACCATTAGTCATATCGTTAATGTATATCAAAAATAATATTGGCCCAAGAATTGTCCCTTGAGGAGTTCCAGATGTTACAGGTGACCATTCAGAACAAGTTCCGCGGATTACAACACGTTGCAGTCGATGTGTAAGAAAATCTCTCAACCAGGCCAGCAAACTACCATCAATACCATAACTGCTGAGTTTTAAAAGGAGTCTCTCATGAGGAACACTGTCAAATGCTTTAGCCAAATCCAGAAAAATTACATCAGTTGGTACTCTTTTGTTTCGAGAATTAGCCCAGTCATTGAAAGAATCTAGCAATTGGGTAACAGTTGATCTCCCTTTGAGATATGCAAACTGATTAGAATTTAGTACATTATGCTTGTTCCAGAAGTTAATCATTCTGTCACGAACAACCTTTTCTCCTAGCTTACAGACTATTGAAGTTAGAGAAATCTGACGGTAGTTTTCTCTACACTGCTTGGATCCTTTTTTATAGATCGGTGATATATCGGCCAGCTTCCAGTCTGTTGGCAATAGACTCAGATAAAATGATTTATTCAGCAACTTAGTGATGGATGGTGCCAGTTCCGGTGCACACATTTTTAATATTCGCGAGGGAATATAGTCTGGCCCAGGAGATTTGTCAGACTTTAGAGTTTGGAGATGTTTCTCAATTTCTTCGGTCGAGCATTGAATTGAACTCAATTTTGATTCCACAATGAGGTCCTGCTCTGGAAAATTAACATAATCCTCAACCGTAAATGTAGATGAGTAATATGAATTCATACAAGTAGCTATGCTCTGATCATCAGAAATAACAGTATCTCCAATTTTAATAGAAGTAAGATCATTTGTACCTTTGCGCTTCGATTTCACATAAGACCAAAAAGGTTTCGGGTTGTTGTTTTCTTTCAACTCTTGTGCAAGGTCACCAATATACTTCCACCGAGCTTCATTACATTGTTTCTTGAGAGTATTATTCAGGTTCCTGTATTTAGCCCAAACGCTTTCTTTCATAGTTGTCTTGGCCTTTCTGTAGAGTGCCTTTTTCTTCTTACATAGTTTAATCAATTCGTTGTTAATCCAGGGAGCATTTGGCCTTTTGTTCTTTACCTTAAACTTCGGTATACATTCTTCCACAGCAGAGAAAAACAGGTCCTTCCATGAAACCGAATTATTATTAATATCATCATCCATAAATGCACAGTTCCATGGGATAAAATGCATTAGCCTCTTCAAATGTTCCCAGTCAGCTTTTTTATAACAATAAACAAACCTCTTCGATTTACGGACTTCATATGGCTCGTGAATTAGTCTGAAAGTCACCAAGTTATGGTCCGAAAACAGTTCACCCACAGAAACATCATCGACGATATCCTCGTTCGTTGTCAAAACCAAATCTAAAATATTACTCTCTCTTGTCGGTTTATCGACAAGTTGTACCAGAAAATTGTCATGGATTATATCAGCAAGCAAAACATATTGTTCTATAGCATTCAGTGGTCGCGAATTAAGCCAGTCAAAGTCACTCAAATTAAAATCACCTACAAGTACTATTTCTGATGTTGAAATCATACTAAGTGCGGTGTGAAGATCTTCTAAAGGTTTAGATTCGCTATTCGGAGGCCTGTAGAAAACTCCCAAAGTAATTAGTCTGTTTGAGTGAGAGTAAATGTCAACAAACATTAGTTCTGATTCACTTTGTAGATCATCTCTGGGTAATACTTTAATGGAGTCTGTCGTTGCTATCAGCACGCCTCCACCCAAGCGACCGCGAACTAATCTATCACGTCGAAATACTGAATAGTTTGTAGGGAAAATTTCCTCGTTATTTACCGAGCCATCCAAATGAGTTTCTGTTAAGACTATTATATCATAGTGTTTAGTGGCGATCTCGAGGTCAAGCAAATGTCTTTTATTCACAATACTTCTTGCATTAGCATAGAAGACCGACAAACCATTTCGACATACGCTTGAAGCTTCGTTATTTATCCTAGTACTGCTTGATTGTGAGAGATCCTCAGGACCTGGATTTAAGCTAATATCCCCGCTTTTAACTAACCTTTGAATCTGTATAGTAGCCACTGAGTTTGAATAGTACTTGATCCGCGAGGAGAAATAGCCCTTCCCACGAATAGTTGAACCACAGTGGGTAGTCGTATCACTTAGCGGAATATAGCTTATCCAAGGTATTACTTCGTTCAGGTTCCTTTTGAACTGGTCAAAAAAGAGCGAATTTTGTCCATGATTACAATTACTTGTACTACATCTGTACACTCCACCCCAAAAGAGTCCATAAGTCAACACAAGGACATAGATGACCCGACAGTAAAAAACACGTCTGTCCGCCATCTTGTGTGATACAAACATTGAGACAAACATTGCGCAGACAAACATTGCGCAGAAAATTATCGGCCAATATCCCTGCTCTCAAATATATCTAAACTTTTGGAACGCTGTGTCCTGTTCAAGATAAGAGATCATCTCTTGCAGTACATCAATTCAGATCAACATGGGTTTATTCCTGGTAAGTCTTGTACTACTCAGTTAGTTCAGGTTCTTGAGAATATTGGTCACCAACTGGACAATGGTAAACAAACAGACGTAATTTACCTCGACATGAGCAAAGCCTTTGATAAAGTGCGACACTCCGTATTACTCGAGAAATTGCGTGATATCAATATTCACGGAAACTTACATACCTGGTTTTGTTCATATTTGTGAGGGCGTAAACAGCGCGTTATCATCCCCGGAGCAACCTCATCTACTCTTCCCGTTACTTCAGGCGTTCCGCAAGGATCTATTCTTGGACCTATGCTTTTTTTACTCTATATAAACAAGCTACCAGATTCTGTTCAATCTTCGACTGTCGCGTGTTTCGCAGACGACACAAAGTTGTTTAAAACAATCAACTCTTGTTCGGATGCAAAGCTCCTCCAACAAGACCTTGACAGTTTGGAAAAATGGACAAAAATGTCTGGACTCTGCTTTAATGAAACAAAGACAAAATCTGATGTCTTTACAATACTTGGAGAAAACATTTACAGAAAAAGCATGTGGTTGCGACCATGGACCCCGAACCAGCAGTTAACGCTGATGATAACCCCAATGCTGAAGTTCATTCTGAAGATGGAGATATAACTAGATCAAGTGCTTTATGCATCTTGAAACTTCAAGAGCAATGTTGTTTGCCTATGTCAACAGTTGACACTGTTATTTCGAACACGAAGATCATCGTGCAAGACATACTTTCCATTGTTAAAACGGAAGTAAAAAATTGTTTAGAAAATGCAAATGTAAATTTTGAAAACGTCGCCGGGTTACAAGAGATTTTTGCAGAAAATAATCCTGAAATGAACCCATTTAACAACCTTGAAACTACATCACAACAACGTTCATACTACAAAGAACATTTTGGATTAAAGGTAAGAAAATGTTCGATTTTTTGTGAATATTAAATATTTATAGGTGGTTTTCACTGTGACGTCACAAAATTCTAAAATGTTTATTATTAAACCTACAAAGTTGGTTGTTTTATATATTTTGTAGGTCGTTATAACAAGTTTTACTGGAACATTTTAAGTTGATACAACCATTCCTTCTTGTGTTACAGAGTTTTGAATTATATTATTGCTGATGTCAGCATTATTTTCAAATCGTTAAAAGCCACTTTGTACACACAGTTGAGTATACAGTGCTTGGTAGAGCTTTAAAAGATATGTCTAATTATATCTGATGTACAATCTAAAGATTCTGGTTGAAACTACACTTTATATGAGCATTCGTTTTTTGGCCGCCATATTTGTGTACCTCACAGACACCAATTAGGTACACAAACATGGCAGCCGAAAAACAAATGCTCGTATAAAGTGTAGTTTTTCCCAGAGTTTTAAAGTTGTACATCAGATGTAATTAGACATCACTAAAGCTTAACAAAGCTTTAACGTTGAATTGTGTACACAATGCGACTTTTAACGACATTTGAAAATTATGCTGACATCAGCAATACTATAATTCAAAACCCTGGAAGAAGGAAAAGTTGTATCGACTTAAAATTTTCGAGGAAGATTCGTAATGATCTACAAAATATATAAAACAAACCTTTTAGAATAATAAACATTTTAGAATTTTGTGACGTCACAGTGAAAACCACCTATACAATACTTGATAGTTGATAGAAAAAATAATTCAAATCGAAAGGAACATCACTCAACAGAAAGGCGTACTAGCATTTCTTTGATAAAAGATCAGGTGCTCTTTTTCGTGATTTTTTTAATTATTAATTTTGTGATTTTTTCATTTAATTTGATTTTTTCGTAATTTTTTCCTGATTTTTCCCTTTTTTCTGTAGTTTCTTTCTTGATATTTTATTTTTCTTTGACATTTTTTTGATTTTTTGTATTTTTGATGATTTTATTTTTTTATTTTCTCTGATGTTTTTTGTGATATTTGTGATTTTAAGTTAATTTTAATAATTACAATAATTTCCAAGACTTTCAAACAGTTTGCACAGATTTATCTTTCAATAATATATATTTTTCCAACAAAAACAGCACCATATATAAAGCAATAAACAAATTTAAGTGTAATTTTCTGAGATACTCTATTTACCAGATCTGAATGTAAAAAAACAACTTAAAATAATACCTATTGCAAACAATAGCCATAATCAGCTCCTTGAAAAATAGAGTTGTAATTAACCAATGAGTAAATACAGTTTGAGTACAACATTTGTACAATTTAATAATTTGGCAGGAACCTACAAGAATTGTGTTGGGTCAAAATTCAGTTAGCAGAAGAAGGAAAGGGAAAATACAAGAAGTACAGATAAATGATGAGGCATATTACATTCCAGTTCTACACAGCTTAGAACAACTCCTTAATGATGAATTCATCTTTCAACAGGTTTGTTAATGATTCTAGATATTCACTCATTCACTGAATCCTGAGTGTTTCTATACATCAACAAGTTGTCTAAAAGTTTACTTCATCAATACGATTCTATACTGTACATTAAGTTACAGTATTTAGTCAACAGTAATTGTCTGGGCTTTGATAATTTTAACAAACTTACGTTTTTCACCTGGAATCTCTGTCTCGTTAGTTGTCATATAAGAATATGTTTTACATAGGTTGAAAACCCCCATTTGAGTACAGATGGAGTGTTACGAGACTACTGTGATGGAGAACAGCACAAACATCACCCACTTTTCTCTACTGATCACTTAGCCCTGCAGATCATACTGTATTATGATGAACTAGAAACCTGCAATGCACTTGGATCAAGAGCAATTATTCATAAACTTGGTAAACACTGTTAATGTACAAACTTATAAATATAATAAGTGTGCGTGCATGCTTTTGATATGATCATTACATTACATTACATTACATTACATTACATTACATTATAATCTATGTACAGTGCTTGCAAAGTTTTGTAGTTTTGTTCATATGGTGTTAATGAGCTACTACTGTACATGTATGCTTTCCTGAAAAACAATACAATACAATACTGAGTATTCTGTACGTACAAGAAAACTCAACTAAAAATTTCTAGTTCACTGAAACAGCATGTCCTATTATTTTTACTTTTTGCAATATTTTAAAAAGGCCCCTCATAAATTCATTTGAAGGAAAATTCAGGCTTTTCCCCATGCCCAACTCCAGGCATACACTGTACATATATATTAATCATCTCAGATTTTCAACCTTTTTGCAGGAGCATTCTATTATACTTTGGGAAATATCAAGCCATCGTATCGATCTCCACTAAATGCCATCCAGTTGCTGTGCTTGTGCAAGTCATCTAATGTAAAAAAATATGGAATAGATGCTGTTCTTCAGCCATTTATGACAGATTTGTAACAACTAGAACAGGTGGTGAATGATACTATACATGCATGTATACATGTAATTGATACAATCATGTCACTCATTAACTTATTTATATTCTGTAATATTTTTTTACTTGTCTGGCTAGATAATTTTGCTTGTGCAGGCAAGGCCATCTGATCAGTAGTAGGTTAAAACTAAATTACAAAACCCCAAATAATTTTCCAGCTGTTCTAGCTAGGTATATTAAGAATGGAAATTAGATGCAAAAGTTATAAGCATAAATGTTTAAATAAATAATGTTCCAATTATTTTTAAGGAACAAGGCCATACATTCACCATTCAAGGTACCCAGCAACCACTCAGAGGAACCATATCGTATGCTTGTGGTGATAATCCTGGGTCCAATTTGTTGGGTGGATTTAAAGAAGGGTGCAATGCACGTAGGAAATGTCGACACTGCCTGGGGACGGATGAAGAGGTGAAATCTAAGGTATATAAAAAAAATAAGGTATTGTGAGTGGTTATTACAGTAAATCAAATTATTGTAAAGTCAGTTTAACCCTTTGACAAGTAAATACATGCCCCAGCCATCTCAACCGGTCCCACTCACAACATCAGTCACCAACTCAATCCCCATTCTTTCTCTCAACTCCACACTCAGCACTCTATCCCACAAAGATACACCACACATCCATCGTATCATCATCCTCATTCATTGATCCTCATCTCTGTTCTCTCCAATCTTGCAATCTGCTCCACATTCATTGGCCATGTCTCACGTCCATACACCATTGCACTCCTCACAGTGACATGTCACATACACTTTCCCTTTAAGTTTTAATGACACTTCCTTCCTTGTCAGGGGATACCTGACAGCTCTTTAAACTTCTTCCATGGACAATGCACCCCCATTGAGCATATCCCCCAGATAACCCACTCATGTCCCCATATATGCTCCCTGCTTCAACCCTTGATCCATGCAAGTACATGTAATGTTATAACTACCGTACATGTACAGCTACAACATATAAAATCAATATTCATGTAAAATAAAATCAATACATATAAAATAAATACATATAAAATCAATACATATAAAATCAATATTCGAATTTTTTGGGCAAAATTCTTTCTCTGAACAATTTCACTTAAGGCACTTTTCCAGTCATTGAAAAACCCCAGCTCACCGCGGGTGTTTGCATCTCATTAAAAACAACTCGCAGTGCTTGTTTTCTTGTTGTGAGTTCTTTTTAATGAGATACAAGTAGTCACAGCAAGCTGCGAACTAGTTTCTGCAATGAGTGGAAAAGAGCCTTTAGTGTACTGTATGAGTGTTTCCCAATATATTTGTTACTGTATGTCAGTTTTGTCAAAATAATTTTTATTTTAATAAGTGTACAACCCTTATACAGAATACATTTCTATCATTTTAATTTTTTTAGTTTCATGAGAATGATTTTACCATGCGAACGAAAGACGGGTACAACAGTCAAGCTGATGAAGTCACAGCATTTGGGGCCCATTTCAGTACAACTTATGGTATTAACCGTAAATCAGTTTTAAATGAAAGTTGCTTTTACCATGTTGTTGGAGGGTTGCCACCGGATGCAATGCATGATATCCTGGAAGGTGAATACAATTGACTAATTCTATATTAACAAATTATTTTCATACCGTCATTTAAATTTTATAAACTACTGTAGTCTCTACCATGGCATGCAATTACAGTATACAGTACATTACTTAAGTGTAATTCTAGTGTCCATAATATATTTTTAATAATACCTTACAGGGGTTCTCCACTACAATATAAAGGAGATGTTAAAGTACTTCATTAAAATTGATCATTACCTGACCACAGATATCCTAAACAGTCGAATCTCCAAATTTGATTTTGGTTATTACAATGACAAAAACAAGCCATCACTCATCACTGAACAGAAATTATCAACACAAGACAACAATTTAAAGCAGCATGGTAGGTTTTGTACAGTAGCATAGGAATACTCTTTCAAATATTAATCACACTAGGAACTGAAAAAAAAATGCAACAAATAAAAATTAACATGATTTAAATTTGATTATTACAGTACTGACAGTACTTGATGCTTTAATGTTTTTGCTCTTTGCAAAATGTTTATTCACACCAAGTGCGGGTTTTGGTGGCACAGTGGTTAGTACACAGGCCTTTACCTGTGCGGCCGGGGTTTGATTTTTGTCTGGTGCAGCTTATATCTGAATAACATTTCACCTTGGCTGTATGTGAGAAGAGTGCTTCCAGTTTGACTCTAGCAAACACCATATGTTTTCTCTGGTTACTCTGCTTTCCTGCTGTAGTAAAGGCTCTTTTCCACTCATCATAGAATTAACTAGTTCACAGCTTGCTGCAAGTACTTGTATCTCATTAAAAAGAACTTACAATGAGAAAACAAGCTGCCACGTACTGCAAGTTGTTTTTAATTAGATGCAAACACTCACGCTACAGCAAACTGCAAGCTGGTTTTTGCGATGACTGGATAAGAGCCTTATGGAATAGCCTTTACTGAACCTCTAAGAAGAACAGTTTGGATAAAACTGATAGGGTTATGCAGTATAAATTAAGTTTACTTTAGTTTAAGTGCTTTATGCATGACATTGTTTTTTGATGAAATTACTGCTGCATAATCATATCATGAAACATTTCTTTAGTACTGTATACCAAAAATACAGCATGGTATCAGATCACTAATGCTTTCAATTGATTGTATGCTCACACCAATATGCCAAAATGTCTGATATATCCATGCAGGGTTTCCTATCAATATACTAACAACACAAAGGTTTTAAGACACATATGTACTATGGGGTGTAAACATAATTTCATGTTAAAAACAATGTCTTCATGCATGCTAATAATAAAGAAATGTTATAAAGTATGCTTGCTGGATATTGTATTAACTGTAGCTGCCCAGATGTGGTGTTTGGCTATCCACCTACCACTCCTGATTGGTGATTTAATTCCTATTGGAAATGAAAGGTGGAATCTTTTTCTGGATCTGCTAGAAATTTCAGCCATATGCTTTTCACCATCCATATCAAAAGAGCAAATTGCATACCTGCAGGTTTTGATTTGTGATCATCATCAAGAGTTTCACAGACTATACCCAGAGTGCTCCATAACACCAAAAATGCATTTTATGGTTCACATCCCAAGTACCATGTTAAGGTACAGTACATGTATGTGCACTACATGTCCAACATTTTGTGAGTGTAAATTAGAGTACAACCTACACGTAAAAAAGGTTGAATCAGATGTACGTCAATATTTAGGCAATAAATGATAGCTGAGGCAGCCCAAAATGGCCATGCTCTTATTTACTCTGACTGCCTATCGAGCCCGATTATTTTCCCCTTTCAGGAGAAAGAGATGGGAGAGAACAGAGATGATCAATGAATGAGAATGATCTGATTTCCTAGCAAGTGGTCCGGCATCCTCCATAAGGGCCCCAGAAAAAAGTTGTCAAAGTGAAACGTTTAGATATATGTCAAAGGATTAAACTTATGTACATTCATTGTATCCCAGACAATTAGTAATGTACTGTATACTGAAATTATTTTAAGCATTATTTTATATTTTTTAGCCTTGGCCCACTTGTTAACTCTTGGTGTATGAGATTTGAGGCAAAACACCATTATTTTAAAAAATTGGCAACAATTATTGGCAATTTTACAAATTTGCCTTACACATTGTCAATGCGCCACCAACAAAGTATGTGTTATAAGCTGCAGTCAACTGGCTACCAGGAATCATCATTTCTTCAGAAAGGACTAGAGTGTGGATCTGGTAAAATCAGCTTTATTGTAATCTGAAAATGCCTACTTGTCTAAATAGACATAATTTATTACCAATATTAAATATACCTGTATGACAAAACAGATTTTTTAGGTCATTTAAAAATACTTCATTACTTTATTTATTTTTACAAGTTGTCAGTTGTGCAGATACTGTATGTCAAAATTTTCACCATAAAATTTTAGGTAAAGTCCATTGATTCTACCTTATAATATTTAATATCCATGAAAAAGAATTTTAAAAATCGAGTGGTACACCACCCACCAGGCCAGAGAAGGTTAAATACTATTAACTTATTTCTTATTTATAATATTGCACTGTTTTATTGTTTTATATGTGTGATATCATGATATACATGTACATTGCAGATTCAGCAATATGTGCTTGTGATTTGGATTACTACAACTCCTTAAGAGAGAAAGAAGCTGAGATTGAGCAAAATACTTGTATTTCTAGGTAAGGATTATATTACACTGTATAGTGTATATTTTATCACTATATTTGCATAACCTGGGCTAATTCAAGTGTTCTGTCACTCAATTGTTTCAAACTTCTCAGCATCAATTCAACTACATGTACATGTAGAACAATTAGTATTAGTTTTCATGCAACCAGTCTAACACAGGTTAGACTGGTTGAATCTAAAGGACATGTACTACATATTGTTTTGAAGAGCAAAACCGAATGTTGCTACAATGCTAAATACAGGTTTGGCACAATTCCCACACTCCCATTTCCGAACTGTATGGCTGTAAGCCTGAAAGGTATAAATATTGTAGACCTGTAATCTGATTGGTTTCTAAGCAAAATAATTATGTCTGCTAAAAATCTAAATAAAACTTTTCTTACTGTTTTTGTGTTGTATATATGCGCTGCTCTGATATGGTTTTTAATTCTAGATAATTATTAACAGAAAAAGAAACAAAACAAATTTATCTAAATATGTATTGCATAAAGCTGTATGTTTAGCAATGTAATTTTCAGGACATACAGTAACACAATGCGAATTACTGTACTTAATTGTGCGGCATGGAAAGCTGCCATCATGTAAAAAAAAAGCTTGGAAAAAGCAAGCATGGAAAATAGTAATTTAAAACTGATAATCAACCTCAGTCATACATGTACTGTCTGTATTAAGTAAATTCATATTTACCTCTTACAGAACCAAATGGATTACTGTTCATGGCACAACATATAAAACTGGATGTGTATTATGGCTTGGCCATGATGATGAGGAAGTGCCATGTTTTGCACTGGTGAAAGAGATTTGTATCATCCAAGGTGATTTGCACAGAATATGGCTAATTGCTGAGGAACTACAAACAGTGACATTCAATAAGCACCTAAATGCCTATGAAGTGTGTAACACTAGCAATATCACCATTTTATCACAGCAGCAACAGCTACCATATCCTTTGTCACTCCACATAATTACCATCCTTGATCAAGAGCAACAAAAAAACATGGTTTGTCCAAAATATCAAGTTCCAACGTAAAACAATAAATGTAAGACAGTATTGTACATACAATGTATATCTTTAGAGAATATGAACAAGACTGAGCTAAGACAAAGGCCCAAGGAGGCGAAGAAGCTAATCATCCTAACTTTCAGCCAGTAGCTAATAACTTTAGATTGCAGCTAGCCTGCTACCGTTCAACAGTGTAACGCTACTAAAATTTTATCTGAATAGAATCCCTAGTCAAATTCAATAAAAAAACATTATTACAATATTCGTTCAATTTCATCTTTTATATATTAAATATTTAAATATAGTCTATGTTTAAACTGTTCTTAAAGAGATTCTGCTCTTATTTTTGCCTCTTAATGCAAGTTGAAATATATTCTGCAATCGCGGTAACTTTTATATAAACTTCAATATATCTGCTGTAATGAAAATGCTAAAAAGGACTTTAGCTTCGACCTTCATATATCTGAACTACAGTATACAAAGAGCAACTTTCGAACAATTCAGGTTTCTAGAATACGTAGTGACTCAGCCCACCATTCGTTTAACACATAAATGATGAAAGTAAAAGGCTAACATACCTGTAGAGCACGTTCTTGTTAAACAAGGACAGGAACACATACCATCACTCCTCATCGAAAAGTCCGCCATTTTGAAAATAGTTTGAAAAACAGAATTCTCCCCCGAAATGTGGGGTGAATTTCCCCCCTTGCAAAATTACACCCAGAAATGGGGTAACATTTGGAATTACTCTCCAAGCTGGGGTAAAATTCTCCCCACAATAGGGTGGATTTCACCCCCACATACAAAATTACACTCGCAAATGGAGTAATTCTGGTATTACCCTCCTACTTAGGGTGACTTTTTTGAAAAGAACAAAAAACTACTCATATTTCTGGAGTAATTCTTACTCCATTAATGAATTGCCCCCTTAAATTTCGGCAGTAACCCTCCAAATAGGGGTAATTTTTGCTCTTTCAAATTTACAGTGTAAGCGCCATTTTTTCTCTACTTAGACGCCACGCATCGAAAGCCCTCACCGCCCATCCATCCTTGTATCTAGTCGCCAACGGAACGGACTGCCGAACACGATCCTGTATTTCTGACTCGCACTACCACCGATCAAACCTTGCCTCAATATCAGAGCCTCCTTCTGATAAGATATCACTCACATTTATTTCTTCTGATATAAAACGGCTCTGAGTAATAAAGAGTTCTTCGTCACTTTCCGCCATCACGCCTTCCTTGCTTGAACTCAAACGACTTTTCACTGTATTATAATTTCAAAAATATGCATAAAACAATTATGAATCTTTAATGTCGAAAACCGACGGAAAACAAAAGAATAGGGTGTGGCAAGTATATAAATAAGTTAAAGCCCTCGGGAATCGGTTTTTATTTAACTGTAAAGACCTCGGGCTTCGCCCTCGGTCTTCACAGTTAAATAAAAACCTCTCCCTCGTGCTTTAACCTGTATATAATACATCACCGGGCAGCGTTCATTGCCAGTTGCTTGGGCAGTGGGATAAAACGCACGACGTCCAGAAGACTCGTCTTGGCCATGGCGAGTTTTGGATCCTCTTTCTGTTTTCCAAACAAGGATTTCGTTGCCAGTTTCAGGGTCGTTTTCCAACGAAACGTCATCCCACAGAAGACATCGAGACTCATCTCTGGCTCTGAACCCGAAATGCAAAGCCAACAACCTCCAAACAGTGCGCGGTAAAGCAACGGGATTTTGAGAACCAAACTCTCCTTCGGCAAAAAGCTTGTCTTCCTCGACCTCGCTCAATACTCGAGTGGCTTTCCGACGGTTCCCTTTTCCGTGGTCGACGACCAGCTTCTTTTTCTTCGACTTTAGGACTTCTCGGGACAATTTAAATTCATCCCCCTTCAGCAAGTTCGCCGTAGATCCCTTGCTGTTGAGATACCGTTGGATACTTCGTTGAAAAGAAGTCAAAGTTGAGGGTTCGTAGACTTCGCCATTTTTTTTCGTTACATCTTTGAAGAATGAGCAAAGGAGAAGGTTCAACTGTTCAAAAGGTATATCTTCTACTTTTCTCATCTCGTTTTTTTGTTCACAAAAGTTATACCAAGTTTGTAAATCGTACTTTGTCTTTTGTTTTGTACTTTTTGGCTGTTGGTCGGCGATAAAATTGCTGAATTCATTCATGTTTGTGTTGACGTCGCGGATTTCTTCAGTGTTTGTTTCGTTTAAACTTCCCAAAACATTATCTTCTTCCGGATAATAAAAAGCATTTGGGTCCTCCTCACTCTCAGACATTTCAAATTTAAAGCCGTTTCACAAAACAGAATTTTTTTTAAAAAGATATAAAAAAACTTGTCAAAGATTTAAAATCCAAAATTTCCCGCCAAACCTGAGCGGTCCATACTGTTGGTTTCCGACCGCGCAGGAACCAATCAAAATGCTCTATTTTGCTAGATGGACCGCTCAGAAACACTTGCCATATAATAAATTGAGCTTATGACTGAAAACCGAGGCCGTTTAACAGTTGTGTCAGCTGGTTAACAGTTGGTAATTGCTGCCGACCGAAGGGAGGCAGCACACTATTCTTGATGTTGCCTCGTGCCCAGTCCTTTTTCCGAGCTATGTATAGCCGACCAGAATCCAACCTCGTACCCAGGGCCTTCTCTGCTTTCAAAATGGCGCGAGGAGAAGACCCTGGCAAAGGCTGGTCACGTGATTCCAAAATACTCCAAGATTCTTGGAGTATTTGGTCACGTGGATAATTTGAGCTTCGCCCGTCCTGGGGGAAGCGGTTGATTCGGTTCTTATAAACGTAGAAGGTTGTTGCAAATCATGTAACGTTATTAAAGAGATATATTTCAAAATTTACGACATTTGCTGGATAATACATATTTGTTGCCGTTAATCGCCAGTTAAGTTCATAAACTGATAAACAGAAATCCGCTTTCAATAGAATTACTGTGGTTTATACAGGTACTGCTAATAATATACACTTAAAATATTCGAATGCTGTTGATTGTTGGAAGTTTATTTACCGTCCAGTATAGTACATTTATGTTTCTTGTCCACACGTTTGGGATTTGTGGAAATTTAATTGTTGTATCTGTCGATTTATACTCAAACGGCATATTCGAAATCGAATCTGCTGTCCTCGTTGACTTTGAGGTTGTACTTTAATACAAATATTCGATCAACAACAATACGATCGACGAACATTATAGATCAACACTGAAGACTTTGACTTTGTATATTTCTAAACTTTTTAAATTAGATTCGGAAAGTCCAGAAAGCGAAATAAACACTTCTTGCTTGCATAATAAAGCAAATATGTTGTAGTGCAGACGCTTCTTACTAAACACAATTAAGAGAATGTCTTGTTATTTGTACGGTTTGGTTATTCTTGAGTGCCTAAATAGTTCGCTGAATAGTTTTGCATAAGCAAGCCAACTATACTCTGTTTATCAGTGACTGTACCGCGCCCCCCGGTACAGTGTGAGTCACTCATCAAAATATTCCAAAATTATTGGTGTCACATGACCAGCCTTTGCCAGGGTCTTCTCTCCTCGCGCCATTTTGAAAGCAGAGAAGGCCCTGGGTACGAGGTTGACCAGAATCTCTCGATCATTCTCGTCCCCAGAGCCTCTCCCGGCCCGTGCTGGCGCGCGGAAAAGGCTCTAGGGGAATCCAAAACCGGAACACCAACATTCTTTGGTGTTCTTTCTAAAGCGCATGCGTTTAAGTTTGCGGTTTGGGAGTTGGACACGAGATCACCGACAGTTGTTTGGAATATAATTTTCCTTTCGTTTTCGATTCTGGCGGTTTGGATATCTCGTATTGACTCGTTTGACTTTGGAACAATTCTGATTGTGGTATATTCCGTTCGAAGAAAGTCCTTGTTGAGTGTCTCATCGCCGCTTTTATTCGGCCGGGCAAAAGGCATTGAAATTTACGAGTTCGCTTCAGAGCTTGGCAATACTAGAGCCGCGTCGGAATTTCTTCGTATTTACGGCTTCTTTTAGTGAAGGTAGTTCTCTTTAATATGTTGCACCGTTCGTTTATATTTGACGTGTATATTTCAATGACATTCTTATTAATATGTACCATGCACGAACAGCCAGCAGTGTGCTGTGACTGCTGTCTAATATCGTCTATCGCCTATCGATTTCAAATTGTTGTCTGTCTTCTTTGTTTCATTTAATTATATAAGGGGAAACGGGTTGATTGCCTTGAAAAACGTTCGATTAAATTGTTTGGATTAGAACTATGATTAGAATTGTGCTTCGTTGTCAGTTTTCGTGTCTCAAATACTGTTTATTTATAAACATTCACTAAGCTCCGTCGTTATATAGGGTCTTTGAATTTGAACAACCAATCAGATCGCGATGCATATGCATGGATTCCCCCAGAGCCTTTTCAGCGCGCCAGCACGGGAGAGGCTCTGGGGACGAGAATGAATCTCGATTTGTTAAATTTTTATCAACCTCGTACCCAGGGTCTTATCTCCACTCCCCCGTATCTCCATATATGAGCTGATGTGACTCAGTGCGCATGTTCCGCTACCACGTTGCCTTCGATATTCAGAACTTCTCGAAGTTCTTCCTCGACAGAAAATTCACGGTAAGAACAAATACATCATGTCTTTACTTTCTCGTGGAAGTATTTATCAAGGCCATGAAGGTTTCAGTGACCAGTCTCGAGGAAAGCAGTGCTCTTTCATGAGTTTATCGGCGCTGTTAACAGCACAAACTATTCCAGTTTAATATCGAGTGGAACTCGACAACCATCGACAATGTCTTAGTACAAGGAGACAACTAGACTTGCTCCTAGTCCGCCTCTTAGCGCTAGTTTTTGCGGACCTGTGGAAAGGCGGGCGAGCGGAAAAGCAGGAGGAAAGAGGCGGACTTGTTTCGCTTGCAGGTTTTTGAATCTAATTACATATCCTGGCGGGAAATCGCTGAAATGTACATCGCCCTGTTTTGACGTGTTTCGCGTTGTCGTACATGCAATGGAAAGTGGTAAAACGTTTTCAAGAGTCTGTTTAACTCCAACTTCCAAAGATAGCACTTGCATAGTAATTTCGCCTGAATATAATTACTTCCCGAATTACGTCACCGGTCGAAAAATTCACTGCTGAATTTTGGCGCGCTGCAGGTGGGAAAAGTCCTTTTCATCGAGGAACCGAAAGGTAAAAAATGTCGAAAGGTCAAAAATGTTTGAAAAGGACTTTGAGAAAGTCTAGGAGACAACATGTACTTGAATGCTTTTAACAATGATTTCATTTCCTCGTGAGGGATTTCTGTCGCTGAACAACTTACCAACTGTTGTTATGGATTTGAGGAAATAATCTACAGTGGTTTCTACAATGGATTAGTGCGCAAAGCTGTATGTGGATACACTGTATATGTAATGAACTGTCTTCAAGAAATTATTTACCTCAGCTTTGTGAAAATTCAGTGGACAATGGAATTGTTCACTTTGTGAAAATTCAGTGGACAATAGAAATTATTTGTGTGCCATGGATAACCATATTTGGTATGCAGTAAATACAATATTACAAGTTCTTTGGGAAAATAAAATACAGTGGTTGCAATGGTGTATTCCCAAACGACAATTACAGTATATGTGGAGTCGTGGACATGTGCAATGACCTAATTATTATACATCACAAAGATCTACTTGAAAGTATTGCATTCTCAACAAGAACTCCAATAAAAGTTAGACAATATAAACAATGGAGCAACAAATACTGTAAACATCTGTTACATACCATTTCTGGTATTTATTTAGTCAGTGCCTATTTGTTTGGCGCTTGTTTTGCCATAACATATCAGACACTCCGGTTCCATGCACTGACAGCTTTGTCACAGTAAGAAGCATGATTTATAGTGACTTACCGTAAATTTGTTTACCAAACATCAACACATGGTCATAATGTATGTAGTATACAGTGTATGCAGTCAAAAGCCTTGCCAATTATATTCAGATACATTAAGTGATAGTTATTTGTAATTTAAGTTTGCTATATTTAAATGTAATTAAAAGAATTGAAAAAATGTCTACATACTACTACAGTATGTATGTTACAATTTATATAATCAATCCCAGGGTTCATTTTTGAAATTTTAGAAAAAATTAGGCTTCCCATGGCTTTTGAGGAAGCACTTCCCTTGCTATAGTAACTTCTAGTATATGCATATATATGCAAATTGCAGCGCGCGCTAATTTGAAACTCGAAACAGCTGTTGCCTGTTGGGCTTCTGTGCCACATGAATAGCTTGTGATGCTCACTGAATCTGCGTTCTTTGTCCTAGTAATTTGAGCTCGAACAAATTGACGTTGGCGGAACACCCGCGGTGTGATAAAACACGCCAGGGAGAAGTGAAGTGTTTTCCCGCACTGTTTCGCACTGCAATTTGCGTATGTACGCATATATTACCAACTGTTAACCAGCTTACACAACTGTTAAGGGACCGGTCATTATTTATGGCCGGGGTTGGGGCCGAAGTGAAAATGGTTGGGTAAATGAAAATTCTAAGACATAAAATGTTGGGTAAAAAAAAGTTACCTCCCTTAAGGTTTGGGTAAGAATTTTTTTTTACCATATTTATGTAAAAGTGACTATCAGTAAAATAAAAAAGTTCAGAGTTCATCATCTAAATAACCAATGTAGTTACTGAGGTAATCGTGAACTAAGAAGGTCAGTTACCTCAAAGGACAATTATGGACGATAATGCTGGAAAATGGGCTTTGTCGGAATTAAATGAACGATACAGTACGTAAGGCAAGTGATGAACTCATCAAACTGGTCTTATGTTGGTTGGGTAAATAATTTTTGGCAGTCAAAATAGTTTCTCTTCGGCCCCAACCCCAGCCATAAATAATGACCGGTCCCTAACAGACTAGTTCCTAGTCCTCTTTTCTCTCGAACGTATTTTGGTGACGTCACAGAATAGGGATCGAGCAAGAGGACTAGCGCAAAATGTTCATCTTTATCTATCATGAATCCTGCTGGAGCTCGGATTCTTTAATCTTTATGAACGAGGGCACTTAAACAAACTTCTTCTTGACTAGCAAACAGCAAACGAGTAGGTTTCTTTGTTTTACATTACGTTAAAAGGTTGTTTACGTTGTTACATACGAGGCTTTATTAAGTAGTGTTCGGCGTAGGAAGTGATTGTGTTGAAACACATTTATACAAATCGAAATATGCTATGTTAACGTTTCGGCAGTAGACCAACCTTGCTATATGATGTTATAAAAGATTGTGCAGACCGACGTGAGTGTTATCTGCTTTGGTTTTCCGCCAAACGGCCGTTTGGTGCCTGTATAATTTGGGGCCAGTTTTGGGGCCAGATTTGGGGCCAGGCAAAACATTTTATTCCAGGCATCTCACAATTCGGTTAGCCGCTCGACGTTAAAAAGAGAGGCCTGGGAACCAGGCTGGGTCCCTAAGCGGACTCGGTTTTTAGTCAGAAGCTCAACATAATAAAACAAAAAAGAGGAAGGACCATCACAGGCGTCAGAGTTGTGCTCCCTGTGGCTTCGCTCGAAATGTCAGTCTTAGCCAAACTATAGCGAAACTTTGCGAGTCACAGTTTGCGATCATATATACTAAATCTATTGACTAGCCGTACCGATTAATACAAATAATCGGCCGATTAATCGGCATATGCCGATTAGTGCTACGTTGTTGGTTGGGATGGCTAAATTGCAACAAGATTTGTGAAATATAACAGAAATGTTTCTACTACTAGTAAATAGGTCCTAATAAGTTAGTTGGTGTCACGGAATTCTTTCCTCGGCCGCACTGGAGGAAATTTGAATCGTCATTAATAGGTTCCGTTACTTTACGTCTAAACTAAACTAAACTAATTCTTCTTTTGAAGAGTAGTTAATGTGTGTTTTTCAACCCCAGCTCTTGGTCAACCGCGCTAACTCGTCCCCGCTAACCAAGGTATATATAAATTATTTACATATAAGGCCCAAAGTCCCGCGCTGGATGCGCCTTTCCCAGGCAGTATGCCAACAGACACAGCTCCACAGATGATCGTTATCATACCAAAAGTCAGTTCCATTATACCAAGCACAATCGCGGCCACCGTAGTATTTCGCGACATCACCATTTTGAAAGGACTTGAACGGAGAGCAGCAGTAAACACCAAGCGAGAGAGACAGACAAGCAAGTTATGTTTCGAACATGTTACAGGAACATTTTAAGAACAGCAGGTGACTATGGTGGCCCATTGTTCTCATAGCGAATTCAATACAAACAATTGTAGGACACAAGAAAAACATAACAAAAATATATTTTCAACAATAAAAACAGTTTATTAAAATAAAATTAAAATTATAAAAATAAAATATATATAAAATAAAAAATTAAATCAAAATTAAATCAAAATAAATAAATAAATAAATAAACATTAACAAAAATTTAAAAAAAAAATAAAAAAAATTAATAAAAAAAATAAAATAGGAAAAAACTGAACAAGCGGTTTTTATTTTGAAATTGAAAATTCGATGTTATCAATGTGGCCCAGCATTCTCATAGCAAAATGAAATATAAAGTAAAATGTCAGCCTAACCTGAATGTCAGGCCTTTGTTTCTTCCCGCCTTCCGCTAAACCCGGCAGCGCGGGCAGAGGTGTGGGCGACCGAGAAGGCGAGAAAAATAAAGGCCTGAGGAAACTCTTAACAAAACTGTGGGGACTCCGTCCATCTCATGGACAGGAGGTCTGATTAGCTGACTAATTGAAGTAAGGATTTTGATTGGTTCATTCAGATAAACAACTTGCCTAAAGGTGCACCGCCAAGGTGCACACCGTGACAAGGTCATCGCCATTTCTCGAATGTGTTTATCGTGTACGTTTCTGTGACCAATTCATTCATTTAATCATTTATTATGTCGGAAAATCAAACCATAGGAGGATTTTTCGAAACCGATTTGTTAAATTCATTGACACATTTCGGCTATGAGCCTTTGAAACCAGAACAAACGACGTGCATTCGAAAGCTCGCTGTTGACAGCCAAGATGTCTTTGCTGTTTTGCCCACTGGTTTTGGTAAAAGTCTGATATATCAGATACTGCCATGTGTGTTCTCTGAACTTCATCGACTTCAACATGGCACGGTGAGGAATTTCGTTGTAGCAGGTGGAGACCTTGCGAAAAGCAGTCTACTTGGGTCCTTCGTTCGATGATCAGGGACGATGGCTACTGAAGGCGAAGCCGATGCGAAAGTCCAAGTTGTTTATGGCAGTGCTGAACAATGGTTGTCAGAAATTAAAGTGGACCCGTAAGTTACAAAACGGTAATCTCGGAACAGTTAGTCACTATGTAGATGACTGAGTTTATACGGTTGAGACGTGTTTATAATTATGTATCAATATATTAAATGGCCTACCTGCATTCTAAAATTTAAATTCTAAAACTGTATAAAATAATTCCCAAACTATTGCGTTTGTTTTTAATATAAAACATCAATATCCAGTCGATCCTTTTCTCCAACGTTCTAGCCTGTGCTACAAAATTATATATTTTATTAATTTAGTCGAAACTATATCAAGGCGGCTATCAAATCGTGTTTATCTTTTATTATGGTGGAATTTTGAATCAATATATATGTATACTCTCAAATTGTCAAATTTCTCAGTTTCTTATCGTATTTTCCAATTCTTCGACTTCTTCTCTAGATCGGGTCTAGATAACATGGACAAACGCCTTCAATTCGAGCTCGTGTATTTATTGCAAGTCTACCTAGACTATATAGTCTGGACTAAAACCAGACGCGGAGAAAGACTATATATTTCTGTGGGACGAAATCAAAACATACGCTTTGTTCTTTTGACAACTCATATCAATCATACTCGTTCATGTTTAAAAATAGCAAAGTGGGCGGAAGATAGTTTT
Organism: Paragorgia papillata; assembly: GCA_035771165.1. NCBI lineage: Eukaryota > Metazoa > Cnidaria > Anthozoa > Scleralcyonacea > Coralliidae > Paragorgia > Paragorgia papillata. The sequence goes on along the minus strand of JAWNZC010000215.1, from coordinate 1,077,094 downwards.
GTTAAGAGTTTCCTCAGGCCTTTATTTTTCTCGCCTTCTCGCTCTCTCACACCTCTGCCCGCGCTGCCGGGTTTAGCGGACGGCGGGAACAAATAAAGGTAATAATTCCATGTCCTAAATAACCCAGGTACTTCTTGAAAGCCTGACCCCAACACACACCCTAATCCTAACCAATAAATTCGTGAATATAGGACATGGATTTATAACCCAAATAAAGGCCTGACATTCAGGTTAATGTCAGCCTGGCGGTTATAAGTTCATGTCCTAGATACACCAATCAGGTAAAATGCACATTTAGTTCCCTATTAGACCATCATTAGACATCATCTCCCGTCAACTCCCGTCATCTCCCCTCATATACCCTCATATATTGTATCGTTCCGTCATATATCGTCATATTATATCGTCATATTATACCATCATATATCGTCATATTCATCTACCGTCATACAGTGTCATACAGTGTCATACACCGTCATCCACTGTCATCTTTCATCAACTAATATGATCAACTACTGTCAACCACCGTCAACTACTGTCAACTACCGTCAACTACTGTCAACTACTATCAACTACCGTCAACTACTATCAACTACCGTCAACTACCGTCAACTACTGTCAACTACCGTCAACTACTGTCAACTACTATCAACCACTGTCAACTACTATCAACTACCGTCAACTACTGTCAACTACTATCAACCACTGTCAACTACTATCAACTACCGTCAACTACTATCAACCACCGTCAACTACCGTCAACTACTGTCAACTACTGTCAACTGCCGTCAACTACTATCAACTACCGTCAACTGCTATCAACTACCGTCAACTACTGTCAACTACTGTCAACTACTATCAACTACCGTCAACTACCGTCAACTACTATCTACTTCCGTCAACTACCGTCAACTACTATCAACTACCGTCAACTACTGTCAACCACCGTCAACTACCGTCAACTACTATCAACCACCGTCAACTACTGTCAACTACCGTCAACTACCGTCAACTACTGTCAACTACCGTCAACTACCGTCAACTACTGTCAACTACTGTCAACTGCCGTCAACTACTATCAACTACCGTCAACTGCTATCAACTACCGTCAACTACTGTCAACTACTGTCAACTGCTATCAACTACCGTCAACTACTGTCAACTACTGTCAACTGCTATCAACTACCGTCAACTACTGTCAACTACTGTCAACTACTGTCAACTACTATCAACTACCGTCAACTACTGTCAACTACTATCAACTACCGTCAACTACTACCAAAAGTGACTTATTTCGTTGCTTGGGGTCTTCGGCTTCGGTATTTGTCAGTGAGTGTCACGATTTTTTTAGATGAATTCGTTCAAAGATAGTATTAGATATGAATTGCGCTTACTCGCATACGATGAAATTATGGACATGCAATGTGTGCCGGGGACCAGTACTTTCTACTGCTGTTTGGTCTGGAAAAAGTTCTCGACTACCTACAGTTTCATACCGTGACTGTCTTGTCTTTGTTTTCTCACTAGGTCCAGAGTCCTTACACATGCGTTTATTTGACTCTAACGATTCTTTCTCGGCAAATATCTTCTCCTTGGTCGCATTGAACTTACTTCGAACTTTGCTTACTTTCTTTACCAAATTGGCATTTTTTTTTCAGCGCAGTTTCTACAGATTATATTTGTTGATCGGGAAACCTCGTTGCTAATATCATGACCCAACAACAATTCAAAATTGACGCAAGCTGTTTTCTTCAAGCTGGGTGAGAAAATCTTTCTTCTGAAATCAGCTTTAATGACTTTAATACCACACAGAATACATATTGTTTCACTTGCTCTACCAGATAATGCTAAACGCGTTACAGTCTTCGTTGGAGTATTCTCTGAGTTCCTATCTGTCATGTTTCATATTGTGTTAACGCTGAAACACGAAGCAAGGTTACACTTCGGGCATTGGGCGAAGGTGATAAAACCGGAAAATGAAACAGTGTCAACTTCATTAATTTTCGCGACAAAATTTGATGTGTGATAATTAGATTTGAAACGCTGCAAGTGAGCCAAGTCTGTCTCTCTCCCTCTCCCCATTCTCCTCGCGCGGCGCGCTCGACCCCTCCTTCCCTCGAGAGACAGACTTGATCCAAGTCTAGGGTCATCATAGCAAGAATTTAGAACTCCTCGTATTCAAATTTGTTTTGTGTCCTCATATTTTGGTTAGGGGGATTCGGGCGCATGGCGAAATTTTAAAAGTTTAAAAACAGATAAATAGTGCTGTAGTGAAATCAAGTGAAATGGCAACAAAATATCTAACTATTTTGCTGTTATAACACTTTCATAGTAAACTCCATTAATCATTTTGAAGACCAATTGGAATAAGTCGAACTCAGGGGACTTTCCATTTACACGGTTAGACCGGCCAGTCCGGTTAAATGGAACACGATTCGTTATAGGGGGTGGACAAAAAAAGTGGCCATCATTATTAAAAATATGGTTAATGTGGAATAACTATTATTCGAGAAAAGAAAAATATGTAAAGTGATATATTTTAGAATGCATGCGTCAATATCTACTCAAATATGATATCCAATTCTAATTTTGTTATTCGTTTAAAAAATACATTAACTTTGAAAGCATGCCACGCTGTGAAGCTGTAGTGAAATCAAGTGAAATGGCAACAAAATATCTAACTATTTTGCTGTTATAACACTTTCATAGTAAACTCCATTAATCATTTTGAAGACCAATTGGAATAAGTCGAACTAAGATTCACTTCATTTGTTACAAGATTGAAAATCATGAAAAATTAATATATTTTTTAAATCAATGGATAAAATTAGAATTTGATATCATATTTAAGCAGATCTTGACGCATGCATTCTAAACATATATAACTTTACATATTTTTCTGTACTCTAATAAAAGTTATACAATGCACATTAATCATACTTTCAATGATTGCCACTTTTTTTTGTCCACCTCTTGTATATATACTTAAATTTATAAAATACAATAAAATTAATGTGCTGCTTAGGTAACGTTGAATTGGAAAAAAATATCGAAATAGTAAAGGTTCTATAAATCGGATTGTACTGTACGTTTTTTTGACAAAGAGCCTAGCTCGAAACGCTATCGAACTGCATGCAATATTCCTTAATCTAAATTGCACTTCATGTTGTAGGCTGCAGTGTTTAAAAATTATTGGTGGCAACCAGGTAGGCATCTACAAATTATTTGGTCCCACCAGTCACAAAATGTTCGGGGCCACAAGGTACAGACACTGAGGGCCCACCAGGAAATCTCCTGGTGTCGCTGTGGGCCACGTCGCTCTTATGCTTAGTTGGCGCGTTCAGTCAAGTGATCATCATCTGTAATCTATAATTACAGTACATACACGGAAAAATGTATTGTTTTTGTTAAATACACATTGTAAAATTCTAATTATAAGATCTGGGGCCAGAGCTTATATAGCAATAATGCCGCGAGTGAACCTATGATCGAGAGAGCTTCTAGTTATCGGAAGCGAAGAAATGTTTGGAGACACATACCATAGACACATTACGTTTTCCCTGTATATTTGCGCTAGATGTGTCTTTAAAATTCAGCAACATATGCACGTTTAAGTTGGATTTGCACTGTTATATATTTGTGACATTCTAAAATAAATCTTTACACATAGTACCAAAAAGTTGTGCTGAGTTGTACAAAAGTGGAGTAAAAGAAAATGCCGTATACACAACTGATCCATATGATCAAGGAGCTTTTGATGTAAGGTGTGACACGACAACTGATCAAGGAGGTTGGACTGTTTTTCAAAGACGAATGGACGGAAGCGTGGATTTATATCTAAATTGGACTGATTACAAAAATGGATTTGGTAATCTCAGTGGAGAGTTCTGGCTTGGACTGGACAAGATAAATCGTTTGTCAGAAAGTGGTCAAGATGTTTTGAGAGTTGATCTGGAAGATTTTGAAAACGGAGCACGTTACGCTAAGTACAACACATTTGCCATGGCAGATGAAACGGATCTATATAAGTTGACAGCTGGAGGTTATTCAGGTGAGAAACGTTTTATTTGAGAAAGTTATTAACAAGGTACCAAGATATTTCTTTGTAATTGCGTATTAGAAAATTGAAACGTGTCGTACGCTTGGTCAAATTTGTGCAAGACAAGTCGCCACAATTGCAGTATTGCAGAAGAATTGCTTTCTACTGTGTGCGACGATTGTAGAAACTTGTCTCTCAAAGATTTTGATTATTGTACAAAATGGTAAAGGTCTTGTTATAGCACGTTCCCACGATCTGATTAATCGGATCCGATTATTGTGCTGATGTATGTATGTGATTGACTAGAATGACTTACAAGAGTTGAAATATAGTAAGGTTGGGCATACTACCGAAATATGGGACTAGATTATGTGATTCGAGCGAAGGTCCTTCGTCAGAGAGAAACGTCACACTACTTTGACTTGCAAGATTGTCGAGTAGTTTGCTGGCGAACGCTACAGTTTTTACTTTGGTATATAAATCACATACATTAACATTAAAAGGAGATTCAGATCTGATTATTTTAAAACTCATTAATAATTTATGAGAAAAATTTAAAAGAAATAAATATTATTTAATCAGCATTTAGAAATCGGAAGAAGTTTACGGTTTACACTATAACGCTTTCGGCACGGCACGGCCGAAATCTCGGTACGGGTACCGCTTTTTTTTGGGCACGGCACTCCTATATTTTCAGTGTAAACGATGCAGGCCTGTTTTAACATCGGCACCCGTGCCCATAATTTTTGCCGTGCTGAGCACTACCGAAAAGGTCGGTCTCGGCACCCCAAATTGCACTGCCGTGAGTAGATAACCCCCCCCCCCCCACCCCCATATACTGTACAAAGGGATGCCGCCTCATTAAATATTCGGTGTGATGCACGGTGTGATGCACGGTGTGACGCACGGTGTGACGCACGGTGTGACGCACGGTGTGACACACGGTGTGATGCACGAAACTAATTAACGCGTATGTGAATGGTGATATAAACCCTGCGTTGTCGTGCAATCAAGTACTTGCCTTCAGAGTTTCATCCGTATTTTCTGGAGTTCCATTGGATTGTTCTATCGCTTGTTTGGAGATTTTTTTATTGTCTTATTTTAAGGTAAGATGTGTACATTTTATGTAGTGCTGTTATGCTCGTTATGTGTTTATATATTTTATCTGAGTCTAATAATACGCGTTTTGTTTCTTTAACAGCAATGGATCTTATTGATGTGATCAAAGGATGTACATCCGTCGAGGAAATTGAGGCGCTAGAGTGGCTGTTTAATTTCGACGAAAGGCATAAGGAAGCGGCTTTCAACCAGCGCATTGTAATCTTGTCAAATGAATTGGTGCCAGATTTGGAGGTTGAGAGACGTGGGATATATCCTGATATGTTCACTGGTTGGTCGACTGAAGAACGCGCCTTGTTCAACGCCGATTGGCACGACGATTCCTTCATCAACGATCTACCATCAACCCCTGAAGTTATGCCGGAGTGGTTCAACGCCGATTGGAACGACGATTCCTTCATCAACGATCTACCATCAACCCCTGAAGTTAAGCCCGAGTGGTTCAACGCCGAATGGGACGACGATTCTTTCCTCGATAACCTACCATCAACGCCTGAAGTAATGCCCGAAGCTACCCAGACCGGAGAAGGAAGCCGTAAGCGACCCGTACAAGACGATGACGGAGCATCAACAAGTAAGAAATCTAAAACTGTTCCGCTTTTTAATGTTAAGTCTGTTAAGCAAGTAAGGGTGAAGAAGTTTAAGACCACGGGCCTTGATTACCGTGTTCAATTCCATGATTTACAAGTGCGGGGTTTACCTGATGTCCTAAGGCGTCTACACCAAGTGTTCGATAGTTTGTTAGATCGGGTCACCGACGGCGTTGCTATGCATGATCAAGTTCGGTTTGTTATGCATTCGCCTCAGCTAGAATACCCAATTTCATTACCGTTCATGCCTCGGGAAAGATTGACCGCTGAAAGAATTTTGTCTGAAATCGAAAGAGTCATTGAGTCAAACGATACTTTTACGTTAGATGATTCGATCACTGTTAATATCGTTCATGTTGAGATGCCGAAGGGTGGAACTGGAAGAAAACGAAAAATTGCCAACCTTGATAAGTATTTAACGAACAAAAGAGGCCATCGTTCGTATTCAAAACAAGGACAATTTATGTCTCGCTAGGGCCATTGTCGTCGCGAAAGCTAAAGTTGATGGTAATGAACAGTACGCCTACATAAGTGATCCTCGCAGCCCCTTACAGGGCAACCTCGTCCATGAATTACACGAGAAAGCCAACGTCCCGCTAGGTCAGTGTGGCATTGAAGAAGTCAAAAAATTCCAAGCGTATTTGACCGACTATCAAATAAACATTGTCTCGAAAGAACACTTGAATTCGCTAATTTATTCTGGTCCCAAAGCATCGAAACATATTTACTTCTACGCCCACAATAATCACTATGATGTTATTTCAAGTATGCCTGCGTTCCTAGCCCGCAAGAAATACTGCCATGTGTATTAAAAAAGGTTACGATAAGATCGAAGACCATCTCTGCGGCGATACCTGTACGACACCTGTTTGATTGCTTTAACAATCAATTCGTTGGTATGAACCTTCATCGCATCTATGAAGAAATGAATGTAAATAATTTTGGAAGAATAGTCGCCTATCTCGCTCTTGTGTACAGAGTTAGCGATAATTACGATAACCAAACGGTTCGGGAGGCTACTCGACGAACGGTGAAATATTTTCAGAACATAGATTTATCACAATACAAGAGGCGTGATTCGTTCCTAATGCTGGGTCAACTGTTCCTGAGGTTAATATATGCATATATCGCCTGAGTGTATATATGTTGCGTCGTTGCCCTTTTTCATTCATTTACCTCCGACCTTAATCGTGTGAACATGGCTTGTTGTGGCGGTTTACCACATATAACCCTCCGTAATATATTTCGGAGAATTCGTTGCATCTCGGCGTGTTGTGGGGGAAAGATTGTGATACAAGCATCCGAATTAGATGGCGGAACAGTACTTGCACGACCTGTATTACAACCCAAAAAGTCCGGGAAGATTTTGGCGGCGTAGATGCCTTATACCGTGTCGTAAAAAGTGACGGGAAATTTCAGATATCCCGAAACAAGATAAAAACATGGCTTAGACAGCAAGATACTTATACTCTGCATAAACCCGTAACTACTGGTACTATGTATGTTCTGGCGATTTTTAGGATTTCCCAAATTTTAATTTAAAAAAGTTTTTAATTCATATTTTTAAAAATATGAATTTTCCCATTTTTCCATTTTCCCATTTTCCCATTTCCCCATTTTCCCATTTCCCCATTTTCCCATTTTCCCAGTTCCAAAAAGTTTTTAGTTCATATTTTAAAAAATATGAATTTTCCCATTTCCCCATTTCCCATTTCCCATTTCCCCATTTTCTTAGTTCCCACAATTTTTTTACTCTCCGCTTTACTGCGCTCGCCAATGTCCGATCGCCAATGTCCGAATTCCGTCTTCTAAAATTATTCTTTTGTCGTCGTCTGCCGAAAGTGCTATTTTGTTGATAATAGTATAAATAAAAATGAGTATACATTATGGTTATGAAACATGTCAATGTAAGCACAAAATAAATTTAGAACAAAAACAGTACAAAACTGTTTTTGATGTTAACATGTTAAAAGCTGTGAAATCTGGACAAGCCGATAAAGGTGTTAGAGTTGGTAGAGTGCAAGACAATGAATATTCACTTTTTCAAAACGAGTATAGGAGAGGGCCAATACCTGGATTAGATTTTATTCAAAATACCAGAAAGTGCTTTATGATATTTAAATGTCCGGAAATGGTTAATATTAACATTTCTATATTTATCGTGTTACGTGTTATTGGTAACACCAACAATTCAGGAAAATGGGCATACATTATTGGCAACGATAATGGAGGTTATGACAAATTTATTGGTTACAAGTCTAACACACTAAACCAGTTATCGTATGGTGGAGGTTTTCCAGTTAAAGAATATAACTGTACAATTCAAAGTGATGTTAGCATTTTTGAAAAACATATAATTTCATGTCATTGGTTATTAAGCGGAAGCTGTTTGTACATAAATGGAAAAAAGTCAGTGGATTCAGATTTTTTTGCAAATCCTAAAACCATTGGTGAAACATGTAGTACAATATTTGTGAACGATAGGTTTACAGGAACCACAGGACCGTTATCAAAACCTTTTACAGGAGAGATTTACGATATTAAGGTAATTAGTGGTTTTTTAGAAACAGATGATATAGTTAACATAAACAAAAAAATAATGAGTGAACATAAAATTTTACAAGTGAAAAAAATACAAGCCTGATTTTTTAAAAAAAAATTCCTAAGAAAAAATCTTAGGAATTTAAACTTTGTTTACTTTTTTTTGTTTGCTTTTTTTAATGCTTTTTTCTTTTCCTTTAATTCCATTTCTTCTTGCTCTTCTTGTTCCCTTTTTAACCTTTCTTTTTTGTGGTGGGTTATATATAGTTCTATTTTTTTATTCTAGATAAATTTTATTAATACGAGTGATTTCAAAGTTTAGATTTTCTATTTCCTCTTGTTCTTGTTTTTTCTGGTTTTCTTCATATTGCTTATTTTCCTCATTTAATATATTTATTTTTTCCAACTCTTTTGTGTGGACCATTTGGTGATGTTTTGCTATTTTTTTCTTATTAGACATTAACTTTTTTTCAAGTTCATTTTTATCTTTTTCTTGTTGTTCATTTTTAAGTTTTTCTTCACATTCTTTTTGAAGTTCTTCTTTAAGTTCTTCTTCATTTTTTTCTTTGCGTATTTTTTCCACATACTTTTTTATGTTTCCTTTTTTGTACTCTTCTTCGTATTTTTTGAAATCATAATTATCATCAATGGGAAGAGTAAAGCCATTTTTAAAGAAATGGCAAGCAATTTTTTCATTGCGGAAATATCTTTCATAAATAGCTCTTTTTTCAGGCCAGTTTGGTTCAGAATAGTTTTCCCACGTTTCAATGGAAAACAGGTAAGAAAAATAATTTGCATCTTCTTTCAATGAATAGTCAGCCCACATATCGTGTAGAAATATACAACCGTCTGATAATTTACAAAGAAGTTCACCATCATCCATCCATTTTCCTGTTCCAAACATGTAAGGACTTTTGTCTGCAAAACTATGAAATCTTATCCATGCATGAAAAGTGCTATCATCACTATAATTATCACCACACATTTTTAGTGAAAATTTTCTCCAAAGATTGAACCATTTTTCATTTTTTTCATTTTTTTCTTCGTCTGACATTCTGCTAATGATTTTTATACAACCGAGCCAATCATTGTAAGTAAAGTTGTCTTTAAAAATAGAATTTGAATTAGTTTCAATTAATGAATAATCAACCATTTCCCCCTTTTATTATAGCACCTATTTAAAAGAAAAAAACCTTTTATTACCACTATAATAAAAGAGTTATGTATGAAACACTAAACTTTTACATTAGTCAACTTTCTCCAAAACGAGCAACTATTCATTCAAAATCCTGGTGGACCATTGGCAACGCTATTTACAAACTCACTAAAGGAAGCAAGGAAGGATATGATCTTTGGCATAAGTTCTCCGCACAGGATATAGATGATTATACCAACAATGTATGTGATAATAAATGGGTATATTTTAAGAAAAACAACTATTTTGATTCAATTAATACAATTGTTGGATACATTTACGAAGATGGGGGATCGGTTTACAATCCCAATCACAAACAGATGATAGAGGATGAAAAGGTAAGAAACCTTGTTTACGATGTGTTGTTACCTAAACTCTCAATAAGAAGAATGAGGAATAGAAAAGCCCTTATTAATCTATGTTCAGCGCTATACCATATGTCATCAGGCAAGGATAGGTTTGTATTAGATGGAGTTTGTAAAAGGATTAAGGATGGAAGCTTAAGAAACACATTTGTTTCATCTTGGGATCGCGCACACTTTTCGGCGCAGTATGGTATAAACTTTATCATTAACAGCTTAAACAACGATGAAGAAGAAAAACCACATCCAAGAGCAACCAATATTAAATTATATACCCACGATAACCCACTTTGGTTAGAACAAACTACTAACTACTTAAAATTTTATGACAACGCGGGTTACACACCAAGATATTTTAAAGTAAGCGCAGAAAAGCGTAGAAAATTGGAACCAGTCGTAGCAAAAAAGCGACGTTTAAACGAATTACTTGATAATGGTTGTTTTGATATAGCTGAATTGCTTATAAGAAAAAACAAACTATGATAAAAGAGATATGTTAGTTAATGACAACTTTAAGTTTGTAACAAAATGTGAATTTAAAAGCAAAACCTGGTTTGATATTGGAAAACTTATTTACAAACTTTCAAAAGGGAGCGACGAAGGTTATAGACTTTGGGTAATGTACAGCAAAATGGATCAAGAAAATTTTAATGAATTTTATTGTTATGAATACTGGGATTACCTAGTCACTTATGCTTATAGTGAAACCGAAGAAAGCGACAATCTTTTTTAATAAAACAAAATTGTAGCCAAATGATTATTGATCTAAATTTCTAAGATTTTTTCTTAGAAATTGTTTTTTTATACCAAAAAACTATAATGAAAGGGAGAGATGAATAATTATAATAACGAATTTGAAACTAATTATGAAGATGAAAATAATGAATATGAAGCTTATGAAGATGATGAGGGATATATGGTTTTTGAAGATGAGGATGCAATGCATTGGTTTAGAACTTATGATGAAATTTTTGAAGAATTTGGAGATCTTGCGATATGGGATAGCGAAAATGATACATATTTTGTTCAACGTGAAAATGAGGAGGAAGAAGAGGACGAGGAACTAAATGATTGGTTAAATGAAATAGTTAAAGTTTTACCAGAAAGTTGTAATACTATTAGTGAACTTTAATTTAAATTACAAATTCCTATTTTTTAAAAATAGGAATTAAAGTTGTTTTTATAATAATTTGTGTAGTAACCAGCCACCACCTCCACCGACTAATCCCATTGCCATAATTTGATATTTTTTCATTTCATCTGATGGTTGGTAAAAGTCTTCTAATTTTGGTGGTGGAATATTTTGTTCATTTCGAATTTTGTTTAGTTCAATGAATGCTTTGTTTGTTTCTTTTATATCACTTTTTGCATTGTAAAGTTCTTCTTGTAGTTCCTTTTTTCTGTTTTTTCTTGCCGTTTCTTTTTCTGAAAAGTCTTCTTGAGATTTTTTTAGTTTTTCCATTGCAAGATCATGTCTTTTGGTTTCTTCTTGGTAATCCGTTTTGTTAAATGTTGAGAATAGATAACCAGCGCCTGCAAAAGCAACCGCATTGAATAATCCTCCTACAACCATTGATGCCATATTTATTAAGTACACTTTATACCTTTAAATTTTTGGGTATGTACCCGGCGGATTGTCCTTTTTTGATTAGAAAACTTCCAGCTGCAACTGCAACAGCCAGTTTTGCGGTTTCCTTTAAACTTGCTGGTGCAGCTAAAGGTTGACCTGTTAAACGTTTAGAAGCCATACTTACAGCTACAGCTCCTGCTGTAACTAGTGCAGCATTGTATAAATCCTGAATTACTTCATTTTTAGTGTCACCCATTTATTAGTATTTTTTTTCAAAAAGTTAAAAAAAGTTCTAGTTCTGATGTGTCATTGGAAAGTGTTCCCGATTTTTGTGTAATGAATACCGAAAACATAACAAAGTTTGATAAGTCATTTGTTTTTAATATTTCTGAGAATGAATAGGTTTTATTTAAAAAGAACATATTGTATTTACTTCCATCCTTAGGTATTTTTAACAAACCAATATTTAGTTCCTCAATGAAAAAATATGAAAAAGTTCCTTTCTTATCCAGGAGTTCGAATGAGTATGTAATAACACCACTATTTATATCATTTCCTGTTGAAGTGGAAAAGGAGTGAGTTAAAAGGGTAATTGTTGATTTTGCGGTTAATCCATTTGCTGAAATATATTTGTAACCGAGAGAATCCGGTCTTAACGCATAAGAAGCAATATTTAGAACAGTTTTAGGATATCTTAATGTGTATTGTAATGTTTTTCCGCTACTTATTACATTTGTTTTTTCAAAACCGTAGTTTAATGCCATTATTTTATTTTATCATTATTTCTAATAGTATATCACCAATCTCATGACTTGTTGTAAACTTTAGTTCACTATAGATGCCGTTGTTAAGTTTGGTTTCACTATTAATGTTATCATAGTGTGAAACGGTTCCCTTCAGGGATTGCGTTGTAGTAATTGGAAGAATTGCGATGGCATTGTTACGCTGTCCTTGAAATGATGTTTCGTTTTTGTTAACAGCACTGCACTTAATATCAAAATACTTTAAACCAAGGTTAACATTAACAGATGTGTTAGAAACCCAACTGCTTCCTTTTGGAATAATCATTCGTGTTTTAGAGAATCCAAGTATTGGAGCCAGTTTTTCTAGGGAAAGGATTTCTGTTGGTGTAATTTTAATTTTTTGTGAATAATGCACTAGCTCTGCTTTTGCATTTACTTCCTTTAGTTTTTCAACAATCATGTTAGCTGTCCAATAACCGGCTTTGAACCATAATTTTTTGGAACCATTTACGATAAAAATAGGATCTATAATATTGTTAAAATCCCAGAACACACTTGCACACTTTACAGTCATTGTATTGTTTTCAATAACTAAAGGTTCATCAAATTTAACAATGGTTTCTTTTTCATTGTTTTTTTCCATAAAGATTCTTAGAAGTCTCATTTATTTTAAAAAAATCATATGTTTTTTTAACATATGATTTTACATGGCTGTTCAAATTTAACTTGTTACTATTTTATGGTTGTATGGATGTATTAGGTTAATTTCAAGACGACTATATTTTTTTTGTTTTAATGTTTCTTTAATTTTTTTTTCTTGGTCCTTGCTAATGTCTAGGTAATCATCTAAGATAACTTGCATATCTTTTCTGTTTGGATTGTAAAAAGACACTAGTTTGGATATGTTTTCACGAAATGGTTTAGCTATAGATGTAAGTTGTTGTGTGATTACTATTGTACTAATATGCATATGTCTTGCTCCAAATCCAAGTTTTACTAACTCGCTGGTTCGGTTTTTTACTGACTGTCCTGAAGCACAGTCATCAAGTATAATTAGTGATGGTCTTCCTTTACAATAGTTAACAACAAATTTTAAAAGTTCCTCTGTTTGATCCTGATTACAAGGAAAAACAAAGAAATTTGGATCATTTAGGTGACTCCAGTTTAAATAGGTTTTGTTCCACTCAAATTTTGGACAAATTAAAAAAATGTTTTCGAACTGTTTTGTATGTTTTTCTTCTAGCATTTTAAGAAGGTAATGTGTTTTTCCACATCCCGTCATCCCGACTATTATCATGTTAAAGGGATTCATTTATTTAACTTAATAAGTAACTCCACGGAATTCACCGGCTTGTACCTTTAGGAGTCCATCTGAAAGAATAAAAATATGACAGTTAAGGTTTACTGTTGTTGCTTTTTTAGTAATTTCAAGCATAATTCCAGATTGTGTTGATAAAAGTTTTGTTCCATGACCATATAGTTCATTGTCATCAATAGCTCTAAGATCGATCACCAAAGCAAACTTGTCATTTGCGTAAAAGCTGTTTGCGGAAACTGCACTGGTATCCAGTTTGAAAAGTCTTTCTGCCTCTTCAAATAATCTTCTTTTAACTATTCCCTGTGAGTAAACACTATTGGGAATGCCTTCAATAGTTACCTTCACATTTTCAATGTTTGGAAAAACAAACTCTTCACTTCCTCCGCGGGTTTACTTTGTAAAAAACATTACGACAGCTTTCATGCTTTTTCGTGGGAGATTAATGGTTTCGTTAACAAGGGTTGTTGACTTGTCCCAATTAGTTGTTTTGAAAAGGGTAGCGTGTTCAAAGCTAAGAGTTCTTCCTGCATTGTATCCACTTTCTACCTCACGCATAAGATCGGGATTAGTGATGGTTTCAAATTCCAGTTCCATGTTTTCCAGACTATAACCATCCACTGTTTGACTGCTTTGTGCCTGCATAATTTCAGAGGCTTGTGGAAGTGTAATGATATACTGTAAGTCGTTTGACATGTTGTAAGGAGCGTATAAACCATGATCCATAAGAATATTTCCTAGTTGAATTCTTTGCTTGGGTCCGTAAACTGATGCATATGCATCAGATGAAGCATCATCAGACTTTGAGATAACCTTACGCTGGTTTTCGGTTGCAATGCCATCTTCCAACATATTTGCACGAACATCGCGGTTTAACCACAAATCTTCGTAAGTTCTGAGTATACTTTCTCCTGTGTTATCATATATAATTTCACCTGCAAATTTTACTTTTAATTGCTTTTGAAGTTGCTTTGCAAGATTGTTGTTGAACCATGATTTGGTATTTGCATTTTTAAAGTCAAAAACCAAAAACATTTTGTCGGGAACAAGTGTTGTTCCGGGTTTAAGTTTTGGGATTTGAATGTAAATTTCTTCACCAGGATTGGCTTTGTTTGGATTAAATGTTGTTACGTGTCTTGTTCGTTCACCGGTTATTTCACTTTTTTGTAAGCGTTTATAACCTGGTTTTAACTTAGTTTGTCGATCCTTATTCATTTATTAGTAAAAAAAAAAGTAAAAAAAGTAAAAAAAGTAAAAAAAGTAAAAAAAAGTTAAATGTCATCGTTATCAAGATTGTTAAACTTTACTTTTGTCGGTAAAGGTTTTGGAGATGTAATTGAAACTTCGCTACGCTTCACTACGTTTTGTTCCGCTTCGTTGTTATCTTTTGTTTCCTGTTTATATCTTTGCCAAGCTATGTAAGTTCCTATTACACCTGTTGCAACACCAACTATGGTTAAAGATGTTGATATGCCAGGTAATTGTAATGCACTTTCTTCATAATTTTTTTGCAGAAGAGCTTCTTTTTTCCTTGCTTTTGCGTTTTTACTCATTTCAGCTAATCTATATCCCTGAGCAACTCTTTTTGGATTTTTTATCCTTTCCTTTGGTTCAGGTTTTGTAATAGTTTGTTGTTCTTCGCTCATTTATTAGTATACTATTTTGCTATTTTTGCTATATTTGCTTGAATTTTGCTATATTTTGTTTAAATCGTATGTAATAGCTAATTATACAGCTAGTTATTTTTTGCTATAATTTGTTTTAAAATACGCAATAGCTAGTTATACAGCTAGTTATACAGCTAGTTATTTTTTGCTATAATTTGTTTTAAAATACGCAATAGCTAGTTATACAGCTAGCTATGAAAAAAACACTATAATAAAAGAATGAATGACTACGATAATTGTTATCATAAACGAAAAGAAGAAATTAATGGAACTCTTTTCTGTATAAGTTGTGGATTAGTTTTTGAACAGGTATTTTTTACATATTGCCATTTTAAAAACAAAAAACTTTCTAAAAAGAAAAAAATTTCCAAAAGAATGGAACATTACAACAAAACAGTAACACAAATGTTTCCAGATGTTAACATACCATTTGGAAAAGCAATAATGAAAAATTTAGAAAAAAATTTTGAGCAACTAAAAGGAAGTATCGGTTCATTTCCAAACATAAAAGTTGTTATTCACCATATTCTTATTTGTTCTGATATGAATGATCTTGCTGACACAATTACCTTACCAAAAAGCAGAACTTCCTTTAATATATTAGAAAAACTTATTAAACATGAGGAAAGTACCAGCAAGTGAAGCACCAAAAACTAATGGTAACATTAGTTCAGAATCTTGACTATAACCCTCCATATAGGATGTTTTGTTTGTAAATTTTTGTGAGTTTGCTGGTAGTTGTTGTTCACTTTGTTCCACTACGCTTTGCTGTGGTTTCACTTCATTCCGCTGTGGAGTAACAACTATTTTGTTAATGTTTTTATTGTTGCCAAATGTCATTCTACCTGTTGCCAGTGTTAGTATATTGTTAAATCCACTAATTGGGTTAATAAGGATTCTCATATCTGATGGTATGAGAATTAAACCCGGTGAAATAGCAAAATTTAAAATAACGTTGGTATTACTAATAGCTGTTCGCATATTTGAAATGGCCGCAGTTGTGTCATCTTGCGCAATTGTGTCTTTCACAAGTTTTAAAAAAACAGCTTGTGTTTGCGTGCTTTTTGCTCCTTGATCTATAATACTCCATCTGGTTCTTGCTTGTGCACCTAAAATACAGTATACATAGCTTTCTATGGATTGTTGAAATAGTTTTTGACCTAAAGGAGTTATTCCTTCCGATGTTTTTGGTACAAAAAGTAAAAAGTCATTATCTTTTTTTGGTTTTCCTCCCATATATTTTTCATATTTTATGTTTGCACCGTAATTAATATAATTGGTATGATCTTTTACATACCTCATATTTTGTGTGATATAGCCAAGATTGTCTTGTTGTTTTTGAAATTTTTCTAGTTTCATGGTTGTATCACTATATTGTGTTCTCCAAATTTTTCTAACTGGTGTATGTTCTTGTAAAAAATTTAGATGTTTCCCAATCATATGTTTTTTAAGTTTTGTAGGATCTCTTAAAAACCTTCTTAAATGATAAGCAAGGTGATACTGTGCTATACTTGTAATAATATTTGAGCTAGCTCTTGGAATTTTATTTGTTAAATATTCTGCTGAAATTCCACACAAATTAGTAATTACATAGGTCGCTGCTATTGCAGTAAAATATGGATTGTTTATGTAGTCAAATTCCTCTTTCGCATATGGTTTCTTTTCCTCTGCATCCTCATCAACAACAGGCTTTACGTAAGCTGTATCTAGTTTTTCAAAATGAGCGGTAAACTTTTTGTTTTCAGTTACAAAAATAGAAATAACATTTAAATTTAATGAAAAATCCTTATTGAGTTTGGAACTTGGTAAATCTTGTGTGATGGTCCACTTTTTTGGCCAGTATAAATAACTTTTCCAATCCGGATTACTTAAAAATGCTTCTGATGTTATATCAAAATAAGGCATACTGTTATTTGGATCTTGAAAAAATATGGATTTATCACCAACCGTTCCATCTTGGTTAAATGAAACATCAAATTCAAATCTTTTCACATCCGCATTTGGATAATCCGTTAAAAACTTTTCTTTAAGTTTCTTTTTTTCTATAACACTCTCTTTAAGGACTTTTTTATAGTTTTTTTCACCATAATAATCCTTTAATGCATTAATTTCTCTTGCGTTCATTTTATTTTAACATAAAATAAAATAAAATGACAACTTTAACATTACTTGACCTCGAATTAAGGAATATATATTACAATCCTGTATCTGGATATCAAAGTGCGGAAAAGCTATACAAAAAGGCGGTTGAACAAAATGTGGAAGGAGTTACAAGAAAGCTTGTAAAGGAGTGGTTATCATCACAATGTACATACACAATACATAAACCGCTAAAAAAACCCACGTAAAACGCAAAGAACTTTTGTTAAAAATTTAGCTGATCAGCTCCAAATGGACTTAGTGGATATGGCCAAGTTTAGTTCTGTAAATAAAAAGTTTAACTAGATTTTAACAGGAGTTGAAATTTTAAGCAGATTTGCTTTTACCGTTCCTGTGCACAGAAAAAATACAGAAAGTATGGTAGATGGTGTTGGTAAAATGCTAAAGGAGTTTAAACATCACTTTCAAAAATATCCTGAGGTTGTTCAGTTTGACAATGGCAATGAATTTTACAATGTTGGAGTAAAAACCCTTCTAAAATCTCATAACATAGAGTACTTTTCAACACTTTCAGAACGTAAAGCAGCTATTGTACCTATTAGTGTTAACACAAATAATCAGGATGAGGTATTCAAAACTTTATATGGTTTACCTCCAACAGAGTTTCCAAAACCAAAATTTAAGGTTGGCGATTATGTAAGAATATACAAATACAAAAAAAACTTTGCAAAGGGATATGACCCCAACTTTACAAGTGAAGTTTTTAAAATATCAGCTGTGTATCGTGGCGATCCAGTGATGTACAACATTGATGACAAAGATGGAGAAAATGTTATTGGAAAGTTTTACAATGAAGAGTTAGTTAAAGTTATACAATAAAATTTTGTACTAATAAAATGGAAGGATTTGAATTTGATACTTTTAACGATAACAATGAAGCGGAGCGAAGAATGGAAGAGGAAACAAGCTTCATGGATAACGATTATGACAACTTTAATGATTATGATGACGACGACGATTATGATGACAACATTGATTTGGAAGGAAGACTAGATTTAGATCCATTTGATCCTGATGCATGGTTAAAAGAAAAAGATATAAATGTAACTGAGGAAGAAAATGTAGAAGAAAACACGATACAAAACAGACGAAAACGGTGGGAAACCGCTGAAAAACGGAGAATCACAAGAACACGAAAATCATTCCTAAGAAACAATTTTAATCATGAGGTAGTAATGAAAGATGGCCCCGCCTCAAGAAAGTTAATAAACAAAAGTTTAATTTCTATAAGTGAAAAAACTGGAAAGGTGAACGGAATTCTTTACGATAACACAAGAGTTGTTGTTAGAAAAGGAAATGACTTTGTTTTAAGCGGGAGTGAAAAAGCTAGGACTGTAGTACAAGAATATTCTCATCTTATGGAAAAAGCGCGTTATGAACATAGCAAAACCGCAAATGGATCCATTGAGGAAATTGTTGGTAGCCTTCCTGGTACACCAAATGTTAATGGAATTAGAGCAAATATCATTGATAACATTCAAGATGAAATAGCAATTAATAATAACGCAGTTGATAGAACACAGCTTAACGATGAAGAGCTAAGAGAACTTGGCGGAATACTAGCAACAAATAATGTAGAAAACCTAGACGCTGTTGACATAGCTGTTGAGTACTGGAATGATAAGGCGGAAGCTGAAACAGATGTAAGAAAAAAAGCTGTTTACAAAGACATTTCAGATGTTGCGAAACTAAAAGCTGACGAACTTAGGTTAAAAAATAATCTAAAACCAACTAGTGAAAAAACTTTAGAAATGATTAAAAATGATGATATAACAACATATACACTTAAACAATTACGTCAAATTGGAAAAGAACAAGGAATTAAAAACACTTCCGTAATGAACACAGCAACGTTATGCGAATTACTTAATATTCCGTTAGTAAGAAACCAAACTTTTGTCACGCATAACAAAGACAAAATTAGAAAACCAGTTTGTATCATCTTTGAAAACAAAGACTTAAATAAAAAAATAGAGTTCCCAAGCATTTACAATGCTGCAAAACAACTCAATATTAATCCAAGTTGTATCCCCTTTTACATAAAAAGAGGATCAACCATAACGTTTAAGGGAAACAAATATACGGTTAAACGTAAAGAAAAATAACTTTGTTCTGCCTTTCGCTTTGCTGCAATTTCTTATAAGATTTTACCTTATAAGAAATTGAATCGATATTTTTTTTTTTTTTCTTACTATAATAAAAGAGATAAAACATGGTTCAAAAGGGTTTAAGAAAATATGTACAAAAACTTCAAAATCAGGTTAAGTATCTGGAAAAACAGAACAAGCGCTTGAAAGAAAAACCTAAAGTACAAGCCAAGCATCACAAAAAAGGATTTAATCAAAAGTCAAACAAAAAACTAAACAAAGCACTTGCAAGGGTGGAAGAAAATTGGCGACTACAACAGTCACTCAAGGAAGCAAAACAAAAAAGAAAAGAAAACCATCAGTCTGAGTTTAGAAGATGGAATGATGAAATTAGAAATGAAGAAAAACGTCAAACCGAGTTTAACAAATGGAATGAGGAAACCAAAAACGAAGAAAAACGACAGACCGAGTTTAGGAGATGGAATGAGGAAACTAAAAACGAAGAAAAACGACAGACCGAGTTTAACAAATGGAATGAGGAAATTAAAAACGAAGAAAAACGTCAGACCGAGTTTAACAAATGGAATGAGGAAATTAAAAACGAAGAAAAAAACAGGCGACGCTTATCAAGTTTTCAACCAATATTAGTTTCAGAGGTAATAAGGAAAAGAACAAGCAAGTGGGTTATTCCCGGAAACGAAACCAAGGATCCAAGGGTATTCTTAGAAATCACAACCCATATTGTTGAAAACTTAATTAATGGTACAAATAGTATTGGAAAAAAGGTGTACACATCACTTACTTGTAAATTGGTTAAATTTAATCCAATAACAGGTAAAAACGATATTAAGGTTGGTCACTTTCGTAGTCGAACACAAACCATGATATCGGAAGAGGATACCAAAACAAATTACACACAAATGAAAGAAAAAATGCTTGAATCCCTCGCAATCCATCAAAGAAATGGAAGTGGGGTAAGATTACACTCAGTTGATAAGCTTGATATTTCCATTACAAAATTTAAACCTTTAAAAGGAAAAGGTTTTAAAGCAATACCTGCGTTCATCAAAAGCAAAAAAGCTATAATTAACATGAAAAACAATGACAACATGTGTTTTAAATGGGCTGTAACCAGAGCTCTAAAACCTGTAAAAAAAGATGGGGAAAACGTAACCAAAATTCTTAAACTGCAAGCTGAAAAGCTTAATTGGAAGGGAACAACATTTCCAACAGCTGTAAAAGATATTTCAAAATTTGAAAAACTAAACAATATTGCTATCAACGTGTTTGCCTACGATGATGAAACCAAAAAAGTATATCCACTAAAAAATAATCAAATGGAAAGCGAAACCCGTATAAACCTATTTTTTCATAATAATCACTACAGTGTTGTCAAATGTTTAAGTAAGCTTCTTTCCTCCCAGCATAGTAAAAACACACAAAAAAAATATATATGTGACAGATGTCTTAACTGTTTTGGCAGTCAAAAACTAATAGACAATCATAAAGAAATTTGCAACACACACGATCATCAAAGATCGGAATACCCAAAGGAAGGAAGTACAGTTGAATTTAAACAGTTTCAAAAAACCGCAGATGTTCCATTTGTAATTTACGCAGATTTTGAGTCATTCATATGTCCTATTGACACAGTTCAAAAATCTGATAAAGTTAGTCACACAACCGCTTACCAAAAACATGAACCAAGCGGTTTCTGCTATACGGTAAAATGTATAGATGAAAGTATTTACAAAACTAAAACTGTTCTATATACGATGAAAGATGAAGGGGATGACATCGGAAAAATGTTTGTAGAATCTGTAGAAAAGGAAATGCGGGTAATATATAACATCACTAAATTTGACAAACCCATTAGAATAAGTGAAGCTGAAGAAAAATCCTTCAAAAAATGTGAAAACTGCTATGCCTGCGGTAAAACACTAAATAACGACGGGAATGAAAGTTGGTTTTTTCATCTTAAGATTGCACGCGTTGTGAGCTGCACCACGGTATTTTCCGGTAAGGTGACAGTGATCTCTAACACGGTCCTTTTTCACAACCTGGAGGGATATGATTCCCACCTGTTCATCAAAAGTCTTTGACTTTCCGAGGGAAACATTAACTGCATTCCAAAAACGGATGAAAAATATATAAGTTTCTCAAAGGAATTTGTTATGGAATCAGGAACAAAGAAAGATGGAAAACCATGGGCTCGCAAATGTGAGTTGAGATTCCTTGACTCCCTAAAATTCACTTTAAGTTCATTGGACGCCTTAGTTAAAAACTTGGAAAAAGATCAGTTCAAGTCTATAGAAGCAGGGTTTTCCAAAAACTACTCTCCTAGCCAAATAGAACTGCTAAAAAAAAGGGCATCTTCCCTTACGAATTTATGACTGGATTAGAAAAACTAAGTTACAGCAATCTTCCAAGTAAGGAAAAATTCTACTCAAAATTAAATAACACATACATTTCAAGCAAGGATTACAAACATGCGCAAACTGTCTGGAAAACATTTAACTGTAAAACCATGCGAGATTATCATGACACATATCTCAAAACCGATGTCTTACTGCTCGCCGATGTCATGGAGCACTTCAGACATGTTTGCAAGAAAAACTACCGTCTTGACCCTCTTTGGTACTTTACTTCCCCAGGATTAGCTTGGGATGCAGCACTAAAACTAACAAATATTAAACTTGACCTTATTTCTGATCCAGATATATATCTAATGGTGGGAAATGGTAAACGCGGTGGAATTAGCACAATTACCAAAAGATACGCAAAAGCTAACAATAAGTATATGAATTGCTACAAACCAGAAGAGGAAGATGTTTACATTCCTTACTTGGATGCTAATAACCTGTACGGTTGGGCAATGAGTGAACCACTTCCCGTGGGAAACTTCAGCTGGATTACTAAAGAGGACCTTGTAAACTGGAAAAACATGCCATGCATTCTGGAAGTTGACCTAGAATACCCAAAAGAACTACACGATCTCCACAACGAATACCCACTAGCAGCGGAACAAATTAAAATTAATAAAGTTAACAAACTAACACCAAATTTAAACAATAAGGAAAAATATGTAATTCGTCACAAAAGTTTAAAACAATGTATTTCGCTTGGTTTAAAACTAACTAAAATCCATAGAGGAATTACATTTATAGAAAAACCCTGGTTAAAGGAGTACATCCAGTTAAACACCAATTTAAGAACAAAAGCAACATCAATCTTCGAAAAAGACTTCTTCAAATTAATGAACAATGCGGTCTTTGGTAAGACCATAGAAAATTTAAGAAACAGAGTTGATGTTAGATTAGTTACAAATGAAAAGCAGCTCCAAACATTAGCTAGTAAGCCAAACTTTCATGGTGTAAACATCTTTACAGAAAACCTTGTGGCTGTACACATGCGTAAAACAACCATAAAGCTAAACAAGCCCATTTACCTTGGGGTAAGCATCCTTGATCTCAGTAAAACATTGATGTATAACTTTCACTATGGTTACATCAAAGCTAACTATGAAGACAAAGCACAGCTGTTATTCACAGACACCGACAGCCTGTGTTACGAGATCAAAACAACGGATTTCTACAAAGACATCTCAAATGATGTCCACTCACACTTCGACACCAGCAACTTTGAACCCAACCATCCATCAGGAATCCCTACCGGTGTCAACAAAAAGGTTGTAGGAATGTTTAAAAGTGAAACGGGGTCAAAACAAATAGGTGGATTTGTTGGATTAAGGAGCAAACTATATGCCTATAAATTGGACACAAAATTAAGTTTAAAAACCCAAAAATGGGAAAGCGAGGAAGAGAAGAAGTGCAAAGGAGTCAAAAAAGGAGTAGTCAAAAATGAAATTACCTTCCAGGATTACAAGGATTGCCTTTTTAGTTGTAAACACGTCATGAGAGGGCAAAAGACGTTTAGATCCCGACAACACGAGATATATACGGAACACACCAACAAAATAGCACTTTCGGCAGACGACGACAAAAGAATAATTTTAGAAGACGGAATTCGGACATTGGCGATCGGACATTGGCGAGCGCAGTAAAGCGGAGAGTAAAAAAATTGTGGGAACTAAGAAAATGGGGAAATGGGAAATGGGAAATGGGGAAATGGGAAAATTCATATTTTTTAAAATATGAACTAAAAACTTTTTGGAACTGGGAAAATGGGAAAATGGGGAAATGGGAAAATGGGGATATGGGAAAATGGGAAAATGGAAAAATGGGAAAATTCATATTTTTAAAAATATGAATTAAAAACTTTTTTAAATAAAAATTTGGGAAATCCTAAAAATCGCCAGAACATACATAGTACCAGTAGTCCCGTACGACTTATTTCAAGAGAAATCGTGTTATTGTTGGAGCGATGGATGAGGAGTGGGAGGCCGATCTAGTAATTATGGACTCGCTTAGTAAAACAAATAATGGTCATAAATACGTTTTAACTGTTATTGATGTACTGTCCAAATTTGCGTGGGTGGAACCATTAAAAACAAAGAATGGAGAGAGTTTGGTTAAAGCCTTTGAAAATATACTAAAGAAAGGAAGGAAGCCGGAAAATCTTCATACCGATAAAGGAACAGAATTTACCAATAAACGTTTTCAAAAGTTATTGAAGGACAAACATATACGATTTTTACAACACACAACGATACCAAGGCATCCATCGTTGAACGATTTAACCGAACGTTAAAGGGGAAAATGTGGAAATATTTTACAGCAAAGAATACGTTGAAATATACCGATGTACTACAAAAATTAGTATATTCCTACAACCATTCGAGACACCGTAGTATTGGGATGAGACCAGCTGATGTTAATCGAGGAAACGAAAGTATTGTGTGGCAAAAACTGTATGGTGATGAGTCCAGCAAACACTTCAAATATAAATTCAACATTGATGACCAAGTTCGGATTAGCAAAGCAAGACGTACATTCAAGAAAGGTTACTTACCTAACTGGACCGAAGAGGTGTTCACCATCACGAAGCGAGTACCCAGACGACCGCCAGTGTACAAGATTGCTGATTATCACGGAGAAGAGTTACAAGGAACATTTTACGAACAGGAATTGCAAAGAGTTACAAAGACAGATAGTGACTTTTATAGAATAGAAAGAGTAATTACATCACGCATGCGTGGTAAACGTACAGAATATCTTGTAAAATGGTTAGGATACCCTGAAGATTTTAATTCCTGGGTACCAGCCGGTAATGTAAAAGATATAACGAAATAAAAATGTGTGTTCATTTGTGTATTGTTCTTCGACATGGCAACACAGTTTTATTTAACGGTTCCAAGTAATAGTTCTATGGAGTATTTTCCAGATAATACTGTAGCTAATTTTAAAGTGAAACTTGCTGAAACTATACAACTGACAGGTGACTGGGAAGTAGCCTTGTCAGAGTTATATTATCCCCATACATGGAGCACGATTCGAAAAGGTGTTCAACAAACGTTTCTCTACAACGCTGGAACGAAATATGACGATACGGGTATTATCCCAAATGGTTACTATAACACCATTGCTGATCTGGTGGGGGCTTTAAACCATAGCATGAACAAAGAGGCACTAGCCAAGATAAAATTTACGTATAATCGAAGTACACGGAAATTCATCGTCGATGTAAAAAATGGGGCAAACGTTTGGTTTAGTGGTGATATTGCTACAACATTAAGGTTTCAACAAGACACCGTAATTAAAAAGAAAACCCTAAGTCCTTACATATCAGATGTTAACGGTGGATTTTCAGCCATGTATGTATACACCGATATCGTGGATGCACAGTTTGTCGGTGATGTTAAAGTGCCCCTACTCAAAATTGTCAATACTCAAGGAAGCTATGGAGTGAATGTGAATGTCAGTCTCCGTAACCTGCAATATATTCCTGTCAAACTAAAGTCCTTTGAAACAATTGAAGTGAATAATATAAAGGACGACAAAAACGAAAACGTATCATTTGGCTTCGGGAAGTCGATCGTGACACTTCACTTTAGACAGCGAAGATCTTCGTATTTCATTTAAAAAATGAGACATACAATTATTCCAGACGTAAAGCAGTTTCAACAATATTATTTGAGAAAACAACAAGGTGGAAGCCTACTTGGTTTTCGAGGTGCACGTATTCAGAAAGGTTACGGCATTGGAAGTTTTTTTAAAAGTATTGCACGCTTTGCAATACCTCTTGTTAAACGAGGAGCTCAAGCTATTGGAAGAAGAGCCATGCAAGCTGTAAAAGACGTGGGTCAAGATGTTCTGGCAGGGAAGAATGTAAAGCAGGCGATAAAAGGGCGTGGTTCCGAAGCCGTGAAAGATCTTGCTCAAAAAGATGTCCGTCAGGTGACGAACCAATCAGGAGCCGGTCGTAAACGCAAGCGGGTGAATTCTCCTATAAAAGCCAACACAAGACGTAAAACCGCCAGTCGTTCGCAAACTGTGAAGAGGACAACATCTGTGCCTACAGAAGCAAAGATTGGACCGTTTATAAAATACAAATCATGAGTCAAGCTTTTAATGCCCTACATAAGGATTCGTGTGGCTGTGGAAAATCAGAATTAGATTTATTTTCAATGCCTGCTACACAAGTAGAAATGAATAAAGGATTTTGGGAAGATATAGATCCAGTAACGAGTATTGGAGCTTCAGATACTATTGAGTTTCTGTGTGCTGCAAACTCTGATGTGTATACCGATCTAGCAAACAGTTACCTGCACGTGAAAGCAAAGATAACCAACAACGACGGACCTAATCTCAATGACAATGTTCAAGTCGGACCTGTAAATCTATGGATGCATGCTCTATTTTCTCAAGTAGAAGTTTACCTGAACAACAAGCTTGTCACACCGTCGAGCACTGCTTATCCCTACCGATCATATATGGAAACTGTACTGAACTTTAGCAAAGACGCAAAATCATCTCATCTAACCTCAGCGCTGTTCTATAAAGATCAAGCTGGCAAAATGGATGTCGTGAACCCCGTGGCAGCAGATGGCGATGCAAACAAGGGTTTAAAACTGCGGTATGTTCATGAAAGCCAAAGTAAGTCCATAGCTATGGAAGGAAGAATCCATTCCGACCTGTTTGCACAAGACCGTTATATTCTTGGTGCTGTACCAATCAAACTCAAGCTAGTGCGTTCGAGAAACCCATTTTCCCTGGTGTCGTCAGCAGATAATCCTGACTTTAAAGTGGTTTTGGAAGAATGTGTATTTCGCGTTCGACGTGTTAACGTCTCTTCTACCGTGATGATGGCTCATACTCATGCCCTTCAACGTGTCACGGCCAAGTACCCTATCAATCGTGTCAGTTGTAAAGTGGTTTCTGTACCTAGAGGAAATATGTCGGGCAATCAACCAAACATATTTCAAGGCCCTATACCTGATCGTGTGGTCATCGGAATGGTGGACGCAGATGCTTATAATGGTACCTATACCAAAAATCCTTTCAATTTCAAAAACTACGACATCACTTCTCTTGTTCTAACTGTAAATGGCGAACATTTGCCTGGAAAACCCCTACAACTGAAATTTGCTGCTGCGAGAGGAAGTAACTACGTGTCCGCTTTCCAAACCTTGTATGCTGGTACTAACAAGTTATTTCAAAATGATGGCAATGGTATTACACGAGACGAGTATGCCAATGGGTACACTCTTTTCGTGTTTGATCTGACAGCTGATCTGTGGCTGAACGATCATATTCAACCGATTAAAAATGGAAACGTATCGATAGAATGTCAATTTGGAACGGCTCTGACAACAGCTATAAATATCGTGGTGCTTGGAGAATTTCAAAGTCTTATCGAAATTGACGCCAACCGCAACGTTCTATGCGACTTTATCAGTTAAGATGAATACTCTACAAATCCTGAACGTCCTGAAAGGTGATCCATTTACCAAGCCCGTATTTAAAGACGTGTTACCATCGGATTGTCTACCAAGTCAGATGCCGAAAAGACCTAGAGGTTTTATTCTGAATGTGGATCTTAGTAATGGATCTGGTACGCATTGGGTAACAATTTATCTTACCACAGATGGAAAAGGGGAGTTCATGCATTCGTACGGACAAGGACCGAGCTTTTATAGCAAAACCTTTGAAACGTTTTTACGAGTTCATACTAGCAGTTTTACTTGGAATGAACAGACTTTACAGTCATTAGGGTCTCGCGTGTGTGGACAATATTGTTTATTTTATGCTTTACATAGTTGTAGAAATATACCCATGTCAACAATTGTTGGCATGTTTACTGATAATAAAGAATGGAATGACATGCTAGTTCGTGACTTTATGCGTAAATATTATTTTGTGTAATATAAATACAAGACAAATATAATATTGTAAACAATTATTTTATTGTAATATCAAAGCTTTACAGGGAATAAATTTATTTAACCCATTTATATGGATGTATCTTTTTGTCTCTTCCTTTTGTTCTTTTTGATGTTGCTGGGGCTACCTGTGACGTCAGAGGGGTGGTGTCTGAAAGTTCTTTAGTCTTATATTCTCGTACCATACTCAAACGATTTTCATTTCTGATAATGCCTTCGGGAACATTCATGTTTCCTAACGCTTTTGCGAAAAGCTGCCATCCAGCAGGGTTGAAATTCTTTCGTTGACGTAGAGAATCATTGACCAAGTCAACAACATTTGTACCCGGAATGGGTCGGCCTTTAAACACCATCTGTCCTTGGTCATTCCATCCTATGAGGTCTTTATTCACTTTAAGTTTCTTAACCAACTGTCGGGCTCTTGATTTCATGGTTACAGGTACACTTTCTAAAATGTCAGTTTCTATCTCTTCGGGCAACTCGGGGGGGTTCTGTTTCAGCAGTCTTTTCTGTATTCGCTGGTTCTTCAGGTTTATCATCAGCTGCGGGTGTCGATATGACGTTTACACGTATTGGGCTACTCATTCTTTTATCGTAATAACCCAAATAACGTTGCAGCGACTGATCGTACATTTTCACTTTCTCGTCTTGTGTTATATCTTGACGTTTAAGAAGATTTTGCATTTCTGAATCTAGTTCATTCACCTGCGCTGTTAAAGGAGTGACCAAGGGTTTCTTTCGATCTGTCATATGTTCTGGAACTAGCACCAATCTCCTGACGTGTTCCATTATTTGGTTAAAAAACTTGCCAGCTGTTCAAGTATAGGAACTAAGAGAAACGGTAGAAAACCTTCACCTTCTTGTAGAATAACTTTCTTTCTTTTTGTTACTGGATTACGTTTATCAGCAACAAACTTGATATGATCGTTATAAGGGGATAGTTTCCTTGCTGTTTTCGAAGTAATCTTAACTGTTTCACACCACACGTTCAAAAGACACTGTCGAATGGCTTCTAATAAATCGTCGTCGGCAGCTTTTATGATCGCTTGTCGTAGTTCTGGTTTACACTTTGCTAGTACTTTTAAAACATCGCCGTTCCTCCTTATACAAGCAGACATTGTCAAATGATTGCATTGTCACTGAACAGCCCTTTTTATACTCTGGGCTGGTACACGTAGTGGGTGTCAGTCGGAAAGATCCCGGCTCTTAGTCGAATTTCATCGGGACAGGTCGGAGTGAGATCGACAAATAAGTAGGAATACGGCTCTTTAGTTGCCATTTGGTAGGCTTGTTGAAAAAATTTAGTGTTGCTAGGATACATTTGCTTAGCAAGATGAATAATTTGACTGGCATCGCGGACATTTTTTGTTAAAACGAGATAACTAGCATTGAGAGAGATAGTACGGTGATCTTTGCTCTGATGAAACAAATTTTGTACAATATGGATCACACTCAGATTCCCATGGTGAGATTTTTCCGTAAATAATTTCGCAATTTCTGCGTCATTTTCTCCCATCAGGTCATCAATGATAAACAAATTTCTTGTTTTGGGGTTGATGCTATCCAACATCGATTGGGGTAAACCTTGGATAAATTGAATCCCTGGAATTAGGGTTTCTATTTCGGCAAACGTATCTTGATACTCCGAATAAAAATACACGATATTTTCCGGGGCGGTGTCAATCATGATTTGAGCGTTAGTTAACAATTGTTTCACAAAGGTTGACTTGCCTGTTTTAGTAGCTCCAGAGACCAAGAGTCCAAAAGGGTGTGTTAACTGTATGGAATACATGATGAAAATGAATTGATGCAACCTGTGCGTTCTTATTTATACCATTTAGATTGTTTCGTAACTTTAGTGTTCCGGATAAGTTTATGTAATTCATTCAAAAGAGTTTGTAGATTCACAGGAGAAGCTTTAGCGCGAATCAAGTGAGATTGCCTTTCTTTTGAGGACAGATGATGAATATCAGCCAAATGGTTGGATAATTTAAGTAAGTTTTTCTTTCCACAGATGGGACAATCCTTACGCGTCCGAGGCATGATTTACACTAAACATTTAAAGTTTTAGCGACAACTTAAATTACGTTAGATTTTCAAGGACTTATTTTGTCCTGGAGGGACATATATTTGATAATTCGTCCCGTTTCAAAAATACACCCTTTATCGCAGCTGATCCCCTCTTTGCTAGAGCGGTTCCTAAAAAATTATTTCGAATAATTTACCCCCAATTAATGAAAACACCTCATTCAAACCAAAAATCAGAAGCAATCATATATATATATATATTGAGAAATTAATTACAGCTATTTACAAAGTTCACTCGACCAATTGTCGAGCCAAAGATCTTCGTGCTCTTCCTGGTTTTGCTGTTCTGTCGAAAAGAATTCGCATAGAATATCCGACACCTCATTTTAGGCTTGCGACGGAGCACCTTCGACGTTTCGACCAAACAGATGAAATGAAAAGGAGTGCCCTGGGCATTCTTCTGACGGTTCATCCAGTGATGGTTGTTGTTCAGTCGTGTCTGGAGGAAGTGCCGGAGATTGATGCAATTGGACTTGTGGTTCTTGATCACCATTGGCGTTGACGTTTTGTCCAAACACCTGAAACGTGAGTGGTGGCCCGTGCTCTATGTAATCTGATTGTTGCTGTGGTGTTTGTTCTACGATATCGAGAAGAACGTCCGGAAACTCGGGAGGGACTGGAATGGTTAGGTCCACCAAGTTGAAACAGTCGTTCGGTAGCTGTTGTCGCTCGTCCTGTGGTGGAAACTTGGAAAACACGTACTCTGCCATGGCATGTGGATAGCGGCGTTTCAGAAAATCTACCAGGTCATCGTAGTTTTCACGGGTTTCTCTGTTTTTTGTTCGATGTCGGCGACTTCTCTCAGCGTCAGCCATTCTCTTTCCTGTTTTTTCCATCACTTCTCCTTCGTTTACAGCGAGAACTGAAATGTAGCTATCCGGACCGATATTCCATTATTTTATTTCAGGTAGTAAATAAAAGAATTGAACGCTCACAAAAGATCGATAATTGCTATTGCCTCCCAAAACAGATTATGTGATGCACAGCGTGATGCACGCTAATTAAAAAAAACAAAAAAAAAAAAAAAATCCGACTAATTTTGAATGTTTGGCATTGTCTGAAGCCTTAGGATGTTAGAGTTTATAAAGAGCGTTCAGTTCGGTGTGAATCATACCAGCCAATCATTCGTTCCATCATGGACAGAATCAAAGGTATTATCGACATGGACGGCTTTAAAATACCGAAGAAATTATTTTGTAAGGAGTTGGGTTTGCTGAAAGTCGGAGAGAACGAAGCATCGTCCTTTTTTTTTGACATTGACGTCAAATGGAGCGAACTTGAAGAACGGGATAAGAGACACTGTGTTTTTCTTAAAAAAGCAATTCACAAGCTTCCCTTGGGCGTACCACCTGGTGTCAAAGCCTTCCCGATTAAAAAACTAAAGGACATAGTTGTAGATTTTTACAACCACGTAAAAGTGGAGAACGGATCAACTTTGGCGTACAAAGGTGGCACTTACGAACGTGATCTGTTGGCTGAACTACAGATCCCATCCGTCAATCTAGAGGAGTTTGGTTGTCCGAAAGCTGAGAAACTATTTGCGCAATGGTATGGTTAGAAACCTGTGGTAATCACACGGTTCCTAACGCCTACCACCATTGTGCCAAAGTCGAAGTAGAAGCATTTGGCCAATGGTTAAGAAGTCGCTACGTGTAAGGACAAACAAACAAAAAAAAACAACAAGACAATAAAACAAAAAAACAAACCAAAAATAAAACCCTAACAACAAACGGTTCTTTTAAGAACCACCTAAAAATTTCGAAAGAAAACTCAGGAAACACTCGATCGAAACACTCAAATAGTGATTAAGTGATCAATAGGTTTAACAGGGTGTATAAAATAACGTTAGCTCTAACAGTGACAACGCAGTCAATCGGTGTTCTCCTATGTAATGATTCAATTTAAAACACATTAGCGGCAGTGTTTAAGTCATCAATAGGTTTAATCGTGTGTATAAAATAACGCTAGCTCTAACAGTGACAACCCACTCAATCCGTGTTCTCCTATGTAATGATTCAATTTAAAACCCATTAGCGGCAATGATTAAGCGATCAATGGGCCTAGCCACGAGCCGACGCTCAAAGATTCGTTTTTATGTACTGATAACATCTCACCATAAAAAAAAAAAACAGTAGATAAATATTGCATTTCATTTTCTCATTTACAAACACACACACACACAAATTGAAAACTCTATCACTAATATTTACAAACAAACTAAAATCCGTAAGGCAAAGTATCAAAATTATCTAATAAAACACGCTTATTGTATACCATCTTATAATCCTTATTTTGCTGTTTTGTCACAACTTGTTTCGTACTAGTGTCCCTGGTAATTTTATACGGTATATCTACAGTAACTTTCGGTGGACCTGTGCTTTTCATATCACACAGAACATTAAGATACACTAGATCACACATAACATTAAAATTAACTGTTTCTAATGTTTGGAAATTGAGACTTATACCTCGTACTTACATGTTGTTTTGCCATTGTTCACTTCGTACGCGTAGTTCTTTGGCCCCAAAGAGACAAAAGTCGTAATAAATTCACCATCTAACTCGTCTGTTAATTCGCCCAAATAAACGCCTGTCTCCGGTTCTGGCTCTCCAAATTTACTCACGTAAATCACTGAGTCGGTATCGTAGTAAAGGACCCTTTCTTTCAGCTGTTCCAGAACGCTATAAAGTTTCAGTCTCGCATGAGCCCTTGTAAAAGCAGCGATCACCACATTGGTTCTGGCATTCGACTCAACGAAGTTCTCATTAGTCTCATATCGGAGTTCAACGACATCGTCATTGACGAAGGATGCATCGGACACTTCGATCTCATCAGCAGTCAACATGTCAAAGTATTCTTGCGGTTCCGATACAAGTTTCACCTTGGTCATGTTTGGCTTTTGTGCAAACTTCCCTAAGAAATAGACAAAACAAAACACGTGTAAGGTTTCGTAAACAAAACCAACAACTTTCCCGCGTTCGGTCCCCACTCACTTTGTTTGATATGTTATTTCTATGACTCACCCCAAAATGAATTCAGCATCAATTTTGCCAAGGCGCGTAATCCAGGATTCTTCTCGATCTTGCTTCTGTCCAGAAGTACACCCTCTCGTTCAAAATACTCGTCAATGTAAATCTGCTTTTGCTCATCCGTGTTACACCCCTCCGGAAAACCACTCGATTCCTGCTTAATCTTTAAGAACGTGTCAATGTAATCTTTAAAGAGTTCATTGCTCTGTTGTGGGAAATGCCACACTTCGTGAATAGTGAGTAAACGGTACCCTTTCTCCAAGGCCTTTTGCAACACCAAAGTTACCCATGAACCTTGAATTGCACGCTCTTGATCAGTATGATTACATGGCTCTTGATTTAAGTCGTCAGCACAAGCTCGACATAGTGGGAACATTAATTTTCCGTGAGCTCGGTAAGGAAGGACAGGGTGGTAAAGCTGGCGTGGGGGTAGAACGGTACATTTAACTAAACCAAAATACTGCGATATATCACCAAAATTCTCGGTGATAATCTCAGGATGACCCAAGGGATATCTGCCGTATTTATTACACCACGGATAAAGACTCGTGAAATCCACGTAATGCACTTTCTCGCCAGGGCAACATTGATGGAATAATTTGGTAGCATTGGTGCGACCGCCGTAGAATGTTTCTCTCGGTTGCAGAGGTTCTACGATTTCAAAACGCTCGAAGTACGTTTTCATGTCAGTGTTGACATCAAGCTCTCTCTTTATATCACACTCCCACATCTCAAGAACATGGTAACCCCGCCTTTTCAGGTAACGTGTTTTCTCGAGGGTGCGTTGGTGGAGATTCTGCATTGTTTGCTGACTTACGGAGTTAATCGTATCTCTCGCGTAGCAACGGATACAACCATGCCAGAAACAACCATGCACTTCATATACGGCGTTAGACTCCTCATGGTATCCATCAACCCGATATTTTCCAATGCTCTGTTCACCGAAATTGCGGGAATGACGAATGGAAACGTTGCTCGGTTGAGCCGTATATGCTATCCATTTTAAAGCAATAACTGATTGTTTATCTTGAGGCTTGTAACCATGGGGTGGGATGATAGCAATGGATCTCTCCCTAAGGAAATTCTTTCGAAATATGAGATTGCAGGCCGAAGCAATGGTCAGGCATTTCTCGAAGGGGTCAATGTTGGTCACGGAACGAAACAGTTCTCTAAATTCGAGGTAGCAACGTCGGAGGATATCAACGTCTGATCGGCAGTACTTGAGGATTTCGTCTTGAAAGTTAAAGACGTACAGTAGTTGTTGGCTTTCAGTTCGTTGTACCAAACGTAAAATTTAGCGCGGTCATCGGGTGACATACCATCAGGATCGTAACAACTTGCGTTAGGAAGTGGGCCCTCTTAGTTTTGGTTGGCTTCGGTGTTGAAATGATGCGGAAAGTAACCTTTGACAAGCTCGTTTAAACCAAATGTTTTTGGAAAGTTTGCGAGTTTCATTGGTATAAAACATAATGAGTCAACAAATTTGATGTTTAACTCTGGGACATTCAATGTTAAAATTTTCGCCCCACGCATAATCACTTCAGGCACCAAACCATTTTTGTGTAGGTATTGAAGAATGAAATAGCCGTCATAGCCTTGAAAATTATGAGCCATCACAATACTACCAAAGTTTTGTTCTTGGAAAAGCCACTCGCAAAAGTCATCTCGCGTATTTGGACCACGAAATACTTTCTCGTCACCGTTCTCATTGTGGACGACGCATAAATTAGGTACATGATCTCCGCTTTCTTGCGTGCACTCAAAGTCGAAAAACAACAAATCTGTGTACTCGCTCCCTTTCTCTTCACTCGCTTCTTCCCCTTCGACAGCCTCTTCATCTATTAGATCCGTGTCCAGTCGTGCCTCGGTGTCAGATTTTCTTTTTTTCGTTGGCTTCATATAACATTGATGGTTCTCTGGGTCTACATATTGCTGACATACGATACACCGAACAAGGCCCCAATTATGTTTTTGAGGAAGTTCGTTCTCCCGTTTTACGACAAGACTGCAATGTTTACATTTTATCACAGATGTACAAATTGGTCGTTTCTCGCCCACTCTTGCCCGATGTCGGTCGAAACACTCTTGGCTTTTAAAAAAACGATTACAGTCTTCGCAAAACACCCAGTTCGTAATTGGACAGTTTTGTGCATAGCATAACTTACAGGTATCGCCGCAGAGATGGTCTTCGATCTTATCGTAACCTTTTTTACACACATGGCAGTATTTCTTGCGGGCTAGGAAGGCAGCCATACTTGAAATAACATCGTAGTGATTATTGTGGGCGTAGAAGTAAATATGTTTCGATGCTTTGGGACCAGAATAAATTAGCGAATTCAAGTGTTCTTTCGAGACAATGTTTATTTGATAGTCGGTCAAATACGCTTGGAATTTTTTGACTTCTTCAATGCCACACTGACCTAGCGGGACGTTGGCTTTCTCGTGTAATTCATGGACGAGGTTGCCCTGTAAGGGGCTGCGAGGATCACTTATGTAGGCGTACTGTTCATTACCATCAACTTTAGCTTTCGCGACGACAATGGCCCTAGCGAGACATAAATTGTCCTTGTTTTGAATACGAACGATGGCTCTTTTGTTCGTTAAATACTTATCAAGGTTGGCAATTTTTCGTTTTCTTCCAGTTCCACCCTTCGGCATCTCAACATGAACGATATTAACAGTGATCGAATCATCTAACGTAAAAGTATCGTTTGACTCAATGACTCTTTCGATTTCAGACAAAATTCTTTCAGCGGTCAATCTTTCCCGAGGCATGAACGGTAATGAAATTGGGTATTCTAGCTGAGGCGAATGCATAACAAACCGAACTTGATCATGCATAGCAACGCCGTCGGTGACCCGATCTAACAAACTATCGAACACTTGGTGTAGACGCCTTAGGACATCAGGTAAACCCCGCACTTGTAAATCATGGAATTGAACACGGTAATCAAGGCCCGTGGTCTTAAACTTCTTCACCCTTACTTGCTTAACAGACTTAACATTAAAAAGCGGAACAGTTTTAGATTTCTTACTTGTTGATGCTCCGTCATCGTCTTGTACGGGTCGCTTACGGCTTCCTTCTCCGGTCTGGGTAGCTTCGGGCATTACTTCAGGCGTTGATGGTAGGTTATCGAGGAAAGAATCGTCGTCCCATTCGGCGTTGAACCACTCGGGCTTAACTTCAGGGGTTGATGGTAGATCGTTGATGAAGGAATCGTCGTTCCAATCGGCGTTGAACCACTCCGGCATAACTTCAGGGGTTGATGGTAGATCGTTGATGAAGGAATCGTCGTGCCAATCGGCGTTGAACAAGGCGCGTTCTTCAGTCGACCAACCAGTGAACATATCAGGATATATCCCACGTCTCTCAACCTCCAAATCTCGCACCAATTCATTTGACAAGATTACAATGCGCTGGTTGAAAGCCGCTTCCTTATGCCTTTCGTCGAAATTAAACAGCCACTCTAGCGCCTCAATTTCCTCGACGGATGTACATCCTTTGATCGCATCAATAAGATCCATTGCTGTTAAAGAAACAAAACGCGTATTATTAGACTCAGATAAAATATATAAACACATAACGAGCATAACAGCACTACATAAAATGTACACATCTTACCTTAAAATAAGACAATAAAAAAATCTCCAAACAAGCGATAGAACAATCCAATGGAACTCCAGAAAATACGGATGAAACTCTGAAGGCAAGTACTTGATTGCACTACAACGCAGGGTTTATATCACCATTCACATACGCGCTAATTAGTTTCGTGCATCACACCGTGCGTCACACCGTGCGCCACACCGTGCGTCACACCGTGCGTCACACCGTGCGCCACACCGTGCGTCACACCGTGCGTCACACCGTGCGTCACACCGTGCGTCACACCGTGCGTCACACCGTGCGTCACACCGTGCGTCACACCGTGCGTCACACCGTGCGTCACACCGTGCGTCACACCGTGCGTCACACCGTGCGTCACACCGTGCGTCACACCGTGCGTCACACCGTGCGTCACACCGTGCGTCACACCGTGCGTCACACCGTGCGTCACACCGTGCGTCACACCGTGCGTCACACCGTGCGTCACACCGTGCGTCACACCGTGCGTCACACCGTGCATCACACCGTGCATCACACCGAATATTTAATGAGGCGGCATCCCTTTGTACAGTATATGGGGGGGGGGGGGGTTATCTACTGCCGTGCCATTTTTACTACAAATGTAAACGCTCGACAGTGCCGTGCCAGAAAATAAATCAAACTGCGCATGCCCGAATTTACTAGTTCCAGAAATCGTCGGAGTATAAAACATTGATATAGCATTGATCAGCAAGAAAAAAACAGGCATCTGTTCGAGGATGCATCCAGAATGATCGTTCTCTTGGTACGTTCATAACAAGTAGAAAAAAGGCAATTAACAGCATTTTCTTTTTCCTGTACCGGACTTCAATTGCTCGGACATTCCTT
Organism: Paragorgia papillata; assembly: GCA_035771165.1. Lineage (NCBI taxonomy): Eukaryota > Metazoa > Cnidaria > Anthozoa > Scleralcyonacea > Coralliidae > Paragorgia > Paragorgia papillata. The sequence continues at coordinate 1,039,773 of JAWNZC010000215.1, read as the reverse complement.
CTGTGACTCGCTTTACATTGTTCCAATCTCTTTGTAATTGTAAGTCGTCTATTTCTGCTTTTATAATAAATCTACAGAATAGTCTTTGCTGTGTCAACAGACGCCATGTTGGATTGAAAACTGGGCACTGGTTGCAACGGCACGGCAAATTGGTAAGTATAAACGTGCCGTGCCGAAAACAAGATGTACCCGTGCCGTAATTTGGCAGTGCCGTGCGGACAACATTATAGTGTAAACGGGGCCTCAGCAGTGATTATTCTCAAATCATTAATAATTTATGAGAAAAATTTAAAAGAAATAAATATTATTTAATCAGCATTTAGAAATCGGAAGAAGATTACGGTCAAATTTAGCAAATAGTTTGGTCGATTTTGTCTTCGCTTGAGAAGCTATATTCAACACTCGTCAGTGTTTGTCCTCCGATGCCTAAATACAGTCAAGCTGGTTAAAACAACACGCGGCTTTGTGTCGTATTTTCAACCTCCTTGACTGTCATTACAAACTGGAGAAAGAACACTGACGAGTGTTGCATATATTAGATCGAATTATGTGAACGCGTCTTTACACGGACATGGTGCATTTTTGCTCTTTACAAGGTAATGCTCGTGACTCACTTGCTGTGCACAATGGAATGAAGTTTACCACTAAAATAAAGATAATGACAAACATACTGGTGTAAACTGTGCTGTGACTTGCAAAGGTGCCTGGTGGTATAAGAAGTCATTACCAGAAATTTGGGACATTTTGCGGCCACGTTCGTAGCCAGTGGTTACTCCCATGATAATAATATACAGTAAATATTTTGCGAAAATGCAAACGGCTGCTAAGAACAAAGATCGCCTCTGCTTTCAAAGTAAACAAACATGGCTGCAGGCTGCTCGAAAGAGAAGAGACCTCCGTGGCATCGTCGTTTGTCCTTCTCGCAGCTCAACTCCACGTTTAGACATAACGGCCTCCTGCTGATAGACGAAATCGGAGTTTCGACTGTGCATACAATCTGAGTCGGGATAAAACGTAGTTCGTTTATAACATGAAGCTGAAGCAGCCGCCGTAAACATAACATTTCTGATTTCAGAAGCCTTTTAATGCTTAGGTATTCTATAAGGATAAAATTTGCTTCTCAATTATCCTTGACAATAGTCCTAAACGTAGTGTTTAAAAATAATGAACTCAAAACATGAAAAAATAGTCCCAGCCTATGTTATCTTCCCGTTATGCTTTAATAGACACGATGTAATTTGCATAGGGGCCCAAATTGAAAAGGAAACTAATTTGCATGTGGGCCTAAATAAAACTACGATTTGGTGTATTGCTCAAACACACTGTAAAACCAAGAAAGTTTAAAGGCTTTGGGAACCGCAATGTTGTTAGATACGGAGATATTTACGAGTTATATTAGCAGTTCGAACATTGCTAAATACATAGCAAGCTCCGCACTTTGCATCGTTCGCAAGGAAAGTGGTGTTTTGGCAGATTTGTATCGCATGTTTAGCAGGATTACTATGGCTTACATAACAGAATGAGTCAAATAAGCAGCATAAATAAATCGATGTTGGGAACCGGCTGTGTATTTCGGTAAGCGAACATTTTTTGTTATAACGTTTCCTTACTTAACTCTTAACAGGAATCGAGCTCCGCAACCGAGAAGTCTATGTCCCTAGTAGGATAAATTTTAAAATTTACGATTTTACTGTATTATTCCTTATACGATTTGGCCGTCATGTTTAATGGCCTATATGCGCCCGCGCGACGCCATCTTGTCCCAAATTTCTGGTAATGTGTCATTCCTGCAACTTAAATGGTTTGAATCATCGTGGTGCTAACACCACATATGGCCAAGGCTCAACGTTTTAAATTAAAACATTATAATCCCAAGACTTACTACAATTATAAGCACTATTTATAACATAGTTCAAAGTTTTAAATAAACATTATCACCCCAAGACTTACTACAACAACAATTATAAGCGCTATTTATAAGATATATGTATGGTGGTTCGTGGTTGTGCTAATCCTAACACTGTCCCAAACCCGAACACTAACTATAATCCTAACTCCAAACGTGCCTAACCCAGTGAGCTATATATATATATATATATATATATATATATATATATATATATATATATAACTCACAACTGAAGTGTTATCTTCTGATCATTGATCAGGCAAACCAATAGAAGACATGTAGACCGACGTTTGTATACCTCCAGTCTTCCACGCAGAGATGAAAGTTCAGCCTCGCTACTTTTAGAATACAGCGAAACCTCTACTGATTGTGAAAATTGAGTCTGTCTTATTTACAAGAACACTTAAAATGTCAAAGTAACATCTTTTGCAGTTTTTCGTTTCCTTGCTTCGTTGTTGAGCTATTTCCGGTTGTTTGATATGCAAATTAGACATTTAGATGTGACACGTGCGTAACACGAGGCCAAAAACAAAATGGCCGGAACAAATGGGCCTAGCACAGGCTGCCATAAATGCGCCATATAATGCCTCATTTTTTACTCGGACCCAATTTTCACAACGTTTATTGCGCCTATTCAGGCTCTCGATTAACCTGCAAGATTCAAGATGTCGCTCATGTTAAATGTATTCTTATACTGCGTTCGATATGCTTTGGATAATTCTAACTACAGCGAAATTATCTTCTTTTGCCACCTCAATACTAAAATACTCTTTGCCATTGTTCACCAAGTCTTTCCAAATCGTTTCTCCAGGTTAAGGAAACAATTTGGTTGCCCCATGGACTTCGTTGTATGGCAGGGCACAGAGAGGACACAACCCATCATTGCATATTCTTCCAACGTTTTTTTCGGGTGTTTCGCCAGCTTTTCTCTCATTTTTATTGATTTTGAAGTTGTTTTTAAATTTGCCGCCATCACCTATTTATAATTTGAGCACTTTAAACTAATGCCCGAGAGTTAGCCTGAGCGCCTGCCTTGCTTCCACCAATCAGAATACCTAAAACATCTAATGTGAACTCGACCACTCAGATGTGGTGATAGTTCAGTCTGTGCCAGGGCCGTTTGTTCCCGCCATTTTTCTTTTGCCCGCCATCTTGGCCCAGCCCCCACAAATGGCGCTGGGGACGAGGTTGCATGGAAGGTTATATATCTTTGCTATTATTAAACCAAATTAATTCGACGGAAGCGCGTGGGTATGTTTCTCTCACAACACCAAACATGTAGATTTTCAAGTAATAGCGTACCGTCCAGCTGCTATTTATAGCTCATAATGCGGACAAACCAACCAAAATTGACTTCCAAATGATTGCAAATGAGCCATTATCTATTGTTCGGACTGCAAGAATTGTGGGTAAAAGCGGCAAACTTAAATAGTGACGTCACCACGCCGAAGCGGTGTTATGTTTGATAATAGCAAAGATATATAATATTCTCCAATGGCTCATTATATACGCTAAGATGTTAATTTGTGACGTCCAGATGTTTAATTTGCTTATCAAACAACCAAGCAAAGCTAAGAAAAAAAATGCAAAATATGTTACTCTGTCATTTTTAGTGCTATTACAAATAAGACAGAGTTGATCATACAAATAAGACGGAGGTTTCTATTTCCACACCTTGGTAGGAATTAATAAAGCTTTTATTGTCTGTGAAGTGAAACAGTCAGTGAGAAAATACGGAAAACAACAGATTAATGCAGGATTAGTTCCAATCAACTTTTGAAATGTAATGTTGCCCGCTGCCATGGGTTACATGTAAAACATAACGGTCAAATTTTTTGACTGTCACGCAAAGACTGCTCACCCAATCAGAAAATCAGAACCCTAGAACAATGGATTTTGACACCTGATATATAACAAAAGTAAATATGGTTATTAAATGAGCTTTTCTCTAACAATAACGCTGTTTTGTGTGAATAAGGATATTCTAAAAGTTGAATCCTTTCCAGAGAGACCAGTTAACGCCTATGTTATAAATAGCGCTTATAATTGTTGTAGTAGTAAGTCTTGGGGTTATAGTTATGTTTACGTTTAAAAATGTAGAAAAGCGTTTAGTTCAGTAGTTCTTGTGTGAACAATGAACCAAATGAGCTGAAGTTGTAGATTTCATTATATAACTCTTGCATTGTCTAGCAACCTCGTACCCAGGGCATTTTGCCTCCACGTTGGGAGGTCGGCGAAAATGGCCCTGGCATCGGCTGGTCACGTGACACCCAGAATTTTGGGGTGTTATGGCAAGAAAATTTATGCGGTCTTTGTGTTTTGTTTTTGTATAATACGTATACATGAATAATAAATGAGAAATATTTAACGCTCTGCCGACTCACTCATGTGAACCTTTATCATAAAAGCAACTGGCTAGCGTTATTCTTCATACTCCCACGATTATCCAGGATACATGTAAATGTCATGAACAAACATATATCTAATGTTGTTCTTGACTTTAACCAAAGCTATCGTTAATCGTTTCCATTTTTTGGGTAAACTTTGCAGAGTGGATCTATCACAATTCAAATTTTCATGAATAAATTATACTCTATCTGAATTAGTCGAGTTTTTAAACCGGCCAATCAGATTATAGAATCGACCAGCCGATGCCAGGGCCATTTTCGCCGACCTCCCGGCGTGGAGGCAAAATGCCCTGCGTACGAGGTTGATTGCCTAGTTCGTTCGTGCGGAATCAATAGCATTCGACCTTCTTGACGCAATAATTTTGACACGACATTTTTTACGCTAAACAGGTACTGCTTTTTAGCACTTTGTTTGGTTCTGAAGCATTCCCGCTAGCGATTTTCCCTTTCACGCGCATCGCAAGTTCACCACTTTTCGCGAAACAGTTTTGAAGCTGAAAATGTTGTTGAATGCGTGACGGCATGCCGAAGATCTGGAGCCCGGTGAGGGTGCTAATCTCGACACGCGCGCAGTAATGAGTAATGATTTATTTAACGTCCAAAGCACAGGATGTGATCGCCCAACCATCCGAGCCAGGATGTTAAAAGAAATAACGACATAAGCTACGAACTAACGTATCATTTTACACGCGTGGACAAACGTGATATCATATTCGGATCCTACGTGCTTTGATACGTATATAAAGCAAAAAAAGTAATTTGCCTTGAGTTGACCTTTAACACCACACGTAACTTAAAAACTTACTGTTCATTATCCAACGCTTTGACCCTCTGATTTATTGGCTTATAATTTGGGGGGAATGCTTCCGAACTCCGAACGCAAACACATTTCCCGAAAAAAGGGGAAGTTACTAAAAATTATTTTTTGTAAAAGTATTTCCTGGTTTAATTTAATCAACATTACCTGTCATGGCTGATAATTCAAGGGTATGAATATTATTACCAGTCTTTCCATTCACCAACCTCGTACCCAGGGTCTTATCTCCGAAAAGACCCTGGTTGCGGCTGGTCACGTGCCGCCTAAACAAATTTTAAATCATGGGAGGGGTGGTTAGCTTTAGTAAGCTGCACACTTAATGACAATGCTACAACAAGTCCAGTTTTAATACTCATATTCTTAAATCTGATATTAGATTTAGGCGAACTATAAAGTTTACTGAAAGAATGAAAAACGCGATTCAACAACTGCATTTACCTGACTTTCTGTTGATGACAAATGCGCGTGAAAGGACAGTACTAGTCGGCTTGATATTGTATAGTTGCAATCTTTCCTGAATCGCTTCTTTCGGCACATTTCGCCGCGGTTATCGGGGCATTGGCTGAAATGTCAATGCATTTTTTGATGCGAGAGAAAGCGGTTTGGCTCTCGCAAACCAACGTCTTGAACTTTGTGAAATTTTTTAATCTTCTTTCACATGGCCTTTAGATTAAACGAGGAAGAGCACTCGTCGCAAGGAAGTCTTTTACCGTAAGGCATTTCGGCCAAATAATGCAGTTCAAAATTTGCCTTGTTGTACAAATGCTTAAGGTACTTCACAGTTCACATCACCAACACTGCGATGAAGTCGACACGCATTCGACGGTGCATTTAATAGTCGATTCGAGTCGATTGGTATATCTTCTTCGGGATTTCTTTGGATTCGACATGATCTTTTGTTCTTCGACGACGTACACGAAAGAAGAAAGCGAGATATGTTTTGTCAACACCGAGTACGTTTGTTTTTTGTTGTTTTCATTTCAACAGATATTTTGCGATCAACAGCCTGGCGCCAGACAACGACGCCAGACGTAATATATTATTTGTATAAACAAAACGGTGAAGCGGTTGTAATTGTGCCTTTGTCACTCCTCCCTGAGTATTTTTTAAATCGTTAATTGAAAACCCCCCAATTTTTAGGGGGCACGTGACCAGCCGCAACCAGGGTCTTTTCGCAGCGGTGGGCGGAGCAGCGGAGATAAGACCCTGGGTACGAGGTTGTCCATTCACGTGGTTTCTGTTGATTGTGTCCATAGTACTGACGTGTGTTTTGTAAGCTCGGTTAGTAGCCTTTCGTAATACAGGAGTTTTATCTGAAAGAACAAAACCACGTTGCTTATATGTGGGATACAAGAGGGCACTGAGAGACTACATATACCTCCGCCAGTGGGTTAACAAACAAACAAACAAACAAACAAACAAACAAACAAACAAACAAACAAACAAACAAACAAACAAACAAACAAACAAACAAACAAACAAACAAACAAACAAACAAACAAACAAACAAACAAACAAACAAACAAACAAACAAACAAACAAACAAACAAACAAACAAACAAACAAACAAACAAACAAACAAACAAACAAACAAACAAACAAACAAACAAACAAACAAACAAACAAACAAGTAAATAAACAAACAAACAAACAAACAAACAAACAAACAAACAAACAAACAAAACAAACAAACAAACAAACAAACAAACAAACAAACAAACAAACAAACAAACAAACAAACAAACAAACAAACAAACAAACAAACAAACAAACAAACCAAACAAACAAACAAACAAACAAACAAACAAACAAACAAACAAACAAACAAACAAACAAACAAACAAACAAACAAACAAACAAACAAACAAACAAACAAACAAACAAACAAACAAACAAACAAACAAACAAACAAACAAACAAACAAACAAACAAACAAACAAATTTTAAAAAAAATTTAACCTTCTGATGACCAGTGAGATGCTCTAACCATTGAGCTACTGAAGCATATATGATTATAAATTTGCAACCTTAGAGCTCCATCTGAATCTCAGTGGCTCAATGGTTAGAGCATCTCACTAGTCATCAGAAGGTTACAGGTTGTGCACATTTGTAACCTTAGCTCTCCATCTGAGTCTCAGTATCTCAATGGTTATAGCATCTCGCTGGTCATTAGAAGGTTGTGGGTTGTACACATATTCAATCTACGTTCAAATCATCTGAGACTCAGTAGCTCAATGATTAGAGGTCAATCATTCGAAGGTTTCAGGTTCGATCCCTGTCTGGATCTGGAAGTATTTTCTGAGTATTTGAGCTTGAAGAACGCCTATCAAACATCTGTTGCATTACACCAAGCTCATAAGCGTACCACATGCACTACAACATATCAAGTATTCTATTTTGGCTAACGCACAACAATTTGAATTTGGTAAACAGAAAACTATTTTACTCAGCACAGGGAACCCTACCGACAGGAAAGGGTTGAGTCGAGAACAAACTGAAGAAGTTATCAGATCTTACAAATAGTGTAATAAAAGTAGCGTGCCATTCATCCTCACGGATTCAACGAACGTTTTTCATTTATTTAACACTTCTGAAGACGCTGTTTTTCTTTACCAAGGGCGGACATAAAAACAGAGTTTTCACTTTATTTTGTTTTCACTTTATCTATTTTTTTTTTTTTACTTAACACTTCTGAAGATGCTCTTTTTGTTTAGCAAGAGCGGCATAGACAGTGTTTTCACTTAATTCATTTATCTGTTTTTTACTCTCGCTCATCCTTTTCACACACCCTCCTTTTTTGCTCATCGCCGGTAGGAATAGCAAATGCCTTTCGCATCTCATTATTAATTTGTTATTGTTATTTTTATCTTATTGGCTTATTTTTAGTCACATGATTTTCTTTCTTATATAAGCTCGAGATAGTCGAGGGTTCAAACCATAAAATTAACTGATCAGGAAAACCTCAAACTTGACTCGGTAGAAAGTCTTTATTAATAACCCTCCACAGTTTTTAGTTCTTTGTATATAGATTGCGAATATATCTACTTCGAAACAGCCTAATCTTGCACTTCCAGCGAGAAATTGCCGAGAATGTTTACAATGATTTAAGGGCCTGGACACCAGGAACCGATATATCACGTTCTTCTTCGAATATGCACTCAGAAGCAGAAGATAGACTTTCGTACTCATCAGAGTCCGAGTTTGACATAGCGACTTTTCTTATAAATACATGTCGTTTTTGGCATCTCTTTGGTCTAAACGTCTATATTTTCCTAGCCTGGTTCCCTGGCCCAATCAAAGAATATGGGCCAGGTAACCACTAAAGACTTCTGCTTTCCTATTGGTTGAATTTTCGCGCGTTTTTAGTGGCTAGGAGTAAAACTGCAATCGTCATAAGTGGATTTAGCCCTGATGACGCGAGATTGAAATTAGTGGTTACCTGGCCCATATTTCTTTGGAAATTGGGCCAGGGTACCAGGCTAATGTTTTCCTTGTTGTGTGAAATCTAATCGTTCCTGACTCCCAGGCCCCTCTTAAGAATAATGACGCGCGGCTTTTTCATTCAATTGTCAATCTTTAGATTGAAATATTTTGGGAAATAATGGACCAAACCGAAAACTGTAGAATAACTTATCAGCTCTTTTCGCATCCTCTATCCAATTAACTAAAAACTGTGGATGGTTTATATGCACTTTAATTCTACCGTGCACAAAAATGCATAAAGGCCAACAAAAAGATAGAACAAAGACTTTGCTGAGTTTCCAAACCATATTTTGAATGACTATGGTTGAACTAAAAACATATAACAAAAAAAAACAGTAGGGGTGTTGTGGTTGCGGTCTGCGAGGCGTGACTGTCACCGGGGGGTTGTGGTTAGTTTAGGCCCACCGGGGGGTTGTGGTTAGATTTAGGGTTGCCAGGCAGTGGTGGACATTAGGGGGTGTGAGGGGGGAGGCCACGCGGTCAATAATTTCCATATTAAGATTTCAAGGATAGCTCATTAGCTTAGTAACTAAATGTTAGCATTTTTTAACGATCGTGATAAAGCGGGACTGGTTTCAAATATCAAAATATAGCCCCGCAACTGTTTCAAATAAAAATAACAACAAACCAGCCAAACCAATGCATTTTCGGCTTTTATAGTGATTCATACCTTTAGTTAATGACATGCTTACACAGCAGAGCTTATCAAAACATCAAAAGCTCAAATTCAGAGTTCAGACTGCTGAAGCTGATGGTTTCACACGTCGTGCCACAGTTGAACTTATTGAAATGCTAGTAAATTGAAATGCATAGTCAACTAAGTCCGCGAACTCAACTTCAAATATTCTTGTATTCTCGCATTAACTCTTTCCTTTCTGAATTGGTCTTTGGCATTTTATTCTGGCTCACACAAGACGATTTTATGCACCTCTGGGGAAGCCCTCAGATAGGAATGAGTTATAAACTATGTCTCTAACTCTTTCCTGTCTAAAGCGGTCTTTAGTATTTTATTCTGGCTGATGCCAGACAATTTTATTCACCTCTGGGGAAGACCTCGGGCAGGAATGAGTTAAAACAGCAAAGAACAGTGTACCTGCAGGCGGCGTTGCAACATCAACGAAACTGTGCGAAAGTTAGTCAAATTTCAGGTCAATTTAATAAAGACCTTGAAGAAAGCTATATCCTGGCATTAGATTGAGCCACTAGGATTAAATAGAATTATACTGTAATTCGTGTCCTAGCTTGAGTAAGCTACTTTTATGTGATTAAAACCTTCAAATAACTTATAATTTTCACACAACTCTTTCAGAGTTTCAGTGGCTTCATCTCTCCCAATATTTCGTGAAGACAACTGTTGCTGGGGGATTGTGGTTAAGTTTAGGGTTGGGTCAGTAGAGGTAGGGGGTTGGGAATTAGTTATTTTAATTAGTTGGTGTTATTATTTATGATCATTACTATCTATACAACATAAATATGCAATAAATATTATCGTCATAATAGGGGTGAGGACAACCTGCACAGGAGTGGGCTACGGTCGTGGGTGGCCACAACCTTGCACCCAGGGCATTATCTCCACCACCCCCACCCCCCAAGTAGTCACGCTGCTCCCTGGAGATAATACCCTGGGTACGAGGTTGCAGTCGCCAAAGGAAACCCAAAGCATTTACGAGGGCGAATAAAAGAGGGAAGAGAAAAGGAGGGAAGAGAAAAGGAAGGAAGAGAAAAGGAAGGAAGAGAAAAGGAGGGAAAAGAAAAGGAGGGAAGACAAAAGGAGGGAAGAGAAAAGGACGGAAGAGAAAAGGATCGGGAAGTGAAAAGGAAGGAAGAGAAAAGGAAAGAAGAGAAAAGAGGAAAGAGAAAAGTAGGGAAGAGAAAAGGAGGGAAGAGAAAAGGTAGGAAGAGAAAAGAAGGGAAGAGAAAAGAATGGAAGAGAAAAGGATGGAAGAGAAAAGGAGGGAAGAGAAAAGGAGGGAAGAGAAAAGGAAGGAAGAGTAAAGGATGGAAGAGAAAAGAAAGGAAGAGAAAAGGAAGGAGGAGAAGAGGGAAGAGAAAAGGAAGGAAGAGAAAAGGAAGAAAGAGAAAAGGAAGGAAGAGAAAAGGAAGGAAGAGAAAAGGAAGGAAGAGAAAAGGAGGGAAGAGAAAAGGAGGGAAGAGATAAGGAGGGAAGAGAAAAGGAAGGAAGAGAAAAGGAGGGAAGAGAAAAGGAGGGAAGAGAAAAGGAGGGAAGAGAAAAGGAGGGAAGGAAAAAGTAGGGAAGAGAAAAGGAGGGAAGAGAAAAGGTAGGAAGAGAAAAGAAGGGAAGAGAAAAGAATGGAAGAGAAAAGGATGGAAGAGAAAAGGAGGGAAGAGAAAAGGAGGGAAGAGAAAAGGAAGGAAGAGTAAAGGATGGAAGAGAAAAGAAAGGAAGAGAAAAAGAAGGAGGAGAAGAGGGAAGAGAAAAGGAAGGAAGAGAAAAGGAAGAAAGAGAAAAGGAAGGAAGAGAAAAGGAAGGAAGAGAAAAGGAAGGAAGAGAAAAGGAGGGAAGAGAAAAGGAGGGAAGAGATAAGGAGGGAAGAGAAAAGGAAGGAAGAGAAAAGGAGGGAAGAGAAAAGGAGGGAAGAGAAAAGGAGGGAAGAGAAAAGGAGGGAAGGAAAAAGGAGGGAAGAGAAAAGGAAGGAAGAGAAAAGGATGGAAGAGAAAAGAAAGGAAGAGAAAAGGAAGGAGGAGAAGAGGGAAGAGAAAAGGAAGGAAGAGAAAAGGAAGGAAGAGAAAAGGAAAGAAGAGAAAAGAGGAAAGAGAAAAGTAGGGAAGAGAAAAGGAGGGAAGAGAAAAGGTAGGAAGAGAAAAGAAGGGAAGAGAAAAGAATAGAAGAGAAAAGGATGGAAGAGAAAAGGAGGGAAGAGAAAAGGAGGGAAGAGAAAAGGAAGGAAGAGTAAAGGATGGAAGAGAAAAGAAAGGAAGAGAAAAGGAAGGAGGAGAAGAGGGAAGAGAAAAGGAAGGAAGAGAAAAGGAAGAAAGAGAAAAGGAAGGAAGAGAAAAGGAAGGAAGAGAAAAGGAAGGAAGAGAAAAGGAGGGAAGAGAAAAGGAGGGAAGAGATAAGGAGGGAAGAGAAAAGGAAGGAAGAGAAAAGGAGGGAAGAGAAAAGGAGGGAAGAGAAAAGGAGGGAAGAGAAAAGGAGGGAAGGAAAAAGGAGGGAAGAGAAAAGGAAGGAAGAGAAAAGGATGGAAGAGAAAAGAAAGGAAGAGAAAAGGAAGGAGGAGAAGAGGGAAGAGAAAAGGAAGGAAGAGAAAAGGAAGGAAGAGAAAAGGAAGGAAGAGAAAAGGAAGGAAGAGAAAAGGAAGGAAGAGAAGAGGAGGGAAGAGAAAAGGAGGGAAGAGAAAAGGAGGGAAGAGAAAAGGAGGGAAGAGAAAAGGAGGGAAGAGAAAAGGAGGGAAGAGAAAAGGAAGAAAGAGAAAAGGAGGGAAGAGAAAAGGATGGAAGAGAAAAGAAAGGAAGAGAAAAGGAAGGAGGAGAAGAGGGAAGAGAAAAGGAAGGAAGAGAAAAGGAAGGAAGAGAAAAGGAAGGAAGCGAAAAGGAAGGAAGAGAAAAGGAGGGAAGAGAAAAGGAGGGTAGAGAAAAGGAGGGAAGAGAAAAGGAGGGAAGAGAAAAGGAAGGAAGAGAAAAGGAGGGAAGAGAAAAGGAGGGAAGAGAAAAGGAGGGAAGAGAAAAGGAGGGAAGAGAAAAGGAAGAAAGAGAAAAGGAAGGAAGAGAAAAGGAAGGAAGAGAAAAGGAAGGAAGAAAAAAGGAAGGAAGAGAAAAGGAAGGAAGAGAAAAGGAAGGAAGAGAAAAGGAAGGAAGAGAAAAGGAAGGAAGAGAAAATAATGGAAGAGAAAAGGAGGGTAGAGAAAAGGAGCAAAGAGAAAAGGAGGGAAGAGAAAAGGAAGGAAGAGAAAAGGAGGGAAGAGAAAACGAGGGAAGAGAAAAGGAGGGAAGAGAAAAGGAGGGAAGAGAAAAGGAGGGAAGAGAAAAGGAAGGAAGAGAAAGGGAGGGAAGAGAAAAGGATGGAAGAGAAAAGGAGGGGAGTGAAACAACCGTCACGTGATGTAGTATTGACCAATGGGTGATGCATTATTTGGGTTTTGAAATCTAGCTAAGCTCATTGCCCCTCATCTGTCAACATGTCAGTTATCAATTATGTTGTTCTAACAAACGTTTATAAGTTGCCAGAAGTTACAATTCATGACCCAGAAGTCAAGCATAGAACGTAGATGTTTCACGTTTTGAAGGATTGGAGCGAATTGGCCCCTACGACATTACCGCCTGGCTTCCTCGTGTGTCCCTGTTATCCCTCACGAGGGTCGAAAATCCTCTGGCACCCACGGTAAGCGAAGACCCTTTAACACTTTGAAGCCACACCAGACAATTTTATTCAGCACAGGGAGAGGTCCAGGCCTCAAAATTTTAAAACATATCTCTTTAACACTTTCAGTTTGAAGCCTGACGACGAGTCTTTAAGGTTTATTCTGGCTAACGCCAGACGATTTTATTCAGCACAGGGAGAGGGTGTCACAAGTCAAAACGTTTAAATAGAAATTATGTTTCATGTTTCGGCAGCACACCAACCTTGCTATATTTCGACTTGTATTTCAACACTAACCTTGCAGCAGACTGCTTTTATTTCACTGTTTGGATAGTGACATCATACATGTACATCGACCATAATTAGAAATGTTCCTAGCATCATTCATCTTACAAAATCTCGGATGTTTCACTCCCCTATTTTTCCATCCTCGTACCAAGGGTCTTATCTCCGCTTCCCCGCGCCCGCCCACCGCTGCGAAAAAAACTTGGTCAAGGCCGGTCACGTGGCTCCCACAATCTGGGTGCTAACAAGCTTTTCTTGTCAGGGTCGGGTGGTTATTTTGAAAACTGTCGCAGTACCTTGGGCTTGGGTGCAAGAATAAAATATCGAAAAGCTCATTGCGAAAATTAAACACTCCATGGAGAACAATTGCAATCTGGTATTAGTGAAGGAACAATTCTGAAATTCGACCGAAAGTCTTCCGTCGTTCAATCCGACGAGCAGCAAATTTAAAGAGATTTTATTCAACGAACGGATTTCTTCAGTCATCAGTGATCTGATAAATTATAGACGCCTGAAGATGGAACAGAGAGTTTCAAATTTTACTGTACGCGGGTTTAAATTTCATCACTATCAAGACTATGCGAAATTCACAAATTCTATTGGCTAACAATCGCTTGAACCTCCATTCGAAAGAAAGTGGAAATTATCTCACTGCATCTCTTGCAACGGCCAACACTCGCTGAGAATACATATACAGATTCAATTAACAGCTTGGGCTTGCAGCTGTCAACAAAGCTTTACATTCTTATTCTGTGCTTTAGAAATTCCAAGAGGTTAGTTCATTACATTTACTATTCTAAATCGCATCAATGCAACAGTTTCGTGCCGTTTCGTGCAGCGGCGGGTGTATAAAGTAGGCACTTATATTTGAATTGTATTGCTGATTTTTAAAACGCTAACCTTTTAATAACATTCATCATAAAAGGAGCCACATGCAAGTTCATGTTATCAACTGTTATTTGTTATCCTCAGTTTCATTAAAGTTGTCTATCAGTATTCAGTATCGCGTTTTACTTACTCGTTTTAACATTTTACAGTATTATTATATCGCTCGCTGCATGAACGTTGTTGCTTGTTCAATGTTTTTCTTGTCACTCATGTCTGTATTAATAATACAAACAGAACTTACCACTCAACCAGCGCGAATGTTACCGTTCTATGTTTCCTAAATTATGGAAAATACTTCGTTATGAACGTTAAATTTCGAAAGATCCAAATTATTGCATGACCATGCACCGTTCAAATAGTATATTTTAGTAAATATGTTTATTTTTCGCTTCAGTCAACATCGTTCTTGAGACTTTATAAACAGCTCAGGCACATTTGTATTACCTTTAAATATTACTTTGCTCCTGTATTTCTTCAGAGTTTACTGATATTGTCTACTCTTTGTTTTTTAGGCAAACATTTCGTACAAACAACGCGCAACGAAACGCTTGAAAACATTGACAGTTGGCACAATATTAAAAACAACAAAGGCGAAGCGGCGGGACGCAAATGACAAATCACACAAAACGGCTAACGAAAAATTGACGGTGTATGAAGTCGCTAATAAACTGAAGAGATTTACGTCTTATTTTACTATTCCAAAGAGCCAATCGAGACTTTTAAGCGGCCTTCAAGTTCAGGACGGCGAATTCTGTTTCTACATGTACACACGGTTTTACAGTATCGCATAACACTGAGGAAACCGACGTGAATAAACATCGGTTTAGGCATGCAGTCTGGCTTTCTTGAGAATTATTAACCTACACCTTGTCTTCTCACAATAAAATAATCACATAAAAACATTGTCTTTGTGTGATTCAGTTTAGCCACGTTTCTAAATATCCCACCCCCAGTAAGTTATATTTTTGCCCTCCAAACACGTGACCAGCCTAAGCCAGGGTCTTTTCGCAGCGGTGGGCGGGGGCGGGGAAGCGGAGATAAGAACCTGGGTACGAGGTTTCTATTTTTCTTCCTTCCGCCATTATTTCAAATTCTCGGAACGCGCTCGGGTTCCCTTTGGCCACCGGAGACGGTGCCTGCGATACGCTAATGTGGCGGCTACTTCAAGTAACCCGAACATTAATGTATCAGGATTTGTGTGACGTGTAACAAGGCCTTGATTTACATAGACCTGCTTAACTACGCTAGCTTGGCTATGCTTTACTTAACAAATAGATTCCATTTTGCCGTTGTCTGTTCAGTTATAGATGCACAGATGACGTCGCAACGTGGTAAGAACAAAAAAGTGGCACACGAGACGCAGTCGAGTGGGTCACTGATGTTCTTACCACGTTGTGACGTCTTCTGTGCATCTATAACTGAACAGACAACAAAAAAATGGAATCTATTTGTTTTATACAATACAAAAACTTAAAAGTTTTTATAAAAACCCTGTCGGATTTTGGGGCATGAAGAAAGAAAAAAACGAGTCAGCTGACGTGATCTGACGTGATCCATGTGTCTGTCCTCTAATAGATCATGGGCAACAACTAATGAAAACACGCATAGCAACAAGAGTATTGTATAACTATGCTTAGACCTGCTTGGCTCTGCTTTATCTATGCTTAGACCTGCTTGGCTATGCTTTATCTATGCTTAGGCTAGCTATGTCGTTCAAAAGTAAAGTTTTCGGTTGAGAAATTCGGTGTAGTTCAAGAACTTTAAGCTTTTAAAAACTTCGGATATCTATACTTCCGACGACAGTGAGAAATTTTTCCACCTTTATTCCGCTATATTCCGAGTAGTTTTAGATCTTTAAAACCGTAGACAAACCTAAGTTTTCCATCTAGCTTTATATTTCAAATAAAAGTCACTCAGTATCCAATTTTTGAGCAATACAAAAAAGCGTCTAAATAAAGCGTATTTTAGGACAACCTTGGCCCAATGTCATCTGTGACGCCGCGCGGGTCAGCCATATGTCTCTATTAGTTCGAAACAAGGTTTTTAGCCAATCTCCATTCACAGCTGTTTTGTAATGGCAAATATAATAGTCCGGTGTAAACGTTCTCTAGACGTTAATAGTTTATATCTTTATATCTGCTGTCGTATGGTAATAATACATTAAGCAAACATGGCAACGCTAAGTCTAGCCATATGACTCCATTAGTTCAAATACAAAAGTCTAGTGTAAATGTTCCATTATTTCAAATACAAAAGTCCAGTGAAAATGTTCTAGACGTTTGCCGTAAGTGTAAACACAGTAAAAAGAACCCAGAGACCACATATCGCTGCCAGCGGTGTATTAGGACAAACGAGCTCCGCTAATTAGGATAGTTTATCAGATCTACACATGTATGAATAAAGTCCTTCATTTCACTCGCTTTAAGAAGAAAAAGAAATAACGGACTTTGCGTGTCTCTCAGTGCACAGCTGGTTTATTGTATAAAACTTAACATAAATATCAAATCAAGCTAAATATGCACTTAAAAGTTTGCATAATATAATGACAATGAGAACAATTATAATTAACTATCTTTATATATTCATTTCTTTTGCACGGAGAAGCTTCGGTCGGATTTTTATAAAATTTTCATCCAAATCTCAGCCAAATCAAACGAAAATTTAATGAATTGGTTCTTGGTCTGTGGGAAACCTTTTCACAACGTTACGTTGAAATTGGTTCAATTCTTTTTTAGATATCTTAGTACCAGACAGACGAACAAACTGAAGTAAAAATATAACTTTCTGGCGAGGTACTAAAACAAAACAATGTGAATTTTAGATTTTGTTGCATTTATTTTTACAGAGCTACTAACCGAATGTGCAGCATGAAGTCTGCACGGGAAAGTACTTGCCTGAGGTTTTCGTACAGACCGAGCGACGAAAAAGCTAGGTCTGTTTGAAAATACCGAAGACAAATACTTTCTAGTACAGATCGAGCAAACAAGGTTTTTGGTAATTTGTTTTCTTATTTGTTTTTACCTCATTGTTCGCGTCTTCACATGTTGCCGTTTAGCTTACTTATTTTAGTTTGTTTTGTTACATGTTTACATGCACCTGTTACAGGACGTAGCCAGGGGGGAGCCGCGGCTCCCCCCTTTTGATATAAAACAACAGACATGTAACTACAAACTGATGCAATATGCCATTGTGTCAGGAAATAAACTGTAAACAGTGTATTCAATCTACTGAGTGTATGCATTTTGAGTATCTATGTGACGTTTGCGTGTTTTGAGTATTTTATATGACCTTTTTTAAACTTTAGGGTCTGTAAAATCTTCCTCCAAAAGCCAGGAAATGGCATTTCAGCGACTCTCGATTTCAAAATTTCCCGGGGGAGCATGCCCCCGGACCCCCTAAAAATGTATTTTGATTTCGGCTCCCCCCCCTTTCAAAATCCTGGCTACGTCCCTGACTTGTTAAGCATTCATTTCCGTCTTTATAAATAAGTATAGTTTTTATAAGAAGAAAGACTAATGTTGCAGGACGTATTATTGTTCAAAATGTTTTAAGGAAAAAGGTGAATTCTCTTTTACTTTCATTCAAATCAACTCAGAAATTTTCCGCCAAAACAAGCAGGTTATTAAAAGAGGCATAATGCTCTCCCACAGTGCTGGGAGAACATTACCGCTTTTTTTTTGACCTCTCAGCAAGCGCTCAAATGTGAGCCATTTGGCGTAATGAAATAATAACAATCGTGAGCAGGCGGAATCCTAGGTAATGCTGCAATTTGATTGGCTGCGTGAGCGGGCAGTTTTTTACGATATCTGACCACGGTCACGGAATCCTAAATTTAATTTTAAAATTCATTGAAAATTGACCGATTTTCATAACTATTTCGCTTGCCACAGAAAAAATAAATTCAACAGAGAGCTACGGGGATGCAAATGAGTTTTGTTATCCAAATGGTTTTGACAACTTCATGTGTAAACAGCGAATTTTAAAAGAAATGCTGGGAAAACTGTGACAAAGCAAAATTTTCGAGTTGACATTTATAAAGAAAACAGTTTAAAACGGTAGGAAAAACATACATAAACACAGTATTTTGAATCACTAAATGAAACTAAATAGAAATATATATAAAAAATCATACCACCAGATTAAGATAGAAAAGCTCAGTGAAACCTTTTGACACTAAACTGTCTTTCTTCTGTTATCCAACCGCTATACTCAACAAAACCGCTTTAAGTCTTTTACCTTTTAGCCAAACATTTTCCACATGCCAACCTCATCGTCTCATGTCCTTGAAACTTGAACTTACAAATGGCTTACTGACAAGCATTTTCGTCTTCAAACTCGAGGACCACACTTTCAATTTTCATGCAGTCAGCCAAATATTGAAAGCGACTTTCCAAGCGAACAGCCAAAAACGAGCAAGCGACGAAGAAGAACGACGAAGAATCTTTATCAACTAAACTTTAAAAACACTTGGACTCCATTTTGACTTGCCTTCGTAACTAGATCTTCGAGTTTTGAATGTTTTTTTTATGACAAAAAAGGCTCCAAGCTTCCCTGTAAGACTGCATGTCGGCAGTTGTTTACTCTCGAACGATAAACTTCGGACTTTTGAATATCACGTGAACGTCATCTCGATTACGCAACTTAATTCAATTATGTTAATTTCTCTAATTATGTAACAAAAAAATAAATATGTTATTTACGGTTTTGTTCGGTCCGTATAGAAAAATATTTGCCCTCGGTCTCAAAAATGCCCCTCGGCCTACGGCCTCGGGCCTTTTTTAAGACCTTGGGCAAATATTTTTCTATACGGACCTCCCAGCCGGTAAATAACATATATATCTCTATATAATAAATTGTAAATATTATACAATTTACCTTAGACATAAATCGACACGGAAAGTTGAAGAATGTTATAAAGTAAGTGAAAAAAGTTTTGTCGAGATATTCGGTGTAGTTCAGCCGAATTTAAAAATTTTGAAAATCTACTTCCGACGACAGTAAAAAAAGTTCCGAATTTATTCCGATATATTCCGACCATTTTTCGATCTTAAAAAAAATGCAGAAACAACTAACTTTTTTAATCTAGCTTAATTTATCAAATATAGATAATTCAGTATGCTATATCTGAGCAATAAAAAGACGCGTCTACAAAGCATATTTTATGACAACTTTGGCGCAATGTCACCTGTGATGTCACACGTGACATTTCTCTAAAACTTTAAGTTATCTTCCGTTAAAATTGTCGGCTATTTTACGGGATCATATAGTTTAAAGAATATGTACACTAACCCTTTAGTGGGCATTGTTGCCATTTGGCAACTTATTGATTTTACTCTGGTTAATGATTTTACTCGTCAAGTGGAGACCTACTGGTAATGTGCCCGGTAAAGTGTTAATTTAATAACGAAAAAAAAATTGGATTGCATTTCAGTTTTAAAAACTGATGTTTACAAAACAACTTTTATGTAGATGCATATACATTGGCTTGGCATTTTAATTCCATCTACATTTATTGTGTTCGGAAGATAACAAAACGTATTCTCCATTATTTAGTGCTTAATTTTATTATTTCATGTCAAATTTTAAATATGTTTCGATACATTTAAAGTAGTGTTCGCGAACTATAGTCAATTTTCTGAACAATGTGCAGTCTACTTTTTCAAATATTTATGAACGGGGAATAGGATAATTACTTCAACACTCTTAAAAGCCAGAAGTGTTTGGCTAAATTTCCATAACGAAAAGTGTTTTTGAGGAACGAAGACTGGTTTTCTATAGAGCAATATTAATAATGTAAGTTCTTCTATAACCAGTTCACATTTATAAAATAATGTTTCAAAGTATACAACCGTTTACTCTATAGACTTTAAATTTAGATTGATCTGGGTCCCACCAGGGCTACGTTGGCACAATAGCGAAGAATAGAGTAGATAGATTTGAATAAGGTTCGCACTGAAGCTGAATTTCGCGGGACTTCTTATAGAAAACCCGGTATTGCTATATAGACTATTTTTCTCAAGTATACTAACACTATCAAAAGTATATTGCGAATATAACAAAAACCACTTTGAGTTAAAGCGTGTGAAAGTCGATCTCGACATTAATCTAGAGGGATTGTGAAAAAATCGTTCCTTTAAAAAAATTAAAATTTATTGCCAAGTTGTACTTGCAAATTTTATAAGTTTTAATATAATGCGGAAATTAAGGTATCCTCTTTAGACTGGAGACACACAAAAACGAATATAAGGTAACTTTAAGCAAACTATATTTTTTTCAATAACAATCTAAAAAATACAGCACAAAACAAAGTCCATATGGTAGCATATTGTAAAATCCCAAATATTTGAGTAAATAGACAGACTGGAATAAATTAAAGAACTAATATTTTGAATTTCATTTCAGAATCCGATTGTGAATTTGGCGAAGAATCTCGAACTTTCGACGGACGGTTACTGAGGGAGACATTGAGAGATATTTTGAACCGTAATACGGCAAAAAAATCGTAAAAGGACGCAATGCCGTTTGAAAAACGTAATCAAGGCTTTTTTCCAAGACGACTTGCTATTGCGACACTGGTATTTATGATATTTTCAACTTTGGCCACTTGTTCCGAAGCATCGGATGGATGTAAACAGACACAGTATGTTCTTACTCGTGGTAGGTTCTCCAACTCTTCTTCAATTTACTGTTCGCGTCTTTTCATTCTTTACTTTTATCTGTTCAACTCTACTGTACTCTACTGTACTCTACTGTACTGTACTGTACTCTACTGTACTGTACTGTACTGTACTCTACTCTACTCTACTCTACTCTACTCTACTCTACTCTACTCTACTCTACTCTACTCTACTCTACTCTACTCTACTCTACTCTACTCTACTCTACTCTACTCTACTCTACTCTACTCTACTCTACTCTACTCTACTCTACTCTACTCTACTCTACTCTACTCTACTCTACTCTACTCTACTCTACTCTACTCTACTCTACTCTACTCTACTCTACTCTACTCTACTCTACTACTCTACTCTACTCTACTCTACTCTACTCTACTCTACTCTACTCTACTCTACTCTACTCTACTCTACTCTACTCTACTCTACTCTACTCTACTCTACTCTACTCTACTCTACTCTACTCTACTCTACTCTACTCTACTCTACTCTACTCTACTCTACTCTACTCTACTCTACTCTACTCTACTCTACTCTACTCTACTCTACTCTACTCTACTCTACTCTACTCTACTCTACTCTACTCTACTCTACTCTACTCTACTCTACTCTACTCTACTCTACTCTACTCTACTCTACTCTACTCTACTCTACTCTACTCTACTCTACTCTACTCTACTCTACTCTACTCTACTCTACTCTACTCTACTCTACTCTACTCTACTCTACTCTACTCTACTCTACTCTACTCTACTCTACTCTACTCTACTCTACTCTACTCTACTCTACTCTACTCTACTCTACTCTACTCTACTCTACTCTACTCTACTCTACTCTACTCTACTCTACTCTACTCTACTCTACTCTACTCTACTCTACTCTACTCTACTCTACTCTACTCTACTCTACTCTACTCTACTCTACTCTACTCTACTCTACTCTACTCTACTCTACTCTACTCTACTCTACTCTACTCTACTCTACTCTACTCTACTCTACTCTACTCTACTCTACTCTACTCTACTCTACTCTACTCTACTCTACTCTACTCTACTCTACTCTACTCTACTCTACTCTACTCTACTCTACTCTACTCTACTCTACTCTACTCTACTCTACTCTACTCTACTCTACTCTACTCTACTCTACTCTACTCTACTCTACTCTACTCTACTCTACTCTACTCTACTCTACTCTACTCTACTCTACTCTACTCTACTCTACTCTACTCTACTCTACTCTACTCTACTCTACTCTACTCTACTCTACTCTACTCTACTCTACTCTACTCTACTCTACTCTACTCTACTCTACTCTACTCTACTCTACTCTACTCTACTCTACTCTACTCTACTCTACTACTCTACTCTACTCTACTCTACTCTACTCTACTCTACTCTACTCTACTCTACTCTACTCTACTCTACTCTACTCTACTCTACTCTACTCTACTCTACTCTACTACTCTACTCTACTCTACTCTACTCTACTCTACTCTACTCTACTCTACTCTACTCTACTCTACTCTACTCTACTCTACTCTACTCTACTCTACTCTACTCTACTCTACTCTACTCTACTCTACTCTACTCTACTCTACTCTACTCTACTCTACTCTACTCTACTCTACTCTACTCTACTCTACTCTACTCTACTCTACTCTACTCTACTCTACTCTACTCTACTCTACTCTACTCTACTCTACTCTACTCTACTCTACTCTACTCTACTCTACTCTACTCTACTCTACTCTACTCTACTCTACTCTACTCTACTCTACTCTACTCTACTCTACTCTACTCTACTCTACTCTACTCTACTCTACTCTACTCTACTCTACTTGCTGAAGACTTTGACTATTGGGAGGAGGAGATGGTAAGTTTGTTAAATTTTGCCTTTGGTTTTACTTGTGTCTGTGAGTTTCCTTATGCTTGTCTTTGTACTTTGTTTTTTCTTGTGCTTGTCGTTTTGCTTGTCCTTTTGCTTTAGTTTGTGCCTTTGCTTGGGTTTGCTTTAGCTTTGGCTTGTGTTTGCGTTTGCACTTGCACTTTTGCACACGGCTTGTTCTTGTGCTTGTGTTTTGCTTGTGCTCATGCTTGTGTTGGTGCTTGGGATTGATGTAAATCTTCTTCTCTCCCATACACACTTTTTAAGAAGAACGAAACGTTTATAAATTCACCTCATTTGTAAATAAAAGGTTCTTATTCTTTCATATTTTTAGAACGATGATAGTTTATCTTGTCCAGCTTAACCAAGCAAACTAAAACAAAGTAAAGGTAAAGAAACACTCTTTTCTTCTTTACTGATTTACGTGTTTAACCGCTATAATTTGGGGCTGATAAACACTATAAAAGGCAAAATAATTATGAAACGTATATATAATTAGCAGAGATTTCGAAGCGCATGTTATGCGACATGAATGTACAATTTTCATGTTGTCATGGATATGCTTGTATTATCTGTCTCACAGCCGCTCTTAGTGCCGTCACTCATTCCTCCCCCCGAGCGGCTGCTTACCCGAGCACATTCCTTTCGACGATTAGCCATTCACACCTTGGTTCCTAAAAACTGGGAACTGACGCAGAATTAATAGAGAACCTCTGGTCTCCCTCGCAGCCGCTTTTAACTTTTAATATTTGATTATTTCACAGCTTATTAAATAAATTCCCAACACAGCCAGGTGAAGAATCAGACTTAGTTTAACGCTACTCTGGTTTAAAAGTTTTTTTAATGTAGCTTAAAAGGTTACTACTGTTCATGACCCAACGTTTCGACACTCCGATCTAGTTTCTTCATCAGGGGTGATCATTGTGAAGACAGGTCCCATATTTATACTCTCATACAACCATTGATGACGTTACCTATCAACAAGATGTAAATAGGCTTCCGGCAGTAGACTGCCGTCATCACGATTTAATGGAGCGTGGGCGCTATTGATGTGGCAAGCTTCCAAACAACGTCTTTGGTGATACCGTTGATGATTGGTAGTGATAATTTTTTGACTATCCCACGCAATCTCCTGCTTGGTTTTGCACGCGTGCTCCGACAAAGCAGAATTTTCCTTTTTTAAAAAGAAAACAGCTTTTTGGTGCTCTTTTAAATGAGTGCCAAACTGACGTTTTGTCTGGCCGATGTACTCCTGATTGGAGTCATTGCACGGAATGGAATAAATAGCATATTTTCTCTGTTCTTTCACAATACGATCCTTAAGTTTTGCAAAAATATGACCTAGCGTTAAGAAACGTTTTTGAGCAACTTTTAGGTTGAAACTACCTAAAATTCTTTTAATTGGTTCCGTAATTCCTCGAATGTACGGAACAATCGAAAAAACCATCGCCGAATTTTTATCCGCAGTGTTTTTGCGTGGTGGTGGTGCAACTGGTTTTAAACAGTTTTTTTAAGAAATCATTAGGATAGTCCCTTACAAAAATTCCACACGATTTCACACGTGTGAAATTCATCATGTGATTTTGGAACATGTGATTTTTCACACGTGTGAAATTTTACCATATGTGACATTTCACATGTTCCAAAATCACATGCTTTCACACGTGTGAAATTTACCATATGTGAAATGATTTCACACCTGTGAAATTTACCATGTGTGAAATTTCACATGTTTGAAAATTTAAAATTGAAACTGAATTTGAAACTACATTGCTTAGAATATAAAAAATAAAGGTGAAGCTAAACATGCAAAAAGTCCAAACATCTGATGTAATTATATTTGTTTAAATCAAATTTTAATTAATTACTTGTCAGGAAATGACTACTAATTACAAAACATAAATTTTGCTTTGAATTATATACAGAGAATGCTTGAAATACTAATTTATACTCACATAGAAAGTTTCCTAAAAAGTTTTAATATAAAAAAGTGTTATTGCATCATGTGGTTGATAATATGTACAGACCATATAATAAGTTATATATATATCTGATAACCAGCAGGAGCAGTTTTACTGTAAGTTGCCCAACATTATTGACAGACTGAATGATTTAGATAGGACATTATTGAAGTACATGTACTATATAAATAATATAATATAAACATATTAACAGAAGAGCATGGTTACATCTGACACTCTACAAACTGAACTACAGGTCACCATATTGTGTACCTGGTGATACTTTTAAAAAATATTCATCATTATTAGGAACTAATTAGTAGTTTGCTTTCTTAGAAATGAGTATTTACTGTACTATGCACCATTGTGATATTAGTGCTGTATTGTGTATATTATATTATATTATATTATATTATATTATATTATATTATATTATATTATATTATATTATATTATATTATATTATATTATATTATATTATATTATATTATAAGGTTGGGTGTGCAGTAATATACATGTATGTAGTAGTATTTTTTAGAATTATAGTTCTTAACATTTGAGACAATTAAATGCATCTATTTTTCATATTGAAAAATATGAAAAATGTTGGCTGTTGTATTTGTATTTATTCATGTTGTATGTATTTGTTATATATAATTATAATTAGCTAAATTGCCCCTTTCAATTACCTTAAAATCCACCTAATAATCTGTTTCCAGCTTTACAAAGTTGCATATTATACGTGAATCATGTGAAATTCTATCCAAGAGACAATCACTTATGTAAAATTTCTACTCATAGTAAATTTCACATGACACCACATTCTTTCACATAAATTACATATGTGAAATCATGTGAAATTCTATCACATGGTAAATTTCACATCATACCACATGCTTTCACATAAATCACATATGTGAAATTCTATCACATGGTCAATTTCACATGATACCACATGCTTTCACATAAATCACATATATGAAATCATGTGAAATTCTATCACATGGTAAATTTCACATGATACCACATGCTTTCACATAAATCACATATGTGAAACTCTATCACATGGTAAATTTCACATGATACCACATGTTTTCACATAAATCACATATGTGAAATTCTATCACATGGTAAATTTCACATGATATCACATGAGTTCACATAAATTCACACGAAATCACATGAAATCACACGTGTGAAATCATGTGGAATTTTCGTAAGGGGTTACATGTATTCGCCTCTAAAACGTCAAATACATATAATTGTTTATACAGCAATAATGCCGCGAGTGTGCTTATGATGAGAGAGCTTCTAGTTATGGGAAACGAAAAAATGTTTGGAGACACATACCACAGACACATTACGTTTTCCCTGTAGCTATATATTTGCTCTAGATGTGTCTTTACAATACAACAACATATGCACATTTAAGTTGGATTTACACTTTTATATATTTGTGACATTCTTCTACTTAATATTTACATATAGTACTGCGGAAAAGTTGTGCTGATTTGTACAAAAGTGGAGTAAAAGAAAATGGCGTGTACACAATTGATCCAGATGATCAAGGAGCTTTTGATGTAAGGTGTGACATGACAACTGGTCAAGGGGGTTGGGCTGTTTTTCAAAGACGAATGGACGGACGCAAAGATTTTTGTCTAAATTGGACTGACTACAAATATGGATTTGGTAAGCTCAGTGGAGAGTTCTGGCTTGGAATGGACAAGATAAATCGTTTGTCAAAGAGTGGTCAAGATATTTTGAGAGTTGATCTGGAAGATTTTGAAAACGTAGCACGTTACGCTAAGTACAACACATTTGCCATGACAGATGAAACGGATCTGTATAACTTGACAGTTGGAAGTTATTCAGGTGAGGAACGTTTTATTTGAGAAAGTTATTAACAAGGTACAAAGACATTTGTTTGTAATTGCGTATTAGAAAATTGAAACGTACGCTTGGTCAAATTTGTGCAAGACAAGTCGCCACAGTTGCAGTATTGCAGAAGAATTGCTTTCTACTGCGTGCGACGCTTGTAGAAACTTGTCTCGCAAAGATTTGTTATTGTACAAAATAGTAAAGGTCTTGTTATAGCACGTTCACACGATCTGATTAATCGGATCCGATTATTGTGCTGATGTGTGTATGTGATTGACTAGAGTGACTTGCAAGAGTCGAAATATAGTAAGGTTGGGTATACTACCGAAATATGGAACGTAGATTATGTGATTCGAGCGAAGGTCCTTGGTCAGAGAGAAACGGCACACTACTTTAACTTACAAGAGTGTCGAGTAGTTTACTAGCGAAAACCACAGTTTTTACTTTGATGTGTAAATCACATACATTTATTAAAAGGAGATCCAGATCTGATTATTCTCAAACTCATTATTAATTTATGAGAAAAATTTAAAGGAAATATATATTTAATCAGCCTTTAGAAATCGGAAGAAGATTACGGTTTACACTATAACGTTTTCGGCACGGCACGGCTTAAATCTCGGTACGGGTGCCGCTTTTTTTTGGGCACGGCACTCCTATTTTTACAGTGTAAACGATGCAAACCTGTTTTAACATCGGCACCCGTGCCCATCATTTTTGCCGTGCCGAGCACTACCGAAAAGGGCGGTCTCGGCACCCCAAATTGCAGTGCCGTGCCATTTTTAGTACAAATGTAAACGCTCGGCAGTGCCGTGCCAGAAAAGAAATCAAACTGCGCATGCCCGAATTTACTAGTTCCAGGAATCGTCAGAGTATAAAACGTTGATATAGAATTGATCAGCCAGAAAAAAACAGGCATCTGTTCGAGGATGCATCGACAATGATCGTTCTCTTGGTACGTTCATAACAAGTAGAAAAAAGGCAATTAACAGCATTTTCTTTTTCCTGTACCGGACTTCAATTGCTCGGACATTCCTTCGGTGACTCGCTTTACATTGTTCCAATCTCTTTGTAATTGTAAGTCTTCTATTTCTGCTTTTATAAAAAATCTACAGAATAGTCTTTGCTGTGTCAACAGACGCCATGTTGGATTGAAAACTGGGCATGCGCAATTCATCTATAAACATCTATAAAGTATAAACGTGCCGTGCCGTGCCGAAAACAAGAGGTAACCGTGCCGTAATTTGGCAGTGCCTTGCCAACAACATTATAGTGTAAACGGGGCTTCAGATCTGATTATTCTCAAATCATTCTCGTCAGTGTTTGTCCTCCGATGTCTAAATACAGTCAAGCTAGTTAAAACAACTCGGATTTGCCTCGTATGTTCAACCCGCTTGACTGTATTTAGAAACTGGAGAAAGAACACTGACGAGTGTTGGATATATTAGATTGAATTATGTGAACGCGTCTTTACACGGACATGGTGCATTTTTTCTCTTTACAAGGTAATGCTGGTGACTCACTTGCTTATCACAATGGAATGAAGTTTACCACTAAAGATAACGATAATGATAAACGGATCCAGAGTCCTGGAAACAGTGCTGTGTATTTCAAAGGCGCCTGGTGGTACTATGCCTGTCTTCGCTCCAACTTAAATGGCTTGTATCTTCGTGGTACTAACACCAAAATAGCTCAAGGCGTCATCTGGAATCACTGGAAAGGAGCCTACTATTCTTTAAAGATGTCTGAAATGAAAATCAGGCCACGCAACTTTTAGAATATCTTTGTTCACACAAAACAGCGTTATTGTTAGAGAAAAGCTCATTTAATAACCATAATTAATTTTGTTATTTATCAGGTGTCAAAATCCGTTGTTCTAGACTTCTGATGTTCTGATAGGGTGAGCAGTTTTTGCGTGACAGTGAAAAAATTTGAGCGTGATGTTGTCCGTGTAACCCATGGCAGCGGGAAACCTAACATTTCAAAAGTTGATTGGCACTAATCCTGCATTAAGCGTTAATCTGTTGTTTTCCGTATTTTCTGACTGACTGTTTCACTTCACAGACAATAAAAGCTTTATTAATTCGTAGCAAGGTGTGGAAAAAGAAACCTCCGTCTTATTTGTATGATCAACTCTGTCTTATTTGAAATAGCACTAAAAATGACAGAGTAACATATTTTGCATTTTTTTTATTCTTAGCTTTGCTTGGTTGTTTGATAGACAAATTAAACATCTTAACGTCACAAATTAACATCTTAGCGTATATAGTGAGCCATTGGAGAATATTATATATCTTTGCTATTATCAAACATAATAGCGCTCCGTCGTGGTGACGTCACTATTTAAGTTTGCCGCTATTACCCACAATTCTTGCAGTCCGAACAATAGATAATGGCTCATTTGCAATCATTTGGAAGTCAATTTTGGTTTGTTTGTCCGCATTATGGGCTACAAATAGCAGCTCGACGGTACGCTATTACTTGAAAATCTACATGTTTGGTGTTGTGAGAGAAACACACCTACGCGCTTCGGTCGAATTAATTTGTTTTAATAATAGCAAAGATATATAACCTTCCATGCAACCTCGTCCCCAGCGCCATTTGTGGGGGCTGGTTCAAGATGGCGGGCAAAAGCAAAATGGCGGGAACAAATGGCCCTGGCACAGACAGAACTATCACCACATCTGAGTGGTCGAGATCACATTGGATGTTTTAGGTATTCTGATTGGTGGAAGCAAGGCAGGCGCTCAGGCTAACTCTCGGGCATTAGTTAAAAGGGCTCAAATTATAAATAGGTGATGGCGGCAAATTTAAAAACAACTTGAAAATCAATGAAAATGAGAGAAAAGCTGGCGAAACACCCTAAAAAAACGTCGGAAGAATATGCAATGATGGGTTGTGTCGTCTCTGTGCCCTGCCATACGACGAAGTCCATGGGGCAACCAAATTGTTTCCTTTACCTGGAGAAACGATTTGGAAAGACTTGGTGAAAAAAGTCAAAGAGTATTTTAGTATTGAGGTGGCAAAAGAAGGTAATTTCGCTGTAGTTAGAATTATCCAAAGCATATCGAACGCAGTAAAGAATACATTTAACGTGAGCGACATCTTGAATTTTGCAGGTCAATCGAAAGCCTGACTAGGCGCAATAAAGTTTGTGAAAATTGGGTACGAGTAAAAAATGAGGCATTATATGGCGCATTTTTGGCAGCCTTTGCCAGGCCCATTTGTTCCGGCCATTTTGTTTTTGGCCTCCATCTTTGCCCAGCCCCCACAAATGGCATGGGACGCGGTTGATAACCTTCTTCGATCAATCGTTATGCACGTGTGACATCTAGATGTCTAATTTGCATATCCAAACAACCAGAAATATCTCGACAATGAAGCAAGGAAACGAAAAACTGCAAAAGATGTTACTTTGTTATTTTAAATGTTCTTTTAAAAAAGACAGACTTAATTTTCACCTTATAAGCACTTTTAATAGAGGTTTCATTGTATTCTAAAAGTAGCGAGGCTGAATTTTCCTCTCTGCATGGAAGACTGGAGGTATACAAACTTCAGGTCTACATGTCTTGTATTGGTTTGCCTGGTCAATGATAAGAAGATAACACTTCAGGTATATATATATAGCACACTGGGTTAGGCACGTTTGGAGTTAGGATTAGTGTTCGGGTTTGGGACAGTGTTAGGATTAGCACAACCACTTATAATTGTTGTTGTAGTAAGTCTTGGGATTATAATATTTAAATTTAAAACTTTGAGCCTATGTTATAAATAGCGCTTATTATTGTTGTAGTAAGTCTTGGGATTATACATATGTTTACGTTTAAAAATGTAGAAAAGCGTTTAGTTCAGTGACGTACACGTATAACATATAATATTAAGTTCTTGGATAGCAATATGTTGCGTGGTTTTGAAATAGACTGAGGCAATAACATATAATATTGAGTTCTTAGATAGCGATATGTTGCGTGGTTTTGAAATATAACTACGCAATAGCATATAATATTGAGTTCTTGGATAGCGATGTGTCGCGTGGTTTTGAAATAGACTGAGGCAATAACATACAATATTGAGTTCTTAGATAGCGATATATTGCGTGGTTTTGAAATATAACTACGCAGTAGCATATAATATTGAGTTCTTGGATAGCGATGTGTCGCGTGGTTTTGAAATAGACTGAGGCAATAACATATAATATTGAGTTCTTGAATAGCGATATGTTGCGCGGTTTTGAAATAGAACTACGTAATAACATATAATATTGAGTTCTTGATAGCGATATGTTGCGTGGTTTTGAAATAGAACGAGAAAATAACATATAATATTGAGTCCTTGTATAGCGATAAGTTGCGTGGTTTTGAAATAGAACGAGAAAATAACATTACTTAGCATAAATTTACAAGTTTCTATTACAAATCCTTGAATTTCATTGGCTATCGCAGGAGTTACTATCCGCTGATAGAAACCCCTGGCGATAAGCCAATGACAAGCTTTCTTTTAACTAAATTGACCAATCACAAATTGCGTAGTATGTCACGATCAATGATCAGTAGAGCCGGCGGTTGTTTATGTTAAGCAACAATGGCGCCGAAATTATAAATAGAGTGGGCAAATGACAGAAGAAATTGAACATTTACGCGAAGCAATAAGTTCTACAGAAAACATAAACGGCTACAAAATGGTTAGAATGGAAATTATTAATGGTAAAATACATGTGGATCGAGGAAATAGCATATAATATTGATGTGTTGGATAGCGATATGTTACGTGGTTTTGAAATAAAACGACGCAATAACATATAATATACCTGTTCAAATAACGGAGTTTCACGAATTGTTCACCTCGTAACGACTGGACGAGTTGGACAAATTGAACGAGCTGACAAATATTTATGCGGTGCAAGAAGGGAGTCGTATCAAACGACGGATTTAACGACTCGTTCGCCCAGTATCTGTTCGACAGTATTTATGCGGAAGTGTTGGGTGCAAGACGGGAGTCGTATCAAATGACGGATTTAACGAGTCGTTCGACCCGTATCTGTTCGACAGTATTGGACATGTATGGATGTCAATACTACGTAAATGATTCGTGGTTTCTGCAAAATACTGAACTTTAGACCGCCGTCGTCGTCCTAGCTTGCTTAAGCTCATACCTTTATAGTGAAGTTTGCGAAATGTCAATTTAGTCTCTCACTAATGGCGTCGGTCAGGCAATTGTTTAGGTAGGTCAATACGAAGACGGAAAATTCGGGACACAATGCTGTGCTTTTGGGTGTAAAAAACAAAAAATGGAAGCGAAAAAACGAGAGAAAATTCCGTAGCAACATTTCATGCATGCAGTTGGTCTCTTATAGCACCCAGGTCAATGTTAGCCCGGGTTTACAAGCAAAATTTCATAGGTAGGGTCAGCTTGCTGCCCGGGTCAACTTTTTTAAACGTGGTTACCAAGCACTAATAACAAGAAGCCTGGAAACTAGTAAAAAGTTGTCCCGTATACTGACCTATATATAACTGGACTGCGTGCTCCTATTACCTTTGAGTTAGCCAAAGTGTCCCCAAAACCGTTTTCAAAATGGCGGCATTTATGGGTCCTTTTGCTAATGGTGAAGGTCGCTGACCGATACCTAAGAACAGGACTGATGACACATGTTTTTAAAACTGCATTTTCCTCGGCAATAATTCTGTCGAATTATATTAGCAGACGAGAAACTCGTTATTTCTTGCTTCTTAGGTGTTTTAAAATCCGGAGTAGTGTACTAATACAGTGAATTTTTTTTAATGTGTTGGAGACTGGTAACTAGTAGTTAACCAATCACGTTGCAGTATTTTATTTTTCAGCCAATCAGGTGAAAGTAGGAATAAATTAAAGTCGATTTTGGACGGAGGGTGTTAGAAAGTGGGTGTTGGCTACTTTATTTTTTAATTAATTCATGGGTGTGGTTTGTGTTCGGGGTGGGTTGGGGATTTTTGAGTGTGTGTGTGTGTGTGTGTGTGTTAAAAAATTAAAAAAAAGGAAAAAACATTTTTTTCCCCTTTGAAGTATAGAAGTAGTGAACGTTGATACCGTGAAGGTTGATACCGCTATGAAAAAAACTAATAAAAATAATTGCTATTGAATATATAGTTGTTGTTTTTTTCGGTTTTTTTTGAAATTTTACGTTTAACCATATATGGGAAAAATTGGAAAAAAATATTTTTAATTTATAGAAAAAAATATATATTTAAATTTAAAAAAATTTTATTTTTTTCATTTTAAAAATATTTTTCATCCATCGTTTGCGTCGGGTAGAAATACGAAGAAAGAAATTATTTTTTTAGTTTGTTGTAAAAATGGCTGAAGGGTCGAGGGAGAAGTTTTTCTCAGTTGAACAATTAAATTATTTTAGGGAATTTTATCCTTATAGTAATTTGTGGGAGAGAGGAAGTTATTATACGTGGAGGTGATGATAATGAGGAAGTTATTAAAGATACTATTGGAGAAGAAATAAATATGGAACTTTTCTTTGAAGTGGTTTCTGCAGTAGAGATTGATAAATTTTATGGATACCCCTTGGGAAATTTTTATACTTTGGATACTTTGAAAAAAAGCGATTTTGATAAGTTTTTGGGAAAAGCTGTGTTTTATGAAGATTATATGTTAAAATTCAAGGAGAACTGAGAGATTATTGAAAGGTAAAAAAAAATTATTTCTATGGATTTTGTTACAAGTATTGGATTTTTTAAAGATTATATCGTTTCCACCAACGTTGTTGTCTTTCAATACAATCACAACGTTTAAAGACTTTAACTTTAACTTTTTTACAACAATAAAATAAACAAAATTTACAAAAAAATATATTAACTTCGCATTTGTGACATGTAAAGTAACATGGTATATTTTCACGATCCACGACGGTTAAACAGCTAGTACAATATTCCATCTAAAAGAAAAAAAAAAAATTTCATTGAGAAGAGAGAGAATATAAAAGAGATAGATGATTAAAAAAATTATACCTTGAAAATGGAAGCAATCGAGCAGGAGAAGGAGATGGAGTATAAGAGAAGTATTTGCGAATCGTTTGCTGAATATTTTAATAATAATCCTGAAGCGATGAGTTATCTATTTGAAGAGTGTAAAGAAAAAACAAAAAGAGAACAAGAAAAGGTGATACATTTTTTTACATACCCCACAAGAAATTAACTTCTTCTATTTCTTCATGGTTCATATCTTCTAGTTTTCTTTTCCTTTTATTTCTTTTTTTGTTCATGATCCTTTCATAATTATGTTTCTTTTCATGTTTGCATGAAAACGATAGTATAAGCTTTAGAATTATATTACATTTCGCTATAACAATCATTTCTAATGCCAGTTCAATTAAAAAACTACATTCAGTTTGTACTGTTAGTTGATAATCTAATCTTGCATTTTCTTCTTGTGCGGCTATTGCAATCCATTGAAGACAGTGTGGTGTTGTTAGGGTAATGATGTTTTCATCATAGGTTTTTATTGTAAATAGGATAACCCTATTCGATTGGTATACTACAACGTAATCTTCTGAACTGGGTATTTTTTTTGTAGCACGCCATCTTTGTAGATCGTTCTCATTTGAAAAGTATTAAACATATTTGAAGCGCGGGTATGCGCAACAGGTTTGATTTGCTAAACTGGATAGATGTTGTTGATAAGCGTCATGCCATAAGAATAGTTTTCCTGATGGTTGTCTTTTAAATTCAGCGGTACAGATAAAACATTTCTCTTTATTAAACGATGTTTCGTTAGCCTCCATTTTGTTAGTGAGTGGATAATAAAAACTGCGTAGTTTCTCTTAATTGTTATTTTTTTATGCTTTTTTTACCTTTTATAACCTTATTTGGCGTTTATTATGTAATTATCGTTAGTTTTTTTAAGCCGATTTTTAATTTATTATCCGGGTTTTTTTAGAATGATTTACGAATATATAAAAGTGCAAGTTGTTTTTGTTTCTATTTCAATATGTTTTTAACCCTGTTTGCATGTTTCTTTGAAATACTTCAAGAGAATATTTGGAAATAAATGTATGCTGCAGTTATCATTCTTTGTTTGTTTTTGTGTTATGTCCAGACACATCGTGCTGACGAAGTAAACAAAAAGTTTGAAGACAAAGTAAAGAAAGGAGGAGAAGGAGGATGTTGCTTTTGTGATTATGAAAAAAAAACTGTTGTTCATTTAAAGGATGGATCAACCGTGACGTTGGACAAGCATAGCACAACCGTGAGGGTGGACAAGGAAAAGAAACAATGAACGGATGAGTTTATAACAAACAATTGAATAAAACTGAATAGCAACAACAATGAACAAATGATTTAGTTGTAGTAGAAATGGGATTTAATTAGGATAGTAAAAAAACATTTCACGATATCGAGTGTCTTGAAGTTCTTCTAAGAGATATAAAAATAAAAGTAATGTATAAAATATATATAAAACAAATAAAACTATAAACAGTTTATTTGTTGAAATCATGTTTGTTTATTGTTCTTGATTTTTTTCTTCTTGGTTCTTTGATGGTTTTTTTACCTCCCAAACTTCGGAAAGAAGAAAGTAGATCTCCTTAAAGTTTCGCGCATCTCTGCTACACCGAATCTTTTTAATAGTTCCGTTCTTTGTTATCTTCATGACCCACCAACCGTCTGTTGTACTATTCTCATCCTTCACTACCCAGTCTTCTCTGACTGTAGTATCGTTCGCCCATAGTTCGTTGTAGTAGACAATATAATCGTTGTATTCCTCCATTTTATTTTATAATGAACAGTCTAAGGGTTAATGATGTTTACTCAAAAAAGCGCTTTGAGTATTCTATTTTTTGATGAAATGTTGTTTATCTATTTCCAAGTATTATATTTTCCAAGTCTAAGATTGGAATGTTGTTTACTAAAAAATTATCTATTTCTAAGTATTTGATTTCTAAGTATTCTATTTTTGATCATTGGAATGTTGTTTACGCCATTCTAAGTATCTATTTCCAAGTATTATATTTTTCCAAGTCCAAAGGTTAATGATTGGTATGATTGAAATGTTGTTTACTCCAAAAAAGAGCTAATTTTTAAGTATTCTATTTTTACATCATTTGTAAGAATCTATTTTCAAGTATTATATTTTCTAAGTATTTGATTTTGAACACTAAATATCCCGTTCCAAGGGAAGTAAGAGAGTATTGATCGAATTAGAAAATGGATTTAGTTTTTTAAAGCATTCATTTAAATGTTTGTATCTGATTGTTTCGTCAATGTTTGGAATATTTTCGGGTTTATAGAATAGTTGATATATTTCTGTTCGCACAACCAATGATCCTTTTTCCAAAATAAAAGTTGCTACTTCTTTTTCAGACTTTTCTTTTACTATGTTCTTGGCGCATTGATGACATACTGGAAACAAACAAACCTCATCTTCAGTACAGTCATCGAAACAAAAACAGCAAAGTTCAGCATCACGCGTACAGTATCGTAAACGCAATTAGATGTAAATGGTTTATCTACACCGTATTCCCATAATTTTTTTGTAGTGTCTTGTAGGTAATCAAGAAGCCAGTAAGAACTATTTGTTGCTTCGATTAGTTCTTTCTTGTTGAGATGTTTCTTTGCTTCCTTTAAAATATTATCCATTTTAATGTATTTTTTTTAGCGTTTGTTTATTATTTTATAGCTTAGTAACAGATACTTAAAAATGTTGAAAGATAAGAAAGATCTAGAAAGAAAATAAGTACAAGGTTGGTTTGGGTTACAACTATATATGGAGAAAGGTTGTTTTTTATCGTTTGTTTGTTATTTTATTACCTAGTAACGATACTCTGTTAAAAAAAATAATTTAAAAAATCACCATATATGGAATATCATTGTTTAATAAAAAAAATATGAAAAAATGATTTTTATTTAGTTTATCATAAATCTTGTAACGCAATGGAGGTAAAAATTGAAGCAAAAAATTCCTACGATAAACTTGTCTTACTCTTAGCAGACTACGACGTAAAAGATTTAGCCGAAGGTAAAAAAATGAGTTTTTTTAAAAATTGTAAATAGTAGCGAACGAACGTATATACATATTTTTCATTAGTAGTTGAAAGGAAAAGAATTGATGGAGATCGAGAAAGGCAAGAAGACCGTATACGTCAAGAAGAAGAACAAGAGCGACAACGAGTAGAGAACGAGACAGCTGTAGAACAAGAACAAGAACGACAACAAGTAGAGAACGAGAAAGCTGTACGGGAAGAGCAAGAGCGATTTGAGAAGATTTTCCGTCAACAGCAGTATAATGAGGAGGGGAAACAAGTAAATTTAACGAATTTTAACGACCTTATTAACGATCTAGAAACGAGTCCGTCACCATCAGAATCTCTTTTCTCAATTGAACAACAACAAAGTTTATTCCCTCATCCCATACATCCGCCATCTTGTTCTGAGACTTATAGTTATATTCCGCATAAAACAATTATTCCGATAGGAAGTGACTCAATTTATACGGAATTTAAAATAGATAAAGAACAAAGAGGAGGAAAAAATATTAATTTATTAAAATCTTTGTACGAAGCGAATGAAGAAGAAGAAGAAGAAGAAGAAGAAGAAGAAGAAGAAGAAGAGGGTAGGCGTGAAGTAGGAAAGAAAAAAAAAATTAAATTAGAAAATTATTGTTAAAAAAACAACAAGTGAAAACATGCGAATTCGCTATTTATACAAAAACGAACAGCGATATTATTGTAGCAGCCGAGAATAGATTTAGAGAATTGAGACGTCTTTTTATAATAAAATAAAATAAAATAGATAAACAGGGTAGTATAAAAGAAGCTTTAGATGATATTGAGTTAATGGAGAATAGACATAGAACCGATTTGAAAAAAGTAGATAAAAAAAAAATGATGGAAGTTATTACTACGCAGCTTAAAGACGATGGAATTGTATACAAAAACGGTTTTTTAGAAGAAGTAATTTCGAAGCAGCTATTGAGTGAAAAACGAGTATTAGAGAAGAATTTCACGTCTGAGCAGTTAGAACAAATTTATACGTTTGAGGGGTTACAACAAATTTATCGTTCGCTGGGGAGCTACAACGAGGGAAGAATTATATATTTTTATTCACTAATTTTACTTCGCTCTGGAAAGTTAACAGAAGAACAAATAAAGTTTCTTGTGAAATTGACAGTGAATGATTTAAAAGATACTGAATATTTGGAGCGTGAAATTAAAAGAAGAAGAAAGAGAGAAAATATTAAAAAAGATTATTTATTTGTAACAGTTCTTTCGTTTTTTTTAATAATAACGTTTATTATTGTTGAATTTTTGGAAAAAAAATGAAAAAAGATGAATTATCGTTTCATTTGAAAGTTAAAAAATTTGCTCATGATGTAGTTAGAATGGAAGAGGAGGGTGATTGTTTATGGTATTCTTGTGGGAAATTGAGTAATGCTATCAATAATTTTTATTCCCAAATTGTATGTAAAATGGTGGGAAATATTCAAATTTTATGAGAATTGTGGGAAACCATTATGCTCCTCTACCTGAATATATTGAATTTATGAGATTATTAGATGAATTTTATATTAATAATTCTTTAAGCAAATTAATTATAACCCGTGTATATTTTGCATTGGAGTATATTCATCCGTTTTCAGATGGAAATGGTCGTATAGGGAAAACTTTATTTGCTATATTAAATAATGATTTAGTTTGTAAAATAAAAATATTTGAACAACACAAGAATTTATGTACAGAATTAGAATTATTACAAAAGAACATGTTTGTTTTTGAAGATAGAAAAATTTATATATCTACATTTAATAAGTTGAATAATATGTTACAATGATAAAAGTAAATAAAAAAAAAAATTAATTAATAAATGTTTTGGTTTTCTTTTTTGTAAATGTAAATTTTTTTAAATCATCTTTTAATTGGTGAATACTTGTTTGTGATAATCTTTTAAAGAGTGAATTAACGCAATTGAAAACTTGTTCGTAATTACCCTTTTGGATTCGAATAAAATTCTGACTATCAAGAGCAAAAATTTCTGTGTCATCACCATCACTTTCATTATGATCAACGCAATGATGAATAGTTCGAGGTTCTCGTGTGTAAATTATTTTTGATTTTTTTTCGTTTTCTATATCCCTGTCACATAGTTCATTAAATTCGTATATTTCATAACCATTCTGTGTTTCAACTTGTGTTCCGTTTTGTCGACAATTTTTAAATGTACAACATATCGGGTTTCCCTGTAAAACAAGAATATGATGTACCATATTTCTACAATCGAATAAATATTTTCGATTTCGTCGTAATGCTCCGGTCGGGTTGTGCGCGCTACAGTAACATAAAAAACATAATGCAATATTGTATACTTCTTCAATATCACATTTTCGTTCGAAACATGCAACGGTTTGATAAAGAAGATTTGGTGCTATGGAAAATAGGAAAAAACAAACTTTCAATTTAGCTTCGGTTTTAATAAACTTTGATAATAATGAAAATATGTTGAATGTTTTTTCTTCTAAACAATCACCTTTGTATAAACGTGCTGTAAAGGGTGTACTCATTAATGGAGTTTGGATAGTGTTTTACACACAATAATATT
Source organism: Paragorgia papillata (assembly GCA_035771165.1). NCBI lineage: Eukaryota > Metazoa > Cnidaria > Anthozoa > Scleralcyonacea > Coralliidae > Paragorgia > Paragorgia papillata. The sequence goes on along the minus strand of JAWNZC010000215.1, from coordinate 1,000,693 downwards.
ATACTAATTTTGTGGAATTTTTTCGTTTTCAAAATGTTCAAAATTACATGTAAACATTTGAAAATAATATTCGTTAATAAGTGATTTTTTTGGAAAAAAAGAATAAAGGAATCTATTATCACGATATAATATGAATTCCTGGAATTGTTTATCGAATTTTACAGACCATTTATTATTATTATTATCACTAAAAAAAGTCATATCTGGTGTTAAAAAGTAATTTAACCCGTTCGATATAGTTATATAAGGAAAAAGGTCCTCTTCAAATGTATACATGTTATTCGGAGTTTTGTTGAATAACCAGAATGAGTATGGTCCTTTATCACGTTCAGGATATGTTTCTGTATCCGGTTCATATCTTTGAATTAATTTTATAAATCCACCCTGATATAGATGTAAAAGTCCAAGGCACCAGTACATATATCCAAAGTAACGGTTAGAAAATTTACGGAATGCCGGTATCATTGTGAAAATCCATATCCAATTAATATTTACTTCTTCCTCTGATCTTCTTCTTCTGCTGTATTATTTACTTCTTCATCATCTTTTTGTATTGTTTTTATATCATCTTTATTGTTTGGTTTTACTTTTTTATTATATATATCATTAATATTTTCCCTATTCCTTTTATTCATGATGAAGGAGGAAAATTGACTGGAGACACAATTACAATATTACTATATAGCAAAAAATCTTAACCTAATATGGTAAAAGGAATAAAATTAAATCTTTTTTTATTATAAAAGGGATTGAAAAAATTAGGTTGGTTAAAAAAATCATGAATTCTCAAAAAAGTTGTTCTTTTCTTGTTTTGGAAAATATATTAATGATGATGATGATGATGATGATGATGACATAACCGTTTGTACAGAAATATTAAGAACAGTTTATATTGAAGTGATTAATGAACAGATAAAGAAAATAAGGTAAAAGATATGTGGGTGTTGTATTACCCCTAAGGAGAGGATCGAGGCGTTTCTTCCTATTGTGTTGGATAACCTAAAGACTAATAATGAAGAAGTTTGTAGACGATTTAATGAAGATTTTATAAAATACAATTGTATTAACAATTATCAAAAAGTATATGAAGAGATACAGCAGAAACTGAAGTGTATATATCACAAAAGAATAATTTGTGAAGAGAATTACGAATATTTTAAACAAATATTATTGAGTTAATATGAGAGACAATCTTTCCAAGTAACCATGTGTTTATCCAGTAAATGTACATTTGATTTCAAGGGTTGACACTGTACAATTTTTTCCAATTTGTGAATTGCGTGTTTTATCATTATTACAAATGTTATTATTCCGTTATCTAATGATTCTTCTACAGCGATTTGAAGTCTTTGTTTTCTGAAAATATTAATTGCTTTTGTTAATACTTTCAAAATATCGGATATTTCTCCTTTTTCTTCTTTGTTATCATCGGTAATTTGTAAAAGTAATTTCATAAGACATCCTTCTATAGTTGCTGCACGATGAATGTAACTCATGATCCTGTAATACCACCATTTTAGGTAGGTTGTGTGATTTTTTTCTGTGTTATAGTTTTCTCCCAATGTTTCATCAACTAAAATGGAGTCTCTTAGATTTGTTAAATATCCCCATAGTAACGCGTAACTATTTTTTTTTTAATCCATATGAAATCCAACCATTGTTTCCATTTTTTTATTTATTTTTTTCTGTCGTTTTTTTTTCCTTATATAAGTTCTTTTAGATAAAAAAAATGTATATAAATAAAAAAAAATTTAATTTTTTTTAGTTGGTAAAATGTATACCGTGTATGGCAGTCAATTTAATCAAATCGACGATCATGAGGATTTATTTAAAGAAAAAGGGCAAAAAATTTTGAAAAATGTAACACATATTATGGATTGTGAATGTTATCAAATTAATGGAAAACGTTATTTTCGTGAAGTTTCTATTTTTAATATGGAAACAAAAAGACATGATTTAATTCATTGTTTTGCTGAGGATCTTTTTGGTGAAAATCCGTATCGATATTTGGATGGAAGAAATAAAGCGTGTGTGAGAAAACAATTTTCAATTCATGGTTTAAAATTATACAATTATAGAAAAAACAAATATTATCTTAGTCAATTAGAATTTTTTACATATTTTAAAGAAAAAATGGAAAAAACGCAGAATGTTTTAATTGGTTATAAAGGGGGAGATATTGAATCTAGTTTATGTAAAGAATTTTGTATTCCCCCTATAAATTTAGAACATTTTAATGTAGAAAAATACGAGAAATTACTAAGGTATTTTAATAAGGATATGTAGACAACATGTAAAACCAAATTGTCATTGTGCCTTCTACGAGGTCTTCTTTTTGCAGCGAGAGTTTATGTAAAAATTTGTAAGATTCCTGAATCCGTAAAAATTTTGAATATTTATGAATGAAAAGAAAATTATTTTTAAAAAATATCGTTTCTGGCTAATGGATTTACTAAGTTATCCAGCTATTGTCACAAAACGAGTAAATGGAGTTTATAATTTTGGTGAACATTTGTGGCAAAGAGGTGTTATTAGACAAGAGATTATTACACAAAACGGCCGCATCAAGACATATAATCCTTATTTTGCTCAACCTGCACCCAGCTTTTCAGATGCTTCTTTAACAATAGGTTTCGAAAACGAATGGAAGAAGAAAAAAATTATTCATAGTATTGTAGTATAACCCAAAATACAGAAGATTACCGTAGAACTCGTCTCTTTTATTAATCACAATATAACATACACTCGCCTAGCTTTCTGCATTCGACTCTCTTAATAACCCACAACATGCCATCTCCTATTACTAATCAATTATGCCGATGAGTTGTCTCTTATTACTGGATTACCTATTAATTGTCAACATATGATTTATATTACATGATACCCCTCCTTAAAGGAGAGCGTCCTCGATCTCTAATTCGTCTAAATTGTAGTCTTGATATCTATCTGGCTGCCGACGACAACGGGTAGATCGTCGCAGTAGGGTGGGCCCTTCTTGTGGTAACACCTGCATCCCCACGGGCATCTCTTGATGATGTACTACTGGCTCATCGGGAAGTACATTTTCTCTATGGTTCTGCTCCATCGGATTGTCAATAAGCGGACATTCTTCGACTCTTGGTTTGCCTTTGACCAGCTTGAGGCGATTGCGGTGCACCACTTTGGTTTTACCTTTCCCGCATTCCGGCTTGATGTGGTAGTTTACATTACCAAGTCAACTGAGTATCGCGTAGGGCCCCGCCCAGTGCAGGTGGAACTTTTGGCTTAATCCCTTTGGAACCGCTTGGTTATTGAGCCATACGCGATCCCCTTGCTCAAACGAAGTACTTTGGTTGACTTTGTTGCGGTCATCATACCCCTTCTTCTGCCTCCTTTGTGCCTCGTATATGTTGGTTGCAATGCCGTTGTGGACGTTTTTCAAGGTCTTTTCCAGCTCGTCGCAATAATTTGAAATGAACTGTTCTTTTGCTTCCAACGAAGTGCTCACGAGCACTAACGGTGTAGTGGCCTCGCGGCCGTAAACTGCTTTGAAGGGCGACACTCCTGATGAGGAATGTGCACTGTTCCGGTACGCAAACAAAGCTAGTGGTAAGTGAACATCCCAATCACTATGGTCTTTGTTGACGTAGGCTGTGAGGATTCCTTTGAGGGTGCGGTTTAACCTCTCCACCTGTCCATCGGTTTGAGGATGGTACGGCGAAGTTCTCAGCTTATTCCCACCCAAAAGATGAAACACTCGTTTCATAAGATCCGCCTCGAAATTCCTTCCTTGGTCAGTTAGGAGTTTATTTGGGACTCCATGACGAGTGACTACTTCATCAACAAAAGCTTTAGCAACCGTTTCGGCTCGCTGATTGGCCATCGGCACCGCCACTACACACTTGGTAAAGTGATCGGACATGACCAAGATGTACTGGTTCCCGCGTGTAGTCATCGGGAGTGGGCCTAGAACATCCATGGCCCATAGTTCCATAGGCTGTCCAACGTTGATACTCTTCATAGGCGCCCTTTGTGATTGGATGGGTGGTTTACGGCGGTTGCACTGTTCGCACTCAGCTATCCACAGCTGCATTTCTGTCGCCATCCCTGGCCAGTAATATCGTTGTTGTAAGCGTTCCAAACAACGGTTGACTCCCATGTGCCCTGAACTTGGATCATTGTGCGAAAGCTTTAAAAGTTCTGGCCGCATCTTTTGAGGTATGACTAAAACTAGTCGGTTCGCTGGGGTACTCTTATCCATACGACGGTATAAAACGCCCTCTACCACCTCGAACTGTGGCCACAGCTGCCTGTAGAGCCGCAGCTCCCCATTCTCCTTCCAATCTCCGCTATCCGGCGGCTCTCCAGTGGCTTGGGTAAGGTTCTGCATTATCAAGGAAATGGGTGGATCAGCCTGCTGTGTTGTGCGGATCTCCTTTCTTGACCACGGTGAGCACACTTCAGTGACTTCTACCCCAACCGCCAATGTCTCATCAGGACGCTGCTCTAGTTCCTGAGAAGGTGCCGTTCGGGAAAACCTCGAAAGGGTGTCCGCGTTGCAATGTTGTCGACCTGGACGATACTTAATCTCGAACTCGTATTCTTGTAAAGCAAGTACCCACCGGGCTAGCCGACCTTTCGGTTCTTTCAATCCTTGCAGCCAAGTCAAACTTCGATGATCCGTCACTACACCAAATGCTTTACCGAGCAAGTATGGTCTCCAATGATTAACCGTCCATACAATGGCTAGACATTCCTTCTCCGTGGTTGAGTAGTTTCTTTCTGCTGGGGTAAGAGTTCGGCTGCCGTACGCAATCACGTGCTCATGCTCTACTTTGTGTTGTGACAAGACAGCTCCGAGGCCTGAATCGCTGGCGTCCGTGTAAACAGTGAAAGGTACGGAGAAGTCTGGTAAGGACAATATTAGTGCTGAACACAGACGAATGTTGAGCTCTTCGAACGCGCTGTTGGCTGAAGGTGTCCAGCAGAATTCGCGTTGGCCACCTTTGGTCAGGTCGTGGAGTGGTGCAGCTATGTCGGAAAAGTTCTTGATAAACCTCCTATAATACGACGCCATACCCACAAACCCCCGAACATCACTGAGAGAGGATGGAGTCGCAAAGTCGCCCACAGCCTCGACTTTCGATGGATCAGGTTCGGTTCCTCGCGCAAATACGATGTGGCCAAGGAATTTGACCGACTCTTGAGCGAATTGGCACTTGTCTCGCTTGATCTTCAAACCTGCTGCCCGAATACGCCGAAGGACTTCTTCTAAAATGCGTTGATGTTCCTCCCACGTATCCGAAAAGATAATAATATAGTCAAGGAATACCAGGCATCCTTTAATTCCTTTCAGTAGCGTCCCCATCATGCGCTGGAATGTGGCAGGAGCGTTAGTTAAGCCGAAAGGCATAACTGTGAATTCATAGTGGTCTACAGCAACCGAAAAGGCTGTCTTCTCCATGTCCTTCTCTTTCAGGGGTACTTGCCAACACCCGGAAGCAAGGTCCAGGGTACTAAAGTAGCGTGCGCCGCCTAGCTGGTCTAGGATTTCGTCAATACGAGGCATAGGATGAGCGTCTTTCTTTGTCACCGAGTTTACCCAACGGAAGTCAACGCAAAATCGATAGTTGCCATCTTTCTTTGGAGCCAGTACTATTGGTGAAGACCAGGGACTGTTACTGGGTCGAATAAGACCTCTCTCCAGCATGTCGGTCACTTGTTTGTTCACGACAGCATTGAGGTGGACTGGGATCCTATACGGCCGTTGTTTCACCGGGCGACTGTCTCCTGTGTCAATACTGTGTTCTGCTCGCGTAGTTCGACCCAATGGGTCGTTCGGCCCGTTTACAAAAACATCGGAGTAACTTTCTCACAAAACGCTCAGTTTGTTTACAGTTGGTTTGGTTGTTTCGATGATCAATGTTACTTCTCCCGTCGCCCAGGATAACTTCGAATTTGCTAGGTCGACCAGCATTTTCCCTGATTTCAAAAAGTCAGCACCCGAAATACAGGTATCCCTCATTCCCACGACCACAAACGGATGTGATACAGTCAGAGTTTCGAGGTGCACTTCAAATTCATTCATTCCCAGCACTTGTAAATCCTCCCCACCGATCCCTCGTGCCGTCAAAGAGCATGGCTTTAAAGGACCGCTGATAAATTGTCGACTAATTAATGCTACCGTCGCGCCTGTATCCCCTAAACATTTTCGCTCATGGTCGCCAACGCGTTCCTTGATGAAGACTGCAGTAGGCTTGATACAATTTATGGGCAAGGCCGTATTATCATGGACAGACCCCCGGCCTAGCGATGGGTCGGCCCTTGGTCGTTTCCCTGATGCGGTTGGCTAGGAAGAGAGGACTGGAACCGAAATTGACATTCTCGTGCAAAATGTCCTATTTGCCCACAAACAAAACAGTAATTCTCCGCGCTGCGTTGCCGATAATTTGTTCGTCGACTGTTGAAGTCGGTGCTTCTACATTCGTTGGCGATGTGACCCATCTTACCACATTGATCACAGGGCCCACGTCTCCCACGAAAAGGATTTCTTGTCGACACAGCGTTTACGTTAGCGACTGATTGAGATAATTCACTAACCTTTCTTGTAAGAGTTTCCACATTTCCCATTAACTGCGTAACCAAAAGCGGAGTGGCGGTTATCGGCTGTGTGAAACTGCTCGTGCTTGCTTGATTCACAGGGCTGTCGGTTTGGTTTGAAGAAATCTGACTTGCTAGATCCAGTTGTTGCGCAACTGCGACTATTTCCTCATATGATTGAGTGGGTCTTTGTAAAAGCTCTTTCTTAAGCTCGGCAGGTACGCCTTCGACGAATTGTTGCTTGAGAAGCATGTTTCTGTCTCCACCTTGGATGTTGGGCATCGCGCGTCTTAATAGTGCTTCCAAGTTGTAGGCGAACACTTGGATATCTTCTTCTGGTTTTCGCATTCGATTACGAAACGTCATCATTGCGATGTGTTTGCTAGTCGTGTCTCCGCCAAAGGCTGCCGTGAGCGCCTCTGTTAGACTTTTGTAATCCTCTTTTTTTTCCGCTGCGAGACGTTCGAAAACAGCGAAGGTTTTACCTGACAAGAGCGTGGGTAGTCGCTTCAACACATCGGCCTCTTTCCAATTGTTTGCCGTTGAACAAAGCTCAAACTTCCTCAGCCAAAAATAATATCCCCATCTGAGAGGACCTCTGGAAGCGCTACACTTGTACGATTTGTCGTTGCCATCCTGGTCACAGCACCAAATGTAGTATAACCCAAAATACAGAAGATTACCGTAGAACTCGTCTCTTTTATTAATCACAATATAACATACACTAGCCTAGCTTTCTGCCTTCGACTCTCTTAATAACCCACACATGCCATCTCCTATTACTAATCAATTATGCCGATGAGTTGTCTCTTATTACTGGATTACCTATTAATTGTCAACATATGATTTATATTACAGTATTAAAATTGATATTAAAAAAAATTGTAAAGCTTTGTATGAAGACGCTATAACTTTTTCTGTAATGCAAGTAAAAAAAATAATTTTTGAGAAACATTTATTGAAAGATCCCAATTACCCTATTCCAGATGCTTTCATGGGTTCATATGTTGCACAAGATGGCATAAAGACTGAAGGACAACTAATAAGATTATCTGAAAACGAAGGGATGTTTTCAAAATCGATTGAATTTACCGATTTAAAATATAAATTACAACATGATGAAGATCTTGCATTGGTTCAATCTGTGTTATTTGAAGGTGAACATAAAATTAAGGGAAATGTAAAATATGTTGAAGCTCTGAAACCCTATGTAGATTATGAAATTTGTATAGTTTATTCTGATGAATACATGTAAAAAATAATAATAAAAAAAGTAAATTTTTAAGTGTTTGTTGTTTTTTATTTATTTAATATACATAATATTTTTCAGGATAATTTCTACGGTAATTTATAATTCCTCCAGCCTGATTTTTTTTAAATACATTATTTTTTGCATTAATTAATGTTTTTTTCGCATTAATTATTTTGTTTTTAAGTAAATTTTTTGTTTTTACAAAATCACGTAAAACTGCTGATTTAAAAAAATTATTTAGTTTTTTTTCCTCCTTTTTGACTTCGTCCTCTTTGTCTTTTTCCTCCTTTGAAAATACCCCCTCTTTGACGTTTTTTATTTACCTTTTTTTTGGGTTTTTTTTTATCTAAAGTACCCCCTCGGTCAGTAGTCAGGTCCGTAAGCAGCGAATATTTCACGATGTGGTTTTATACTTTTAGTTGCACGTAATTTAAAATGAGGAACTGTTCGTGCTTTTTTCTATAAAATCAGAATTATTTCTAAATTTTGAACCTGTTGCGTCATTTGCGTATCGTGTTGCGGCGTCAGTTGTTTTAAAAGCATCGACACAATCGTCAATTCCGTCACATATTGAGTATTGTGCAATGGTGTGTTTTCCGTATTTTTTATCCAATTCTTTTATATTTGTTTGATGCCCTGAATATAAGCCGATATCTTCATCACGTTTGAAGGATTTTTTACAACTATATAATCCTTCACCAGCGTTTCTAATTCCTGATTTTTTAATACGTAAGTTATCCTCTTTTGCTAAATGTATCCAACATTTACGTGCATGTGCTGTTCTTTTACGACATCTTGCTTTTTTTATTGTTTTACTTTTACATTGACGAGATTCACGAACGCTTTGTGAAATTGTAGACATTCTTCTTTCACCTCGATTATACCCTCTTTTTCTAGGATTTTTTCTTTTAAATTTTTTGTTTTTACCATTTTTTTAAATTTTTTCTTAATGTATTGTTCTTATGCCAATATATTTCTTATTTTTTTCGTTTTTTTTAATAAAATTTAATAAACATGTAATTTTGTATAAAATATCAGCGGGAATATATGTAATTTTTTCTCCCATGACCTTAAGTCTTTCGTTTAATTCAAAATTTGTTATAAATGATATTTTATCGTCTTTTTCAAATTCTTGTAGTACGTCGCTTAGAATAAAAGAGGAAAACAAAATATTTTCGTCATTATCTTCAATTTCGTATCCGATGTAAGTTTCATTTTTTAAATTTTTTAAATAAACTTCTATATGAACAGTAACCATTTTTTTTTTTTAAACAAAAAATTTAGAGGTTAATTTAGTTTGAAACTTATTCTACCAACTAATTTTTGTTTGTTTTGTTTTTTCTTTATATTTTTTGTTTTTTAGTTTTAAAAAAAAAAATTAGAAAAAAATTAGAAAAAGAAGAAGGAGAAAAAGGACAAAAAAATTGTTTTTCTTTTTTTAGAAAAAAAATTAAGTAAAATGACTAATCAATATACGGATGAAGAAATTAACGAATTGAGTAAACTACTTGAAGAAAGAAAGAAAAAAGGAAAAAAGGAAGATATAGAAAATGAAGAGGATTTTAATGCAAGTATTTTAAAGGAGTCGTACAACGACCGTTTTAAAATGAAACAGAAAACATTAAATATTTCAATTTCTAGAAAAGCAAATATTAATTTTATTGCTTTTATTCAATCATTAAGAATTGTGTTTTCGTATTTACTTAAAGAAAAAAACTGCCAAAAATACAGCAAATAACTTTGAAACTATTTTGAAAAAAGAAACTCGCCTACAAAAATACAATGTGATGAGGGTACAGAATTTCAATTAATTCGTAAAGAATTGAGTAAAAAATATGGATTTTCTGTTTTTCACACTTACAATCGTGAAATTAAAGCCTCTCATGTTGATAGAGTAATTCAAGCTTTAAAAAAAATGGTAAGACGTGTTTTAACATTAACTGGAGAATTTAATTATCATAGTTATTTACACATAATTGTTGAAAGATACAATAAATCACCGCATTCAAGTTTGAATGGATTGACACCGTATGACGTATATCGTGGAAACAAAAAAAATAATAAAATACAAAATATAATGCTGCGTAAAATGATTTCACCCATTACTTTCACAAAGAATGTCTTAAAAGAAGGAACTGTTGTACGAATTGCGGGAGTAAAAAACAATATTTTTGAAAAAAGTAGTTTACGTGGTTGGACTGATGAAAAATTTAAAATAAATAAAGTATTTGTTACCGATCCAATTACGTACGAATTAAAAGATTTTAATAACGAAAAAATAACTGGAATATTTTATTTGGAAGAATTACAGAAGATATGAATTTACAAATTTTAAGTAATACTGTAAAAGAAGGAAGAACTAATTACACGAATGACTTTGAGTTGAAATTATTTAAGCCCATCGATGGATTAAATCAAGAAGTATTTTTTGAAGTTACATCCATTTCTTACCCTTCGACAACAAAAAACATAGCCGATGATGAATGTTGGTTTGCGTTAGATATACAATACCGTAATTTTAGACGGATTGAGCCAGCGGGGTATTATAAAGATTGTTCTTTACAATTATTATTGGATAAAAATATGATTGAACAAGGAATTTATAGTTTAGAAAAATTAATAAATTATATAAATAATGCTGTAAATGAATATGATATTTTTTTTATACTCGATAATAATGGAAAAGTAAAAATAACCGCGAATGTATACGTTGAATATTGGCTAAAACAGGTGTTTGATAACGCAATAGAAAGTGATGATGGTACAGAACTTGATATTTTTCATTTATCAAAAGCGTCAATAAATAAAGAATATAAAAAAAATAATTTTTTTATCGATATTGAATTGAAATTTTCTAAAAAATTAGCGTTTATGTTGGGGTTTTCGGATACAACGCTTTATTTTAATCAAAATACGGATCAAAAGAAACTTGATAGTACACATAATACAGTTATTGCTAATTATTTACCGGATATTTCTGATGGATTGGATAAAATATTTGTTTATTGTGAAGAATTAGAAAGAAGTTTTATTGGTGATACGTCATCAGAATTATTAACTACAATTCCAATTCATTGGAGTGAGCAAGGAAAGGGAAATGGGGAATTAATCGTTTATTCGCCTCCCTCAGTTAAAAATTCATAATGCTTAAGGTACAATTAAAGAGGGAGTATTTTATGTATTGAAAAATATGAACTTACACATTCTTTTTTAAAACCAGAAACGTATAACAATAACAATGTATTATGGAATTTAAATTTTATTGAATGTAAAGGAATAAAAGGAAATTTTCGTTTGTTATTTTCAAGATAAATTGATTTTTCGGGATTTAAAAAAAAATTTAGAAGAAAAAAAAAATCAAAAAATTAAAAAATTGTAAATACAAAGGATTCTCATTTAACACGTACAAACACCAACGCTTCTAGCCAATTTTTTTTATTTGCAAAACGTTTATTATTATTTGTTAATGAAAAAAATGTTTATGGAATGAATAATAATGATAAAAGAAAATTACCTTTTTTTTATTATCGAATTTAAAAGATGCTAAAGAAAAAATTCTGTTTTTTATTGCATACGAAAACCAATCTTACAATTTAAAAGATGAAGAAATTACATTTTATTTAAGTTTATATGAAGATGAAAACTTTTTTTTTTTAAATAAAATATGGCTGAAAAAACTGGAAAATTACCTGGAAAATTAACTGAAAAGGATTATATCGAATTAATGAATGGAACAAGAAATGGAGGAAATTATCAAGCAGGACATTTTATAATTTCAAAAAGTAGTTTAACTAAAGAAGAAATGTTATTGAATGGTCAAGTGGGTTTACCGAAAAATAAGGTTGAAGATCACGATAAAAAATTAATAAAAAAAAGAAAAAGAACAAGAACACCAATTGATCCTGCACTCTTACGTCTAACACGTTAAAAAAAAACCCGTTATTTATTTAAAAAAATAATGTTTGTAATTCATTTAAAATAAAATGTTTTTTATAAAAAAAATCATTACTTGTTTGTTTCTCGTTGTTGTTTAACTAAAGAACTTTTTTTGTAGAAATAAAAAAGAAATGGTAAAATATTGGAAAAAAAAGAGGAAGAAGAAGAAGAATAAGAAGAGGAAAAAAAGTACAAAAAGGAGGTGCTTTTGGAGCAGCTTTAGCACTTGGAATGTTTCTTCCTCAGCTATTAAACACTACAGGAAAAACTTTAAAAATTAACGTTTAAAAAAAAATTTTTTAAAAAAAAAAGTTTAAAAAAAAATGGAAATAGATCCTTCAGAACAAGAGGTTGATCAACACGATACATTATTTAGTAAACCGCTAGAATTTTTTAAATCAAATCCGTTTAATGATCTTTTTTTGGAAACACGTTTAATTGAAATTTTTGCGAATCCAAAAGAAAAATTTTCTGAGGTATATTCTTTCACTCACAATGGAAATAGTATTGGGTTAATGAAACAAGTGAAGCTGAATTTTCAGCGGATGTTAATATTACTAACGATGCAGGGGTATTATCAACTGCAAACGCAAATATTGTTCCTGCACCTCTTATTTTACGAACATTATGGAAAACAAAAGAATTATTGTTGAATGAGAATTTAGTTACACCTGCTGATAATTTTTCTTATTATGCTTCATATCTTAAATTTTAATACGCGAATCACCATCGCAATATAAAGATTCCCCAGAGATAAATTGTAGTTATCTCGATACAGCAGGCTAGATGGAAACTCAGTTGGGTAACAATGTAGGAATGTTAAACAGGCATACACTTCTAAATAATACTACAGCTCATATAATTGATCTTGTTGACTTACCCTGTTTCAGTGGTGACGGCGGAGATCAATTTCTTCCAAGTGCTTTTAAAGTTGAAATAAGATTAACAAGAGCTGCAAATCGAGTCATATGCAAACAAGTAGATCACGGTGATTTACCCATAAATACTGGTAAAATTGGTTTGGAAAATTTTAAGTTCAAAATTCAGTTTTTTAAACCAAAAGATCAATTAACAGATGCATTAAATACATCGTTTGTGACAAATCAAAAAGAAGCTATATATTATACTAGTACATTACGTACAGTGACAGAGACTATTCCAGTTGGTAGAAGAAGTTTAATTGTAAATGATATATTTAATGGAAGTTGTCCCGTACGTTTATTTATGATGTATGTGCGTCAAAATAATTTCAACGGTACATCTCTATCTAATGCGTTTAGATTTCAATTGGAAAATATTTCAAATATTTATATTTCAGTAAATAATGTTAGTGTGGCAACTGTAACAAATTCAATAGAAGCCTACCGGTTATTACGTAAAGTGCTTAATAAAAGATTTTCAGAAATGCCTATAACTTACAACGATTTATTCACGGTTATGCAATTTTCGGATTCGATCTAACATCAAATAATGATACTCATCTAAAAGTATTACCCAATCGACCCAGCGGTGTAGTTAATGCACATGTTGAATTTTCAGCTAATACAGCTGCTGGAGTAATGTTGTTTATTGGTGAATTTCGTAACGAGATAAAAGTCGGAGTTTCGTCACCAGCTCGTTTATTGTACAATATTTGATGGAGAAGGAAGAGGGGAAAATTTTTTAGTTATTATGGTATTTAATAACGAAATGTATATTCGACTCGACAATGAATATTTGATGAAAAAAGAAGAAAATAAAAAATAATAAAAAAAACAAAGATGAAGTAGAAAAAACAATAACAAAAAATTTACCCTTTATATTATTATTACGCGACATGTAATCCTGTACTTTCTTCCTACGTGTAGAAGAGGAAGAAGTACTGTGTGGTAAAGAAGAATGGGGAAAGAAAAAAAAAGTAAAAAAAAACAATCGACAAAAACAAAAATTGTTGATCCAAATAAACATTTAAACAAAGAACATATTGTTTTTTATCCACTTATTTCAAAATTTAGTTAAAAAACAATGGAGAAGGAAAAAGAAGAAATTTCTGAGTTTGAATCTGATGATGATGAAGAAGAAGAAAAAAAAAAGAAAAATCTGAGGAAATTTCTGAATTTTAGTCTTCATCTGATGATGATGATGATGACGAAGAAGAAGAAGAAGAAGAAGGAAAAAAAAAGATAAAAAAGAGGAAGAAGAAGAAAGTATGATTGAAGAATATAGTAGTAATAGTGATGCAGATAATGAGGATGAGGAAGACGAAACAAAAATATTAAAAACTATTATGTTATATAATCAGATTAAAAAAGAAAAGAAAAAATTATTTTTTTTACCTCAAATTAATAAATTTCTTAAATCAAATATGAGAAAAAAACATACTTTATATAACAAATCTTTACAAAAAAAATTTTTACGTTATCAAAAAATATTGTAAGTAAAAAAATTCCAATAAAATGTTCACGCGAATATAAATATATTCTTAAAAAAATAGCATGTAATAGAGTCGATTAATTTGATCTTAAGTTAATGTAATATCACGGTTCCCTCGGTTTCTTTTGTTCTCGCAGGCACATTTAACGTCTAAATTACCTGATCCATAAACATTAGGTACGATTAGTAACTAATCATGCCTAGGTGCGATTAGTAACTAATCATACCTAGGTTCGATTAGAAACTAATCTGCATATCTAATGTTTATGGAAAACACTCGCTTATCCACACGCATACATACTGTAGCACGATTGCAAACTTTAATTTCACAAAAACAATTCTACACATAATTTTACCTATATGCGAGTCACAATGACTTTATTTCATCTTAATCTTTATTCACACTAATGTTAATGTTTAAAGTCTGCACATTTGCCCCTTGCAGAATTCCTCCCACATTTATTTTTGAGACGCTTCTTTCGTAATCAACACACGCATTCACTAACAACATATCTTCTTCGCTAATTGCACATTCATTTATCTTTCAACCTTATCACTACCAATACTCAGCACATTTTCCATACTAACTACTACATAGCTTGAGCCCGATAGGATATTCGAAACTTTTATCTCAGCACCTGCTTCCTCTCTCTGATATGATCTAACTCCCTCTACAGAGCGGTGCCCACTTCTCTTCATGATAGCCTTTTCCGTTAAACCGGCTTCGTACATGCGAGTAACTGCTGTGGCACGCATAGAGTGATTTGTGAAGTTACCGACTAAACCCGCACTCTTGCACATTTCTTTGAACCGCCGTTGAAGTAAATTATGTCCAATCGCAGTCTTGTAGTACCAAATATCCTCTCCATATTGCCATTTCACTTTAGGCCTCAGAAACAGCGCAGGGGAAACAACATCTAGAGAGCTGTAATATAAACAATATAAAAAAAATCAGCATATACAACATATGGAACACCACATTTAAAATATACATTACTCATTACACTCACCACTTGTTTACATAGAAATGGTACATGAAAGTAAATGATCTCTCGTCTAGTGAATCTTCAATGTGATGTACAACTTTCGCTTCAACCTTCCTACGTTTCAAACCGCCTTGGTTTGTCTTCGATATCTTTTCTTTATATGTCACGCACATTGTCCCATCTGGCCTTTCTTCAAATCCAATCTGGTCGTGAGACAATGCACGCAGCTCTTCGCCTCCACGTAAAACAAATAATTTCCCCGACAAATACACAAGTGTGTTAATCACAGCATCTGGGCTGTGTGTTCCCAATACTCCCTTTGCCCACATTTCCTCTTCATCCCTCACAGAAAGTGCGTCAGACTGCTTCTTAAACGGCTGTTGAGATGCTTGCAATTCTTTTAGCCGTCCATCAAGAGTTTGCTGAAGCGGCTTCAGCTCCGTTGAATGAAACACAGATAGTGCTGGATATTTCTCTTTGATGACACGATTCAACCCACAAAACAAACTATATAGCACTTCATGGCGGTAATTAGTCCCATCTCTTTTCTTAACTTCTAAAACAAATCTACTTAGCCAGTAGTTCATTCCATCCACCGTTAGGTCTTCTACCCTTTGAACAAATGGAAATCTGGAGTCTTCTACTTCGAAATCTCGAAACTCATTGTTCCTTGCTTCCGACCACTTACTATAACAATTCCTGCTCCATAATGTGTGTCGTTTCGTATTCGCCGGTACAGTGCCTTCTCTCGTATTCTCGACATCTCTTCCCTACACGAAACTAAAACGTTTATGCGACATACTCGCTCTCGCTAACTACATCTTTACTCGAATTGCACTGCCGAATACGCTCGCCTAAAGCCTTTATATATGCTACCCCAAAGGATTTCAATAGAAAATTAAAAATGTCCCTCAAACATAGTAAAAGTCCCTCGGGACTTTTACATCTTCCTCGCAAACCGTAATGTTACAAAGTAATAGCATGGCGTTTCGGTTGATTAGTGATTAAATGTCCCTCAAGCCTCGGGAGGTTTAGTAAAAGTCCCGAGGGCGTCGCCCTCGGGACTTTTACTAAACCTCCCTCGGCTTTCGGGTACATTTAATCACTAATCAACCTCAAAGCCATGCTATTACTTATAAATATGTGAAGATCACTGTATAGCTGGTGTTCTAGAAAAAGCTTGTAATTATATTACTGCAATTAAAAAAAATGGTGAATAGATTACAATTGGTTGATTCAGTTAAATTAAATTAAATGTTTGAACATATAAAAGCTGCTGGTGATGAAAAAAGATTTTTACAAGGAATAAAAAATCCAGATGAATTTGAACTTAATGAAAAAAAAAAGGATTTAGAAAATCTCTTTACAGATGGTCAGAAACAACGTGTTGGTGAAAGTATGGTGCAATTTAAAAAAAAAATTATTACAAAAGTAAAATTGATACTGAAAAAAAAAATGAAGTAAAAGCAGAGGAAGAGCCGGGTGGAAGTGGAACTATCAATGTAAATGAAATAAAAATAAACATTAAAAAAAAAAAAAAAGGAAAGACTGAAGAAAATATAAAAATGGGCGCAATAAATATTAATAGAGCAGATTTAATATATGATTTATCACATAATGCTGCTAAGCAAACATCTTTTAATTTGTCAGCGAATCAACATGAAGTAGCATTAAAATATTAAAAAAAAAAGATATGCCAGCAAGTTTTATTCGGAATAATTTATTAAAAATAAAATATAAAGGCTATGAGAAACCTTCTTCTGATAAATCTTCTGACAATTATGATCTGGATAATCTTTTTAATGAAGACGAAGAAGTAATGAAAAAAAACACAAAAAACACTCCCACTAACTCCAAGCCCATTTAAATTGGAAAAATATAATCGCGTAAATATACGTGGTAGAAAACAATGAATTGTAAAGATTAATGTTTTTTAAATCGTTTTCTTTTTACAAATGAGATTAATGAAATTGCTGTCAATAATTATTTTTTTTTAAAAATTTTCTTGGGTTCATTTGCTGCCAATCAATTTCCAACAAATATTAAGGGGGGGAAAAATGGATGTTGTTGGATATGGAATACAGATGAAAGTCATGAAGAGGGTCGACATTGGGTTGCAGTATGCTTGGATAATAATAAAATGTATTTTTTTGATAGTTTTGGAAAATCTGTAAATTTTTATAAAAGAAATTATTGGAAAGAATATGCAAAAACAAATAATTTTATTTTTATATATTGTCAAAAAAAATCTTTACAATCAATAATTACTTATACTTGTGGATATTGGTGTTTATTATATTTGTATAATAAAAGTAGAAATAAGAATGAAAATAATAATAAATGGAAAATAAAAAATGTAAAATATAAACGTAAAATAAATAATGATTTAATTTTAAAGAAAAAAATAGATTCAAAGTATGGAAAAATTATTGATAAAATTATATTTAAAAAATGTTGTAAAAAAAAGGAAACTAAACAAAAATGTTGTAATTTTTATAAATCTTTTATTAAAAAATAAATGTTTTTTTCTACTCTCCTTTACAAATAATTTTTAATATTTTACTATTTACGCGTATACCGTTGCATTTTACACATTTGTTTTTGTTTTTTTTAACACTAAAAAGATTTTTTTCCGTCTATTTTTCCTTTTATTATACATTTACCAAACTGAACCTAATGAAAAATGTGTGTCACAACGTGAATGTCTATTTTTTTATCTTTTATATTTTTTTCCAACACCTCCACCTTTGTTTTTTTTATAATTTCTATTGTATTTTACAGAATTAAAAAGTCGTTGATTTTTATAGAATTGCGGATTCCTCCTCGTGAAACCACTACCTCGCTGAGTAGCTCTTTTATGTATCTTACTTAACCCCCAAACACCAGCATTAGCTAAACGCTCAATTCCAAATAATCCTCGTTTTTGTTGCGGCATTTTTTATTTTTTTTACCATATATTCATCATTCCGCTTCTCCCCATCAATCCTCTTCTAAGCTTGGGGTCAACATACGCAGCGGTTCCACCACTTTGCTTTCTTTTTTTTATAACGTCTTTTTCCAAAATGTTTTTTAGTTATTTTCCCTATTTTAGCAAAATCACTAAAAAATAAACCCTCACGTTGTTGTTTTTTTCCCTTTTTACACTAGCACCACCACCTAGCTTTTTTTTCCTTTTTACACTAGCACCACCACCTAGTCCTAGTAAACCTAAGATTGGACCCAGCAGACCAGCCATTCTTTCTTTCTTCTTCCACGTTCGTAACGCAAAATTAGAAAAAACTTCTTTTTTTTTTATTTATATAGTAAAAAAGACAAATTCAATTTTTTTAAAAAAAAAAGTTTTATTTTTTGTTTTTTTATACATCATAAATTAAAGTACTTTCACCTGGAAAAATATTAGTTCGAAGTCGCGAATTTTCATAACTATTTGTACAATTATCAAATAACAAATACCCATATGGGTTTTGATTAACATGCTCCAATACACTATCGAATACTTTTCTCTTTATTTTTTTATTATCACAAATAGTATACATATTTTGTACATCTGCAATATTTTTAAATATTATATGATATTGGCTATTAATACGTGAATTTCGTAATTTTCTATCACCGTACATTAAATTTTGACATATAAAAATTACACTTATATTTTTATGATGCGCATCACGTGACGCATAATTATTTAATTTATCTAAATTCTCTTTCGAAGACGTGATAATAGTCATAAGATCGTCTAAAATTATTAAAGTATTATCGATTAAATTCGTTTGTAATTCATCAGCTGTTGGAATTCCTTTGTTACAATCAATAAAATTAATTTTTATTTGTTTTTCTTTAATAATCATTTCAATTGTTTGATATATTTGTTGTTGTGCCGTGTAGAGATAAATAATTTTATTTATTTTTGGTTCAATCATCACTTCAATAGAATTCAGTAATTTATATATCCAAAATGTCTTTCCAGATTGACTTGGACCGCATAATGTTAACATAAAAGGATGTTGAAATGGTATTACAGCGCTGTTTAGTTTAGCCAGTATTTTCTAAAAAACCATACGGAAAAGTATAGAAATTATCTTTAACAACACGTTTATTAAAAGTAAAAGTAAATATTTTAGTTTCGTCTTGTACAAAAACATGATTTAATTTATCCCTTGTTATTTTATCGTTGTATGTAATTGTAATTTTTTGATTTTTTTTTTCAACACATTTAGATAACGATTCAAAATTTAATATCTTTTTTACATTGGTATTAGTTAAACAAAAACCTTTAATATGAATAACTTCTTTAATTTTATCATTGTCATCATCGTCTTTTTCGGTTAAATTAGTTCGATAAGAATAAGATTTTGGACCAGTAGAACGAAATTGAGTAATCCATTCATTCTCTTTTAACTCATTTGTTAATTCTCCTAAATAATTTCCTGTTTCAATACCGCCTTCGTTATTTTTTTTAACATAAAAAACAGAATCCGTATCAAAATATAAAACACGTTCACCTAATTTATCAATTAAATCAAATAATTTCAAACGAGCATAGGCTGTTACAAAACAGGCAATAATTACATTCCCCGTTTTTAACGGGGCTGTTGTTTCATCTGTTTTCATATAAGTAACTCGTAAAATTTCACCATTAACAAAATCAATACCCGTTAATTTTACATTGGGATCGTTCGCTAATTTTAATAATTCGTCATATTCGGTTACAAAATCAACTTTTGTATTATTCTCATTTTGAACAAATTTTCCCCAAGGCGCATTTAATATTTGTTTAGCTGTACTACGCAATCCTGGATTGTAACAAATCTTATTTTTATCGAGTAAAATACCTTCATTTTCATAATAATTTTTGATATACTCGTCTACTTTACTTTCAATTAATACTTTATTAGCATCGTAACATTCGTTTGGATAACCCGATGCTTCTTGTTTAATTTTTAAAAAACATTTTACATAATCTTGAAATATTTTTTCTTGTCGAGAAAAATCATAAATTTCAAAAAATTTTATCATTCGATACCCTTTTTCAATAGCTTTATTTATTTCAATACTTGTCCACGTCCCCAGTATACTTCGTTCGTTTTCATTATGCAAACAACGAGTTAATTGTGTAGAATCAGCACATGAATAGCATAAGGGAAATAATAATTTTCCATTTATACGCGAAGGTAATACAGGAAAATATAAATCTTTAGGAGGTAAAATACGACATTTCACTAAACCAAATATTTTAGATAGATTTTTATTTTCACATTCATCTTTAATGTACACTGTTGGATGACCAACGGAAATTTATTACTTTTTCTTCACTTTCATTGATATTCCTCAACAAACAAACAAACAGGTGAAGTTCTACCACCTTAAAGCGCATCACGTGGTTCTAAGGGAATATGTTCGTAAAAAAATAATTTTTTCTCATCTAAATCATTTTTACTAATTTTATTTTCCTCTAAAAAATCACATTCCCATTTTTCTACAACTTTGAAGCCATTTTTTTCTAATTGATATGAAAATTTTTTAGTAGCTGAATAAAGATTACAAAATTTCTCATTATTTATCTTATTAATCTCATACGGATAAAAACATTTGGGGCATCCATGATAGAAACATCCATGAAATTGATAAACGGTTTAAAACTCTTTTTTCACCATTTTGTGAACATTTATACTCTAATTCTCCATTACATTGTGCTTCATTGATTTGGTCTAACCAAATTAACGCCGTGAGGCTCTGCTTGACTTTACCCCTGTATCCCGTTGCTGGAATAATTCCCACACATTTTTCCCTTAAAAAATTTAAAAGAAATACTTTCAATGCGAGACTTGCAATTGTAATACACACGTTGTATCGTAAAAAGGAGATATACCGGTTGTTTCGTATATCAAAGAGGAAAACTTTAAACACCCTTTTCTTAAAATAGTTACATCAGACGCGCAATAATAATACATTTCTTCTTAAAATACGTAATGATTTTCTTTCTCCTTTTCCAAATACCATTTTTCAAATTTTTCTTTTTTTTTTCTCCATATTTTCTACATCAAAATATTTACGATCAACAATACGTCCGACGTAATCTAAATCGTACAAACGATACGGGTGAAAACCCTTACACTCGTCATCGAGACCCATTGCTTCGGGTATTTTTGATAGTGACATATGTAAAAATGAAAAACTATCAAAAAAAGAAATATTTTTATCGGTAATTTTCAACATCATCACTTTATTCCCGTTCATAATTGTTTCAGGATAAATTTTCTTTTCTTCCAATAAAAATTTTAAAATAAAAATCCGATCGAATCGACCACCATTATGCGCTAACAAAACTTAATTTTCTTGTAATAAAATAAATTCACATAATTCTTTTACAACGTTATCTCCCTCAAAAATAAATTCACGTTTTCCGCAACAATCACAAATTTTTTGTTGGTCATCTGAATATTTTTCAAATTCAATATTCTCACATTTTTTACATACTTTTTGAACTATACAATAATAGGGAATAATTTATTTATTTTCATCATTACGTGTTTCAAAATAAAAAAAATAAATTTATTATCTTTATATTTTGTTTTTTCTTGTTTTTTTGATAATACAGTCATGTAGCAGTAATGACTTTTATCTTTATAATCATTGCAATGAAAACAGAACGATTTTTGACAATTATGCATTTTCACATTTTTTTTGGAAAAAAAAACAAAACGAGGTACTATTTTTCCGCAAGTATTACAATAAAAATAATATTGACACGGTGTTAATCTCTCATAATTGGATTGTTTTGGTTTAAAAATTCTATTGGTAAGATGACTTGAAAAACATTGTTCGTTAAAAAATAAAATGTTAACAATTAGAACATTCAATCTTTAGCTCACGCTGACATTTAGTTTGTCTAAAACATCTTTGACATGTTAAATTACTATTACACATATGATTATCTTTATGTTCAAAATGTCTGAAATAACTCAAACATTTAACACAAAAGGATGAAGGGTTAAGTTTAGAAAATTTACACATTTTTAAAACAACGTCATAATGATTATTATTTAACCATAAACAATTACATTATTTGTTAATTTTATTAAATTACCGTTATCATCCGTACGAGAATCATAAATAATACAATCATCAAACTTATCAGAATATACTACCAAATCAACACCCTGAACTTTAAGAAACTTCTCATAAACATTACGAAAATTATTTGTTTTCACCTCTCCTTCAGGAATTCCGCACTGTTGATAAATATTACGAATTTCATCGACGGTATAAAGTTCATCTACTCCCTTATGAGGAGTTCTTTCCATTTTTATATATTTATCATCTTTTTTTAAATACGAAATTCCGACCAATAAACTAACTACAAAACAACAATTTTTAATAACACGATGTAACCTATCACATATTACATAAAAAAAACACTCAATCGATAATTACGATTATATTTTTCAATGTTTTTATTTACACCTCCTCCATCATCATTAGTAGCATTACCTAATTTTCTATAAATATGTTTTTTTCTTAAATTCTTATTTTTTTCTTATTTCTACTAAAATTTTGCGAATAGGGAAATGTTTGTATAACTACATTCGTTTCCCATCCGTTAGCTATTAAAAATGTATTACTTTGCATCATCTTTTCAAAAATATTCAATAAAAATTCAACATTAAAATGTTTTAACGGAAGTACAACAGTAGAGAAATATGTTTTCGGAGCATGACTAAAAATAAATCTAACATAACCATTTTCTGACGTAGTAGATGCTCTAGTTAAAAGTTCAACCCATACATATCTTGAATAAACATCAATACAAACCAACCAATAACGAAATTGTTTATTATGTCCTGATAAATCTTTATTTTCTGCTAAATCAATACACCATTGTTCATTTTTTTCACTTACATTATTAATATTTAATCGTTTATATTTTTTTTAATACTTCTATGTTGCTTATATTTCTCTAAATGTTCTTTTTCTAATGTTTCTCCTTTCAATAATCTTGCAGCTTTTCTTATGAATTCTTCTGAAAACTGTCTTCTTTTTTTTCTCATTTTTTCCTGCAACAAAAAATTATATTTTCTCAATTAACGCTGTAATATCTTCCACTTCACCAGAAATTAACATACTAACAAAATCAAATTTATCCTCATCTTTTAACCCTGCATTTATATTATCATTGTAACGACAAATACAATCTTCCAAACTTAATTTACCCGAACTAAAATAATATAATAACTCAACTAAAGCTGCATCATTTATTTTTTTTTCTTCCCTTTTTCGATTTTATTAAAATCTAACTCACACTCAACAACAAGCGATGGAGATGTTTCAACGGTTTCTAACTGCTTCTTCTTCTTCTTTTCCACAGTTGTTTCATTTCTATTTTTTCTTTTTTTAGTTGTTCCTTTCACAGCATGATAAAAATTTCCCAACTGCTTTGCAATTTCACCCAAATTATCTGATTTTTTAAACGAAAAATTTCCCCATTGATCATCCCATCGGTCTAGCTCCGGCGAATTGAATTCGTTGTAGGTTATATCTGCATTCAACTCTGCTTCTTCATTAAACTTTAAATCTTCCTCGGGAAGAATAACCGCTTTCTTTTGAACAACAAGTTCGCCCGAACCAAAATCATTATTGCGTAACACAAGGCGCATAAGGTCTTTCTTGAAATTCATATATTCGGAAACAACCACAAATATTTGAGATGACCAATCACTTGTTGCATTTGTGTCATTGAGGGCATTAATCAATTCTGGAGTGATATCCATATCCAATTCCATTTCGCTGTTCACTAAAAATTTCAAACATTGCTTACTAGTTGGATAGACTTTAGCTAGTACTGCTTTTTCATATTTTTTTTTCAATGCTACGATTTTTTGTGATAAATCGGGATACTTTACTAGCGAATGCTCGTATTGTGTTTACTCTCTCAAATACAATTCCATCTTTCGCTGAATAACAGAAGTGAAGTTTACTCAAAAAAATAGTTCCATATATACCATTTTTTTTGTAAAAAAAAATTATTTTAACCCATATAAGGTTAAAGAATCATTATAAAAATTTACACATTCAACAATATATTTTTCGGAAAATTTATTATTTTTACATAAAAAATATAATAAAAAAAAAATTCTCATTTTTTTTCCCTTTCAGATTCACAGAGTGTTACTGTTCAAATCTAATTCAGCTAATACATTTGTATTCAAATATACGTACTCTACAAATCTAATTATAATTTCTGTTACTTCTTCATTAATTATTTCTACAAAACAATTTTTTTTTT
This sequence comes from Paragorgia papillata, assembly GCA_035771165.1. NCBI lineage: Eukaryota > Metazoa > Cnidaria > Anthozoa > Scleralcyonacea > Coralliidae > Paragorgia > Paragorgia papillata. Next base: position 976,245 of record JAWNZC010000215.1, on the reverse strand, counting down.
CGTATTTAAAATAGTTTTTTGATGAATAATCAGACTATTACATAATGTTGCTATTGGGATTATTTGTTTAATATTTTCCATTTTTTTTTTATTATTTAGTTTAGACAGCGTATAATTACAATTTCTTAGATAATTTACTTCTTGTCTACAATTTTTGAATCTACATATATCATTTGTTCTATACACAAAAGCATTTTCGACCCTATAAAAACCAAAATTAAGATCGTATTGTAAATGATCGCGGATATAGATATCGAATAAATCCATATTATATTTAGCGCTGATATCACTTGCTAATACACCGTTTGGATTATGCTTATCGCAAAACATTGAAAAAATCACTGCTAAATTATAAATTAAATCAGTATTAATCCAAAAAGTATCGTTTAAATCATCAAATAGCATTATATCATTCGCATCATAATCCCAACAATGATAAAAAAGATATGGGGAAATTGAATATATAAAAAAACATATCGATAAAAATGCATTGCCATACGTTGCATTTATGTAGGAAAAAAGCGAGTGTTTTTTCCCCCCGCTACAGGCGCATACATTTCATCTGTTACGTCATTTATACTTCCAATTAAATGAAAATCATCATTCTTCGTATTATTTGAAGGTTTAATCCTAAAATAATATTTAATTTTATCATTTACAGGTAATACAGAACAACAATAATCTGAGTTAAATTGTAACATAATTTTTCTTTCATCCGATTGTTCAGAATAAACTATTCCGCATTGTCCCTTACCGATTATATAGGGTAACAGAAAATCCATAGTTCCTGCACGTATGACTATATAAGGATGTAACCATTCTTCTTCTTCTTCTTCTTTTTCAAAAACAACTCCATTGTATAAAAATAATTCAGGTACCCAATCATCATCATCATCATCTCCTTGTTTATTTCCCCTTTCGATAGAGTAAATACAATGTCCTTTATAATGGTTTAATAAACCAAACATCCAATACAAAAGACCAATTGCACCATGATTAAAAGTCTGCACAGCATACACATTAATCAAAACACTTTTTACAACTAAAGCATTTCTTATTTTTATTTTATCCTCCTTCGACATATTTCCTTTACACGTATTCATTGTTATTAAAAAAAAATTTTGAAATCTTTCTTTTAAATACCTTTCTTTTTTTTAAATAAAAAATACCCATATTTGGAAACAAAATATATTATATATAGAGAGGGGTTTAATAAAAAATCAGCACCCAAAAAAATAAAAATGGCTAAAACAACTAGCGAAAATGAGGTGAGATTTGATATGACTGATAAAGAACATAACGTAATGATGCGTGAGATCAGCGAAAGGGCATGGAAAGGTTATTTGGAGAAAAATAAGGAACTACTAAAAAATGAACCGTTCTCTCTAAATAATGGAAAACTGGGATTTATCAACGGATTAGTGAAATATATGCGTACTTGGCCAAAAGATAAAGCAGGCGAATTCAGTTTCACTATTGATTACGCGGGATTCTTTACGTCCGATGAGGATGAAACATCGAAGAAAAACCGAACGGAAAAATACGAAACTGCAAAAAAGGTGGATAGAAAAAGAAAAATTACAAGCGATAACGTCGAGAGTAAATTGATGTGGTGCGATGTATGGGATACATCGGTTACGCTTGACGCGTTTCTATCTACTGTTTATGAAGTTCACCCCGAAGTACGTAGCGAATTTGTTCGTTTTTACGTTGTCATTAATGCAATAAAAAAAAAGGGGATTTACACGTCTTTAATTTTTTTTTTAAAAGAAAAGTTCCCTCTGGTGGACAACAATAGAATCTAAAGGTCTTGAATGCGTAGTAACGACTGACAAACCCAACATATTAGTATGGAATGGAAATGCAGCAGATCTTGTGAAATTTTTAAACAAATAATTTTATTTTTTTTTAGAAACTGAATACAATCTTGTAAAAAAAAATTTTTATTTTATTTAGAACTTTCCATTCAACAATTTTCCATTTCCTTATCATTTTATTATTAATATATGTAAAAAATCTTACACTGTATCACATTATGAACTGTAAATTAATTAATTAAAAAAACTGTTAGTTCAATCTTCTTTGTCTTTATTCATTTTTCTCTTCTCATTAATTTTAAACAAATCAGTTTTAAATTCTTCACTTTCTTCCATAGATGTAATATCTGCATTCAATTCTTCAATAGAATAATTATTAGGAATAAATTCACTATCATCTGATTTAAATTCACGATTTATCCGGCTTTCTACCATTTGCTTTGACTCGTCTTTACGCCAGGGTTTTCCATCAACTGGATACAGATGTCTCTGCCCGCATAACTCACACTTCATACAGCCTGCTTCGTCAGCTTTCCGCTGTTGTTTTCCCCACATTCTTCGGTCATAACGCACCCAACTTTCCCAATCTGTTTCCTGATCAAAGTTCTGGACAAAAAAAACAACATTTTTAGTTTATTTTCTCTTTATTCGATCATAATTATCTTTTGCCCAAACTTCTCTTCTTGTACACATTCCAATACACGTAGAAAAATCACGTCTTTTTTTTCGTTTCTTTTTTAGAAATCTAAAACGTTTAACTAATGTCCAATAATATCTCGTTCTCGCGGATCCCTTTTGAAAAACTCCTTTTACATCTTCATGAAAATGAAAATAATCTTTTTTCACATGAGTAATTTTACCCACTCCCGAACTTCCCCACAATATATCTGATACCTCATTAAATTCAATAAAATTTCTTTCTTCACTTTGTGGATCTCTATTTCTTTCTTCAACCATAGTTAAAAACTCTTTTTCATCATTTTTCTCAGCCATTTTTTTTTTAACAAAAAAAATGATTTTATTTTTTAAAACACTTTATTATATAGAGAATTTTTAAAAAAAAAAAGTACATTATATAGAGAAATGTTTTTTAAAAAAAGTACATATATAGTGTTTTAATTAAATTACAATATTATACATTTTCTAATTTTTTTTTCTCCAATCTTCTGTATAGGTATACATTCCAATATCCTGAGTAAAATCATGATCTTTTTTTTTGGAATATTTCTAACTAATGTTCGATAGTATCTATACTGGTTTACCAAATTCCCAATTCCGTACATCTCAAAAAAAACCATATCCTCACAATTATTGAAATAAATTTTTTTTACATCCGTAACTTTAATACGTGAATCTGGACTTTGTTCCAATAAACTCGATATTTCATTAAAATCAATAAATGTTCTTTCATTAACATTTTTATCACTATAGTTAAAATTAAAATTCATTTTTCCATTCTTTATCCACTTTTCCATTATTTAAATTTTTCTTGAAAATGAAGACTACCCAAAGCTCGTTCGATATGCTTCTGCATATAATCTAGTCCTGATTGTTTGAAACGTTGTATGTTTATAAATATGACTTTTCGTACTTCTTCTTTCAAAATTGCACATAAATCCAAACCAATTTCATGCTGAATACTAGCTTCCTTCAACTTTTCATCCAAAACTCGCTGTGCTTCATCAACTATTTTATTTATTTGAAACATATCTTGAACATATTCACATAAATTTTCTTCACTATCTTTGTTTAATAATTCATGATATTCTTTATAAACAAGTTTGCATAATAGTTCAATTCTTTTAAACGACCCCATTTTTTTTCAAATTTTTTCTTTTAAAAATCCAATATATCGTGACCAATTAAAATCTTCACGAACATTCTTAGCTCTTAAGGATAAATGCACACATATTTTTACATCTTTATAAGGTTTTACACCATTTAATTAAATAATTTGATCAACTACATATTTCTGTTTTTCTAATAATTCTTCTTCTTCTTCTTTATACCATTTATTTAAATCTAAATTTTTATCTTTTTTTAATAGTTCATTTAAATTAAACAGTTCTTCTTGTTTTTCTTCCATTTTTATTTTTTTCAGGTCCAAATCTCAAAAATGTTCACTTCTTCTTCTTCTTCTTTATTTCTTTTCTCCTCTCTTTTCTTTAACAACAAAAGCACTTTCTTTTTTACCACTTTTTCGATCTTTCCAATCACAAGCTTTTTTATTTCTAATTGAATGTCTTCGATAAGTTCAATTTCAGTCAAATACTCATTCAAAAAACACTGCACATGACCCGATAGTTCTTCTATTTGTACACATAATTCACTTGTCACATGATCAACTACTAAATTCATATTAATAGGTTCACCGTCTCTTATCTTATCCATCATTAATATATCAATATAAGTAGGTTTATTTTCAAAGTTAAATTCATCCAGTTTCATTTTCAGTTCAAAAGGGTTTTTTTCCTTCATTTTGACTTTCGGCTATTTTTTCTTCTTTTGCTTTTTTCTTCTTTTTCCAAATGACCCATCACTCCATCATTCCATTACCATTGTGTTGGATCTTCTACGATTTCAATCTTCTTGTATCCAAAATCTTCCAAACTTCGTTTCACTGCAACATTTATTTCAGCCTTCAAAATATCCAATACGTTTACTGTAATTACATCAGCAAGTTGAATTTCACTTAACTTTTCATTCAAAATTTCTTGCACACAATCAGCTATTTTCTCAATATCTTTTTCAATATTTTCATAACTCTAGACCATATTGTAGGAACACAAACTATCGATGAATCGATAGCAGCTTTCGCAAATGTTTGAAACTTCGTTGATTGCTCTACATTCATAGTTGTGAATGAATGAATTGTAAAAAATACCTATTCCTTTTATATCTTTTGTTTTTCCCTTTTTTCCAATAATTTTTTTATTTTATGCTCCACAACAAGTCTTATCTTCTCATTCAAATACCAAATTATTTCCAATTTAACGTCTCCAAAAATTTCAATGTCTCGCAAATGTTCATCCAAAAACCATTGTGTATAGCCAGCTATTTCTTTTACTCGCTTACTTAAAGCATGTTGAACAAATTGTATCACTGAAGAAAAACAAATTACATGTTGATCCTTTATCTTTTCCAAAATTAACGAATCAATTCTTGATATACCAGTCATTATTCCTTTTTAAAATATTTCTCAAAAGAACCAATCTCTTCAGTAAAGTTATAACCTGTGTCGCTTAACGTCCATATATATCGGTGCGGGTAAGCTGAAGCACCTGACAAGGCGATTACGTCAAAAAAACCTTTATCTTCATTTTCTTCAAAATAATTTTTTATTACACCAATTACTTTAAGTTTAATATCTGTAATATTTTTCAACATTTCAGGTATTGTTACAAACGCTTCATATTTTGCAGGAATAAAATTAAGATCAATTTCTATATCATGAACTAACATCTCTATTCAAGTTTCTTTTAGTGTTTTCATGTTTTTGCCATTCAATATCTTTTTCCTGTTTAATTTGTTTTCCTAAATTTTTTATAGAAAAAATGACCATAGACGGCTACGTTCCCTGTTGCTGCTGCTATCAACAAATTCCTCACGAATCTCTGCAACGGTTCTATTCTTATCATGAATGTAAAATTCACATTATCTATTGCGACGACTATAGAAAATGCTATAAATACAAAATACAAAACATAGTGTTTAATAAATGTAATAATATTCTCAACCAAAAATGTATAAATAGACGAAAGCGATGGATGAAAATATTTTTAAAATGAAAAAACATACTTTTTTAAAACTATTAAAAAATGATGGTAAAAAACTATAAGTTAACAAAATTTTATTTTAAAATTTCCATATATGGTAATCTCTTCAAAAAATTAAAATTATTTTCTCTCTTTTTTTGGGTAAAAAAACTATATCTACACAATAATTATATAGTTTTTTTCATTTTTATTTTGTACTCCTATCTGTATACATACACTTACTACTTCTATACATAAAAAAAATTTTAACAAAAAAAATATGTTTTTTTTCTCTAGAAAAATTCGAAAAATAATCATTTTTTTTATTTTATTAATTTTTTTTACACACATACAACAACAAAAAACACCCAAAGGAACCAAAGTGGAAAGGTGCTGGTTTCAAGTGTACCAGATGATCCGGGTTCGACTCCCGGCTGTGGGAAAATACACACACACACACACAAAAAAAAATCCCCAACCCACCCCGAACACAAACCACACCCATGAATTAATTAAAAAATAAAGTAGCCAACACCCACTTTCTAACACCCTCCGTCCAAAATCGACTTTAATTTATTCCTACTTTCACCTGATTGGTTGAAAAAAAAATAAAGCAATGTGATTGGTTAATCACTAGTACCCAGTCTCCAACACACAAAAAAAATATTCAGTTAATTAGTACACTACTTCCGGTTGACGAATTTTAAGACTAGTTTTTAAATTTTTTTAAGGCAAGAAAGCCGGACGACAAACTATATCAGACTGGGAAAGTAGAAGACCGTCAAAATCCGTCAGTCAGAAAGCTTTCGTCTTCTAATAAGAAGACTTTATCGAGTTATAAAAAACAACACTTGGAAAAGGTTGATAAAGACACTCTAAGGAGAACTCGGCAACGCCTCGCTTCTTTACGATTTTCTCGTGATCTTCAGAGATTTTTTATAGAGCTGGCGACTTCAGAAAACAAAATGTTTGTAGATTTTCATGACCATGTGTATTGACAGTCTTCTTTATTTTATTGCCAAGTGTTCGTGCCGTACGCCTGGAACGTCTTTAATTCAGACTGCTAGAAAGCTACACTGAACAGTCATTGTCTAGGAATTATTGTAGTTCAGAACTACAATAAGAGTATGAAAAAGGTCCCGGGCCGCTCAGCAACAAACATAAATAATATATATGGGAAAACCACCGAAATCTTTTGTTTACACAAACTCGAGTTTTTCGTCGATATGGCTCCATATCCAGTATTGTTAAATACTTATAGCTCTACAAACGTGGGAAGTTTCATGCTTGTATCACAAAGTGCACAATTTTTCCCACTATCCCCTATACAATACCTTATGTAGCCAGTCCACCCACAAGCAGCCAAAGCAAACGGCATCCTGGGGTGTGTGAGAAGAACCACCAAAAGCATTAATGCCATCACCAACATATCACGCACCATCTACCTGGCAATTGTCCGTCACCCATCTTGGGTATGCGACGCAAGTTTGGGCCCCTAAAACAGTAGAGCTGATCAAAACCATTGAATGAACACAACGACGCGCTATACAACGGCGTTTCTGATTGGCTGCCGTGCGTGCTCCATAACTCGATGGAGCACGGTAATTTCAAACGTAATGAGAAACGCATTTTTAATCAGCGAAATAAATATTGTTTTCCGTTGTCTTGTGTCTGAAGACATGGTTCATGGTTTGGCAAGCTCCATTGCGTTATGGATGCACTTGGAGAAGTTGGAGAGCACTCGAAACTCTAAAGTTATTCGCCGCGGCTACGCGTCGACCAACGCTTACGCTTTTTACCTGCCCTCCGAACTTCCCGCGTGCATCCATAACTCGATGGAGCACGACAAACCCCGCATGAACCATTTCTTAAAATATAATTTTCAACCCATGACCTCGTGAAAAACAAACCTTATTACGGATTGATAGGCTACAGTGTTTAAATATCATTAAATAAATAAAGGTTTAACAGAGCTTTCACCGTATACTAAAAGTACAAATACACTCCCACTAAAATGTTAAATAGTACCTTGTATTGGCCGTTCCATCTAGTGCCCTGACGAAGCAAGACACAATCATCCATTTTACAGAAGGAGATTCTTTTTAGCGGGAAAATAGTGCAAAGTCTGTTTAAATTAAGAAGAAAACTAGTTATTCTAAATCTAGAAAAAAACCTGAACAAACGAGCGTAATAAGGCATTTACTGCATAGCTTTGGGTTCATTTTATTTGTTGCTTTTAGCCCTGAGAGTTCCTAACAGAAAGACTGAAATTGTAAACCTAGAATGCACTATACACTTTGGGGGATAATATTCTTTGAATAGTTCTACCAGATTCCAACCAACCTCAGAATTTGGCAAAGCAACAGAGATTGCCCTACCAGATTTGTAAAATGTCATATTAATAGCGAAGCGCGCAGTTACTATTTATAGACCAAAACTCAGACAAACAAACCGAAATTGAATCTCGAGAGATTTCTAATGAGCAATTTTCGTTTGTTGGAAATGGAAGAATAAATTATAAACTCAGACAAACATGAATTTTACGTCATCCGTGCGCGTCGCTATTCTGGCTATCAAACCAGCAGATTTGATAATTTCCTTTGATTACTTTAAATACTTTCTTTGATTACACTATGCGAAGTGTTCCTGTTTTGTGTTCATGATTTTCTTGGAATTTTCAATTGAATATTTTTCTCAAGATTTGTCGATACAATGTAAAAGTAGAATTATTGCATACTATAGCTAGTGATGATGGAGAGTATATATATATATATATATATATATATATATATATATATATATATGATGATGATGATGATGATGATAATGATATGATGATGATAAAGGTTGTTCTCCGAGTGAACGAAGCCATACCGCGCACGTAGAAAAGTTACTTGACCACGGCTGGATTTGAACTTACCAGTCTGATACTCTACGAACCGAGCCACGCGGCCGTCAACACCGGAGAAGGTTGAGGGAATGGGGTTTAAATAGTGAATTTTGAAACTATCTCGCTTCATCAAGCCAGCATTGACCAGACTGTAAAATTGGCCAACTGTGCGGAGAATTTTCGATCGTCATTGCCGTTTTTGCGCGGACAGATCGCCAAAATTGCGTAAAATGCGCAGGAAAATGGCAAAAATAGTGAAAAAGACATGTTTTCAGTCAATTTTTGGCAAAATGCGCGGATTTCGCCAAATTTGCGAAAAATTGCGCGGGGAATATATTCGCAGGCCAAATTTTACGGTCTGGAGCATCGAACTGTACTCACTTCAGACGTACCATACAATGTGAAAATTGATACTCGGGTAATTAATTTCCACATTGTATGGTACAGACTGTCTGAACTGGGAGCAGTGGGCAATTCTAAGTGCTTAAGTATGTAATTTATGAAAATCAGCTAATTATTAGACTATATTGCAATATTCAATGAAAAGTTGGGACTATTTTTTTAATTATTCCATATAATTCTATCTATTCATATATTCTATAGGATTTACAGAGATTATGTTATATAATATATACCCAATCCAAAAGAATATGTTCTATCCTTAGAAGTTGAATATATACAGAAATCAAAACAACAGCCAGAATACAGAGTGTAGATACCAGTCAATGGCAAAAATTGTTAGAATTTAACCTGCTGTCTTCAATTATGTCAGTTACAAATAAAAATAAAATTTAAACAGTTAAAAATAGAAATTAAACAATCTTTGTGAGAAACCAGGTAAATTATCATGGATAAGACATGGTGTATATATTGCTACTCTGCAGGTTTAATTTATAAGGTGTAAACCAGTCAAGTTCTTTATCATAAATTGAGGTTATCACCAGTGGCATAGCCAGGGTCTTGGGTTGGGGGGGGGCAAGAACCTCAATCTCCTAAGAAGGTCTGGGAGTATGGTCTCCCGGAAAATTTTGCATTTCTAGGGACTCTGAAACACTATGTCCTGCATTTTGAGACAATCATTTAAGAGTAATCTGAAAGCTATAAATTACATAATAAATTTTGTTGTTGTAAAACCAGAACATAGACTGATACATGTCAAAATATCTTTAGATTTATTTATAAACAAGTTGGAGGCATTTTGTATAGACCTTTAGTATTGTAATTTATAGCATACGCATGCCTGATATATATATAACACATTACTAGTCTACTCACTGGGCTTTAAAGCAACTGTACCCCCCCCCCTTACTACAAGTTTCTCCACGGATTTAAACGTTACACGAGAACGGTCTTGGAGACCATTGGGGGTGACCCCCCCCCCCCCCTCACCCTGGCTACACCACTGGTTATCACATATCTCTTAGAAAGAAAATAAGAACATAAGATGAATAGGAAACTATATGGGCACCACAAAGAGTGGGTATTAAATTTTTTTGGATAATTAGGGTGGGTATCTCCCCAATACTAAAAAACTGTAAGTAGAAAATATGAAAATATGGGGTCACCATGACTTAATGTGGGTATCTCCACAACATTAAATAATTATAACTATAAAAATATGGGGTCACCACTTAATGTGGGATCTCCCTGAAAATATAATTATAGAAAAATGGGTCATAAATATTTATTTGAGGAGATACCCACTCTATGTGGTGACTCCATATAGTCTCCTTTATGTCTTATTGATGAAAATAAAGATATATCTACAAAAGTTGTGATAACCTCAGTTTCTGATAAAGAATTTGACTGGTTTACACCTTAAACCAGAGAAGCAATATACACCATTTGACTGGCATAGTGTTAAACTTAAACCAATGCTTCTCAACCAGGGTCCATATGCACTCGCAGAGGGGAATAACAAAGTCTTGGGTGTGAATCTTAAAGAGAAGGGGAATTGGGGGTGAATGGCTTACAATGGAGAAATCTGCTCCAAAGGAAAAAAATGTATTGAACATTAAAAGTCTGAAATTAGCATGCATGTGGAACCACAGTGAAATCCCTGATTGTCAAACTTTGGAAACCCAGCTATGTATTTGTATATTAAAGTTGAATAACAAGAACATTAAAAGAGGCAAATGTTTTTTATAAGGGGTTAAAAAAAGAATAGAATCAATAGATTAATTGTTAATGATTTAATCATTAACTATAATAGAATTTAGATATGCCAAGATCTGGCAAGAAATAAAAGATGTGTAATCCGACACCAGCTGACTAGTGAACTGCGCAATTGTATAATATTGTCTCAAATTTCAGTAAACTGTTATGTTATACTGTTAGTGTTATACTATTGTTAGGAGAGAGGTAGCCTGCGGTCATGCTCTATATAAGGCCTGATTGCAGGTTAAGGGAGACAAACTTAATATGTACTCACTTGTAATTCAGTAAATGTGCATGAATAAAAACCACAATGTGAGTAAAATGTACTCAGACCACTTCAGTCATTAAATAAACATCCACTTCTGATTTGAACTGGAAAACAATGAATTGTAATAAAATTCAGATTTGAAATATTAATAAACTAGATTACTATAAAATTGGCATTTACAGTTAACAACAAAATTACAATTGATTGGTTACAAATATTGATTGGCTTAATATTACTTGCTTGCAGAAAATTATAAGCTTTATCTTTTGAAGATGAAATGCAGTCCAGCTATAAACTATTACAAATATTTAAATATTAAAATGTTTGTTTCCGAAAAATAGTCTATATTACTATCAAAACGAACGACAACAAAGCTTGCTGTCAAGTTTCAACCACACAAAGGCTATAAATACGACTGAGTAAACATATAAACAGAGTAAAATGGCTATAAAATGGTTCAAATTTTCGCACTAAATAGAAGTACAGAAGCATGGAAATTACTTAGGATTTACTCTAGTACTGTACCTTAAGGCTTAAGGTGGCTCCCTATAGTTTCAATAAATGCGCGCTATTTCATACGCTCATCATCTAATGTTATTCATAAGTTTAAAAATTTGTTAGATAATTACTAAGTAGACGTTACTATAGCAGAACTATCGCAGATATGAAATATCTATCAAAAAGTTCAATTATTTGCTGTTACCATGGTAATAATGACGTTGGAACTTTGGTATATTTTCAAATATTGCATCATTGAAGCGGCATGTCTTCAGTTTGCTTCGGTGAAATTTTTTAAAAAATTGCTGAGATGATAGATACTGTTGTGCAGAATATCGATGCACAAAATCAGAGAGGGTTGTATGGACAGATGTTTCGCTATGAAAATTATCGATTTAAAAAAGTTCTGTCTTATGAAAATTTTTTAAAATTATATATACTTTAGAACTTCTTATAAGCTACTTATTTACAAAATTGTAGCAAAATTCACCGAAGAAAACGTCTACATGTCTAACATCTATGTCGACGCGGTCATAGAATTTCGAAAAGACAAGATCGCTATTTACGCATGGGTAGCGATACTATTTCTAATCACCAGTCCCCTATTGAAATTACCGTAGGGAGCCACCTTAAGCTATATTTTTAAGCCAGAGTCGACACACGTCTGGTGTTACTTGTGATGTGGGCCGCCCCCCCCATTTTATGTGGGTGGGCCGGAATAACCCACCCCCCCTCTCTCTTCAAAAACTCAACTGTTTAGTCTGCCAATAACCTGAATGTCCGGCAGCGCGGTCAGAGGTGCGGGCGAGCGAGAAGGCGAGAAAAATAAAGGCCTGAGGAAACTCTTATTAATAAAACCGTCTTCTGCCCACTTTGTTATCAGTTTTAAAAATTAACAAGATATGATTGACATGTGTTGTCAAAAGAACAAAGCGTATGTTTTGATTTCATCCCACCACAGGTGGCCCAAGCTCAGGTTGTGGCCGGCGCCGTGCGGGCAATTTAACGTTTTTTTATGTTTCAAACTTTCAAGTAATTTAGAACATTAAATGAACTAAAATACGAAAGATTTTTCAATAAAATAACTTTACCTTGAGTTCGTGATGTGTTGTCTTCTATCTGTGTGTTTCTTGTATTGATTTGAAGCGATTTATGCATATTTTTGATGTGTTGTCTTCTATCAGTGTGTTTCTTGTATTGATTTGAAGCGATTTATGCACAGTTTTGCAAAAATATGCATAAATCGCTTCAAATCAATACAAGAAACACACAGATAGAAGACAACACATCACGAACACAAGGTAAAGTTATTTTATTGAAAAATCTTCCGTATTTTAGTTCATTTAATCATTTAATGTTCTAATTTAATTGAAAGTTTGAACGTTAAATTGCCCGCACGGTGCCCGCCACAACCTGAGCTTGGGCCGCCTGTGATCCCACAGAAATATAGTCTTTCTCCGCGTCTGGTTTTAGTCCAGACTAGTCTAGGTAGACTTGAAATAAATACACGAGCTCGAATTGAAGGCGTTTTTCCATGGTATCTAGACCCGATCTAGAGAAGAAGTCGAAGAATTGGAAAATACGATAAGAAACCGAGAAATTTGAGAGTATACATATGTTACGTACAACATCTTCAGAGACTAAATTACAATCACAGTAAAACTAGATATTTGAATTTACATACGTGTATGTAAATTACATGTATGTAAATTCAAATATCTAGTTTTACTGTGACTGTAATTTAGTCTCTGAAGATGTTGTACGTCATACAACGAAACGTTAGATCTTAATAAATATTTTAAAAATGCCACTGCTTCGTGTTTTATTCTGGGCTCTTATATTCATCAATAGATTAAGCTTTCCGATTTTCACGATTTGATAGCCGCCTTGATATATTTTCGACTAAATTAATAAAATATATAATTTTGTAGCACAGGCTAGAACGTTGGAGAAAAGGATCGACTGGATATTGATGTTTTAATATATTAAAAACAAACGCAATAGTTTGGGAATTATCTTATACAGTTTTAGAATTTAAATTTTAGAATGCAGGTATAGGCCATTTAATATATTGATACATAATTATAAACACGTCTCAACTTAACCGTATAAACTCAGTCATCCACAACTTAGAATAACTGCTCCGAGATTCCCGTTTTGTAACTTACGGGTCCATGCACTTTTCTGACAACCATTGTTCAGCACTGCCATAAACAACTTGGACTTTCGCATCAGCTTCGCCTTCAGTAGCCATCGTCCCTGATCATCGAACGAAGGACTCAATTAAACTGCTTTTCTCAAGGTCTCCACCTGCTAGAACGAAATTCCTCACCGCGCCATGTTGAAGTCAATGAAGTTCAGAGAACACAAATGGCAATATCTGATATATTAGACTTTTACCACAACCATTGGGCAAAACAGCAAAGACATCTTTCGAATGCACGTCGTTTGTTCTTGTTCAGCCGAAATGTGTCAACGAATTTAACAAAGCGGTTTCGAAAAATCCTTCTATGGTTTGATTTTCCGACATAATAAATGATTAAATGAATGAACTGGTCACAGAAACGTACACGATAAACAGATTCGAGAAATGGCGATGACCTTGTCACGGTGTGCACCTTGACGGTGCACCTTTAATTTGTTTATCTCAATCAGCAACCAATCAAAATCCTTACTTCAGATGGATGGAGTCCCGACGGTTTTAACAAGAGTTTCAAAACTCAGGCCTTCATTTTTCTCGCTTTCTCGCTCGCCCGCACCTCTGCCCGCGCTGCCGGCCTTTATTTGTTCCCGCCTTCCGCTAAACCCTGACATTCAGGTTAGTCTGCCAACTGTGGTTTTCATTCCTTCAACATCACTATTACGTGTTTCTAGAACTATTAAGTGTTTGAGGCAGAAAGTAGTTAATGTTTCATTCTATTTCTTATGTATATATATAGCTGGCACTTTGATTGCTAGTGTTATGGCCGAGGTCATGGCATTGTTGATTTTAGAGGCGAGGAGCCAAAAAAAATAGACTGGGTACAACACTACGAGGCTGGCTATTTATTAGTCAATTTTCGTGGGTGTAGCCGAGCAAATAAGTGCTAAGAGAGGATCGATTAAGCAATATTATACCATGCATCCAGCTTTAAAAGAAAAATATATAGTCCTTAGTATTGGTAACAATAAAGTCAATATTAATTTTTAACGTTTTGCTGACACCCAAAAATCACCACCGCGTGTAGTGTGTTGTTTTAACCCCCCTGTTTTTACAGTTTATATCATCCCGGCATACCGGGGATGTCGCGGTGGCCGGGGATTAATTTCATTCCGGGTTTATATGGATCAAAAAAAGTGTTCGTCCCGGTTGACCGAGATGAATTTCATCCCGGGTCAAAAATCACGGGAATTTTCCTAATTCTACTAAATTATAGAAGTTATTTCGTGTGAACGAAATTCTGACCGTAATATTCAAAGTTACAAGCATTGCAGTTCAGTAAACTTCATCCCGGTCTACCGCGGGTCATTTGTCCCACCTGACCAGGGTCCCACCGGGGTCCCGGTCAGGCGGCACGTCCCGGTCTCCATATGAACGTAACTTGGAAAATAACAGTAAATTATCTACAAGACGAGATTCCGGTACAGTGGAACACCACGGTATACCGGGATCATGATAGACAGGCCCTGCAGACGCAGTGAAAAAGATAAAGTTGTTCGACAACAATGCGCACGAAAGTGTCTTAAATGTCATGTTTATTAGACACGTTAATATTTTATATGTTTATATCTCCTCTCGTATGATAATAATACATTAAGCAAACACGGCAACGCTAAGTCTAGCCATACGACTCCATTAGTTCAAAACACGGTTTTTAGCCAATCTATATTTAGAGTTGTTTTGTCATGGCAAATAATATAAAAGTCTACACCTTTTTCAGGTCAAATTCAGAAACTTCCAAACGAATTTCAGACACTTCCAAATGATATTCAGATTGTCTAAATGATATTCAGACATTTCCAAATGAATTTCAGACATTTCCAAATGATATTCAGACATTTCCAAAATGAAGCGAGAGGCTAAAGTTCGCTTGAACAGTAAATATTTCGGATCAGCTGAGGGAACACATACACCTTTTGCCCTGCAGGTGAGAAAAACTTGGGTGGAGTGGGCAAACTTGGGTGGAGTGGGCAAACTTGGGTGGAGTGGGCAAACTTGGGTGGAGTGGGCAAACTTGGGTGGAGTGGGCAATCTCGGGTGGAGTGGGCAATCTTGCATGTGTGTAGTGGGCAAGGCGTTGTCACATTAGCCACGAAGTGCACGGAGTTGCCTGTGGAGTAGGCTAAAGGTTGTTGTCCCATTTAAGGAAGCACTTCACTTGCGATAGTAACTTCTAGTTTATTGAGTAATGCAGGGCAAAAGCTGTATGTGTTCCCTCAGCTGATCCGAACTATTTACTGTTCAAGCGAACTTTAGCCTCTCGCTTCATTTTGGAAATGTCTGAAATTCATTTAATGTCTGAATATCATTTGGAAAATCTGAATATCATTTGGAAATTTCTGAAATTCACTTGAATTCTCTGAGATTCACTTGGAAAGTTCTGAAATTGATCTGAATTATCTGAATTTCGTTTGGAAGTTTCTGAATTTGACCTGAAAAAGGTGTAGTGTAAATGTTCTGGACGTTTGCCGTTAGTATAAACACATTAGAAGGCACTCATGCAGAGATGGCATATTGCCACAAGCGGGGTAATAGGACAAACGAGCCACGCTAATCAGGCTAGCTTGCCATATCTACGCATGTATGAATAAAATCCTTCATTGCACTCGTTTTTAGAAGAAACTGAAGAAATAACGGAGAAGAAATAAGCGTGTCTTTCTGTCCACAGCTGGTTTATTGTATGTGTCTATTCAGCTAAATATTCACTTAAAAGTTCGCAGAATATATTAATGACAATGAGCACAATTAAGTATCTATTTATTTACTGCTTTTACACGGAGAATCTTCCGTCAGATTGTTATAAAAATTTTATCCAATTCTCAACTAAATTAAACGAAAATTTGATGGGTTGTTTCTTGATCTGTGGGCAAAATTTTCGCAAAGTTACATCGAAATTGGTTCAATGCTTTTTGAGATATATCTTAGTAACAGGCAGAAAAACAAACAGAATTAAAAACATAACTTTCTGATGGAGGTAGTAAAACAAAACAATGTCAATTTTAGTTTCTGTTGCATTTGTTTTTACAGACCTACTAACCGAATGTGAAGTCTCCACGGGAAAGTATTTAGCTAAGATTTTCGTACAGACTGAGCGACAAAGAAGCGAGGTTTATATTCGAAAATACCGAAGGCAAATACTTTCTAGTACAGACCAAGCAAACAAGATTAATAAGCCAGAAGGTTTTTGTAATTTGTGTTCTTATTTGTTTTCAACTCATTGTTTGCGTCTTCAGATGTTCCCGTTCATCTTATTTATTTTTGTTCGTTTCGTTTCATGTTTACATCTGTTAAGTATTCATTTTCCTCGCTTTTCAATAAGCAGTTTTTATAAAAGGAAACACTAATTTTTCATGTTATTGTAAAAAAAATTTTCTCACCTAATTATAAAACGTTAAATTCTCTTTCACTTTCATTTTAATAAAACAACTCATAAATTTTTCGTCAAAACTTGCAGGTTGGTAGAAAAGGCGTGATGTTCTCCCATGCACAGTGCCGAAAAGGCATAACCACCTTTTTTCGGACTTCTCAGCAACTACTCTACGAGCGCCATTTGGCGTAATGACCTAATGACAACTTTAGCGCTTAACAGATGTCTTCATTAATTCAAAACACGGTTTGTAGCCAATATACATTTAGACTGTTGTTTTGCAATAGCAAGTATAACAATCTAGTGTAAATGTTCTACACGTTTGCTGTAAGTGTAAACACAGTAAAAGGCACCCAGAGACTGCATACCTCTGCCAGCGGATTATTAAGAAAAACGAGCCATCACGCTATTAACCATGCAGGCTAGATTAGCAGACCTATACGTGCATCAATATAAAATACTTCATTGTATTCGTTTTTAGGAGAAAAAGGAATAACGAACTTTGCGTGTCTTTCAGTGCACAGCTGGTTTATCGTATAAGCCTTAAGATAAATATCAAATCTATAACAATGAATCTGTTAAGTCTATTATTGTTATTTGTTCATTCAACTAAATTTTCACTTAAAACTTTGCATAATATAATGACACTGAGCGCGATTAATTATCTTATATTCATTTCTTTTACATGGAGAACCTTCCGTCAAATTTGTGTAAAATTTTTATCCAATTCTTAACTAAAGTAAATGGAAATTGGAAATTGGAACGGTTGGTGCTTGGTATATGGGCGTTTTTGCAAAGTTACATCGAAATTAGTTCAATTCTTTTTGAGATATATAGTATTTGCAGACAGACAAACAAACAGAAGTAAAAACATAACCTTTGGCGGAGGTAGTAAAATCAAACAAAACAATATTAATTATATTTGTCTTTTGTATTTATTATGTTATACATTTTATAAAATGTGCCTTAGACACAAATCGACACGAAAACTTAAAGTAGATTATAAAGTAAGTAAAATAAATTTTGTTGAGAAATTCAGTGTATTTCAAGAAATATAAGCTTTTAAACGCGAGATTTTCCGGAGGCATTTCCAACAACGCGCAATTTTGAATTTGACAAGATTTCCAATTACAAAAACATTAATATCTAAATCTTTAAGTTATTTTCCGCTAAAATTTTGTGAGCTACTTTACGCTATAAGATAGTTTAAAATAATAAAGGGAAAAAATTGCATTGCATTTCACTTTTAAAAACTGATGTTTGCTAAACAACTTTTATGTGCGTGCATGCGTATACGTTGGCTTTGCATTTTAACTCCATCTGCATTTATTGTGTAAGGAAGATAACCAAACGTATTCTCTATTCTGTTTAGTGTTTAATTTAATTTAATCATTTAATGTCAACTTTTTAAATATGTTTCAATAAATTTGAACCA
The DNA here is from genome assembly GCA_035771165.1 of Paragorgia papillata. Classification (NCBI taxonomy): domain Eukaryota; kingdom Metazoa; phylum Cnidaria; class Anthozoa; order Scleralcyonacea; family Coralliidae; genus Paragorgia; species Paragorgia papillata. Next base: position 957,858 of record JAWNZC010000215.1, on the reverse strand, counting down.
GTATTTGCGAACTATAGTCAATTTTCTGAAACATGCGCAGTCTCCCTTTTCAAATATTTATGAGCAGGAAATAGGATAATTATTACAACACTCTTAAAAGCCAGAAGCGTTTGGCTAAATTTCCATAACGAGAAGTGTTTTGGATGAACGAAGACTGGTTTTCTAAAGAGCAATACTAATAATGTAAGTTGTTCTATAACTAGTTGACATTTATAAAATAATGTTTCAAAGTATAGAACCGTTTACTCTAGACTTTAAAATTTAGATTGATCTGGCTCCCACCAGGGCTGCGTTGGCACAGTAGCGAAGAAGAGAGTAGATGGATTTGAATAAGGTTCGCACTGAAGCAGAATTTTGCGGAACTTCTTATAGAAAAACCCGTATTGCTACAGACTAATTTTTTCAAGTATACTAACACTATCAAAAGTATATTACGCATGTAATAAAAACCACTTTGAGTTAAAGCGTGTTAAATTCGATCTCGACATTCATCTAGAGGGATCGTGAAAAAATCGTACATTTAGTAAATTTAAAATTTATTGGCAAGTTGTAATTTCAAATTTTATAAGTTTTAATATAATGCGGAAATTAAGGTATCTTCTTTAGACTGGAGACACACATAAAGGTATAAAAGGTAACTTTAAGCCAACAATATTTTTTCCAACAACAATCTAAACAATACAACACAAAACAAAACAAAGTCCTTATGGTAGCATATTGTAAAATCCCAAACATTTGAGTAAATAGACAGACTGGAATAAATTAAAGAACTAATATTTTGAATTTCATTTTAGAATCCAATTGTGAATTTGGCGAAGAATCTCGAACTTTCGACGGACGGTTACTGAGGGAGACATTAAGAGATATTTTGAACCATAATACGGCGAAAAATCGTACAACGACGCAATGTCGTTTGAAAAACGTAATCAAGGCTTTTTTCCAAGACGACTTGCTATTGGGACACTGGTATTTGTGATAGTTTCAACTTTGGCCACTTGTTCCGAAGCATCGGATGCATGTAAACAGCCACAGTATGTTCTTACTCGTGGTAGGTACTTCAACTCTTTTTCAATTTACTGTTCGCGTCTTTTTATTCTCTACTTTTCTCTGTTCCACTCCACTCCACTCAACTCAACTTTCTTAGACTCTCCTAGACTATCGTACACCCTCCTCGACTCGACTGGTCCCGACCCGACCCATTTTCATTCGACCTCATTTGTATCTATCCTGCTCCATTTTACTCCACCCTGCTCTACCGTGTTTTACCATGCTCTACCCTGTTCTATCTCGCTCCCCTCTGGTTTAGACTGTTCCAACCTGCTTTGCGGCTCTGCCTTGCTCATGCTTTACCATGCTCTAGCCTGCTCCACCCTGCTTAGCCTGCTCTATCTTGCTACATCCTGCTTCACTCTGCTCGACGTTACTCCAGGTTGCTCCACTCTGCCGTTCCTGCTTCACCCTACTCTATCCTGCTCCACTCTTCTCCACCTTTATTGCTCTACTTTTCTCTACCTTTTCCCAACCTGTTCAATTTAGCTCCCCCTGCTCCAACATGCTTAATTATTTTTTCTACGCTGCTCCTCTTTATTCCACCCTGCTCCACCATGTTTCACCCTGCTTCACCTGGCTCCCCCCTGGTCCCCCCTGCGCCACCCTCCTCCATCTTGTTGCACTTTGCTCCACCCTGCTCCACTTTCATCCATTTTGCCCTACCATACTCCACCCTGCTCTATCTTGTAAAATATAATTATCTATATAATCCCTAACACTTGTGTTTTTATTATTCTAAATAAAGGACATCGTTTAAAGAAATCTCTGATAAAAGAAGGAACTGCTTCTGATCAGATAGATTGCACTCGGCTTTGTATGGCCAAAAGACCTCAATGTAAATCTGTTAATTACGGAACGAGTTCAAAAACTAAAAGAAAATGTCAGCTGAATAATAGTACTGCGTCTTGTGATAGATCAAAACTTGTTGTTCCTGAAGACTTTGACTATTGGGAGGAGGAGATGGTAAGTTTGTCAAATTTTGCCGTTGGTTTTACTTGTGTTTGTGATTTTCCTTATGCTTGTTTTTGTGCTTTGTTTTCTCTTGTGCTTGTCCTTTTGCTTTCCCTTATGCTTTAGTTTGTGCCTTTGCTTCTGTTCGCTTTAGCTTTGGCTTGTGTTTGCGTTTGCACTTTTGCACAGGGCTTGTTCTTGTGCTTCACCTCATTTGTAGATAAAAGGTTTTTATTCTTTCATATTTTTAGAACGGTGATAGTTTATATTGTCCAGCTAAACCAAGCAAACTAAAACAAAGTAAAGGTAAAGAAACACTCTTTTCTTCTTTACTGATTTACGTGATTAACCGCTATAATTTGGGGCTGATAAACACTTTAAAAGGCAAAATAATTATGAAACGTAGATCAGTAGATAAAATTAGCAGATATTTCGAAGCGCATGTTATGCGACATGAATGTACAATTTTCATGTTGTCATGGATTATCTGTCTCACAGCCGCTCTTAGTGCCGTCACTCATTCCTCCCCCCGAGCGGCTGCTTACCCGAGCACATTCCTTTCAACGATTAGCCATTCACACCTTGGTTCCTAAAAACTGGGAACTGAAGCATAATTAACAGAGAACCTCTGGTCTCCCTCGCAGCCGCTTTTAACTTTTAATATTTGATTATTTCATAGCTTCATTTCAAGAACATTCGTTCATATTCTGATTCAAAGCCACAATATCATCTTATTAACAAATAGATTTTCAACGCAGCCATGCAGGTGAAGAATCAGACTTAGTTTAACGCTACTCTGGTTTAAAAGTTTTTTTAACGTAGCTTAAAAAGTTACTGTTCATGACCGAACGTTTCGACACTCCGATCTAGTGTCTTCATCAGGGGTGATCATTGTGAAGACAGGTCCCATATTTATACTCTCGTAGAACCATTGATGACGTTACCTATCAACAAGATGTAAATAGGCTTCCGGCAGTAAACTGCCGTCATCACGATTTAATGGGGCGTGGGCCTTTGGTGATACCGTGGATGATTGGTAGTGATATTTTTGTAATTATCCCACGCAATCTCATGGTTGGTTTTGCACGCGTGCTCCGACAAAGCAGAATTTTCCTTTTTTAAAAAGACTAGAACCCAAGGATAGTGCAAAGTTTCCGGCGTAGAGCATTTAACAGTACTGTATTTCAACATAAAAAAAACACTTGAGCTTTTTACATTTCAAATGATTTATTTTGCTTTAAATTGGACGATACATGTATGTACATGTAATACATTGTACAATTCAATGAAAAGTCTTGAGGATACAGAATGAAAAAATCTTTCTGATAGTTTAACTGCTGTATTAGTTCTAGTTTACATTATTGATAAACAGTTAATCCAGCATTAATTAGTAGAGCTAAAATTTTCCTCATTCTGTTGGAACATGTGGAATGTTATTAAGTTTTCCTGAGTAGTCAATAAGGAATGAAATGTGTCATAGTTCAATTTTTTAGCCATTTTAAATTATTGGTGTTGACTAATCATTCATCTGTATATAGTCCGTAGTTTTTAAATGGAATGAATCCGTATAGGATTTAATCTTAAAATTTATACAGGCAAAATCCGTAATCTTTGAGGTTGATTGGTCATCTTTGTCATTGCTGTACAGTACATGACTGGTACACTGTTTTTTTATCTTTTGAAGGTTTATAATCTGCAATGGGTATCTATATGCATATTGTTTGCACATTGGAGCCATCACCGTTTGACAAATACAGTATTTTTGTTTCGACAACATGACTTTAGTTGACATCCAACTGAATAAAACCTGCTTAGGATGTACACTTGATTTTCACTCTTTTAGAGTTGCAGTAGGTTGATTACCAATCATGCCATTTTTTCAACTTTTTACCTGCAATGTAAATTGATAAAATTAGTCAGTAAATTATTTTTAATCAGATTATGCGACACTAAGTGAATGGGAATGGTAAACTTTTAAATGGGGTAAATAATTAAAAGAAGACTTACCTATAACATACCTTCTTCCTGTCAGCAGAAAGATGGGACCCAGCTAGTTCAGTTAAACAGTTAACCCAGCATTAATTAGTACTGTAGAGCTAATTTTTTCTTCGTTCTGCTAGAACATGTGGAATGTTATAAAGTTTCCTTGAGTAGTCAGTAAGGAATCAGATGTGTGATAGTGTAGTTCAATTTTTTAACCATTTTAAACGATTGATGTTGACTAAGCCTTTATCTGCATATAGTCGGTAGTTCTTAAATGGAATGAATCACAGGATTTCAACTTAAAGTTCATATGGGCAAAATCCACAATCTTTCAGGTTGAGGTTGATTGGTCATCTTTGTCATTGCTGTACAGTACATGATTGGTACACTGTTTTTTATCCTTTGAAGGTTTATGATCACAATGGGTATCTATATGCAGACTGTTTGCACAGAGCATTTATTGTAATATGAGAGACATTCATCTATAGGCAGAGCCATCACCGTTTGACAAGTACAGTATTTTGGTATCGACATGACTTTAGTTGCGACGAACATCCATAGAACATCCAGTATATTATCAAGTGAAATGCCCAATATTACTTGTAAATAAAGGGTCTTTTATAACTGCTTTGAGGCGTAGACGATGATTGTACTGAGTTTATCGTCTAAGAAAGTTTATGAATTCAGCGCCCTTCGTTCATCATACCTGAGCGGCTAATATCATACCACCCTTAAGAACATCTCTAGTTTGACTCTATAAATATCAAAATTAGCAGTGGGCGGCTGGGCGCTATTCGTCAACACTCAACAGTGAAATAGAAACTAATAAAAACTACTGAACATACGCTTACCTCGAAATACACGTGACAATATAATCCTTTCGCTCAGACCATATTTAATTAGACCACATAGTCCTTGTTTTGACAAGAAAATTCATCGCCTCCTCTCTATTAATCGCTTGTCGGTCGCGCCTTCTTGTGTCTCCGCCATTATAAAAACTGCTTTTTGGTGCTCTTTTAAATGCGTGCCAAACTGACGTTGTGTCTGGCCGATGTACTCCTGATTTCAGTCATTGCACGCAATGGAATAAATAGCATCTTTTCTGTTCTTTCAAAATACGATCCTTAGGTTTTGCAAAAATATGACCTAACTTTAAGAAAGGTTTTTGAGCAACTTTTAGCTTGAAACTACCTAAGATTCTTTTAATTGGTTCCGTAATTCCTTGAATGTACGGAACAATCGCAAAACCCATCATCGAATTTTCATCCTCAGTGTTTTGCGTAGTGGTGGTGTAACTGGTTTTCGAAAACTCGTTAATAATTCATGAGGAAAACACAAAGGAAATCAGTAGCATGTCCGTGGTTTGATAAAGAATCCTCCTGATTTACATAAACTTTAGCTTTGATTTTCTCGGCTTAGACAAGGTTATTTTTCAAACTTACTACGCCAATGAACTTACCAAGTGCATTGGTTCGTTTTTGAAGCCGTTCAATAAACTCGCAGTTCGTGTTTTATCATACAGATATAAAAACACTTGGCTTCGCCTCGTGTCTTTATATCTGATAAAACACTCCTGCTCGTTTATTAAACAGTACTTAAACAGTTTTTTAAGAAATCATTAGGATAGTCATTCGCCTTTAAAACGTCAAATACATATTGTTGCTCACTTTCCCTCGACTTGGCACTAGATGGTATGCCCTGGGCTCTCAAAAACAAAGTTCTTGAAACGGACTTTTATGGCATGTAGGATGATGAGAATCAAATGGGATGTATTTGCAGTGTGTGTACGTTTTCGGTATACCCCAGTTTCAAGATTCCCGTGGTCTGTTCTTTTGACAATCAAATTCAAACAAGGTAAACTTCCATTCGTATCACGTTCTACCGTGAATTGAATCGAAGGCTCGATTTTAAGTGATCTAAAAGAATTTCCACTATATTTTTGGATACCGCAGATAACATTATCCACATATCGTTTCCAGAAAAAGGGCTTCACTGGTACGGTAGCTAATGCCCTTTGTCAATGTCTTCCATTACTAAATTAGCAATGACAGCGGACACAGGATCTGAAGATAAAACAGAATAGGTATTTCTATAATTTTATAAAGCTTTCTCGTAATATTGGCTTTTGTCCATGACCACATGCACAATTACCTTTATCTGCTGATAGAACAAGTCTATATGGATCTTTCTTAAGAACCACTAGAGCCTTAAAAATATTGCCGTCTAAGTTTTTCAAAGGTAGCTTGGTCCGCCTTAGAATGCTATACAGACTTCAGCTCTCACCAGACGTTTTTGATCGTCACTTAGTCGAAAAATTCCTTCTTCGATGGCAACGATCTCAGTTGTTGGGACCTTATGAGGTGCTATAGCAAACTTTAAACCTTTTTCCAGATCGCTTCTTTCTAAGTCAGACAACTCTTTTTCAGAAAGATTCAAGACAAAGATGGGTTTGTGGCTCCAGACGACCGTTCTTTTCTCAAACAAACACCGCAATTTTTGGTTGTGTCTAGATCTAATTTTAAGTTTAAGAGAGGTCTTTGTTCATTTACGCAACAGAAATCTTTCACCAAATTGATGTCAGATTCATTAATCAAAACAGAGAGCTCGTTGAGAGCAAGATTGTATTCAGTTCGCAGATTCTGTATAGAATGATGATGGCATTGATCTATACGTAATTTCAGGAAAGAGAAACCAGAGACTTTTGTTTGCCAAAGATGAAATCCTATTGGTCAAATCATGGTCACATCTTGTTCAACAAACTCAATGTTTCTTTCTGCCGAGGGGAATATTGCACTGTTTCCCTCTGACGTCAACAATGAAGAAGGAAACAGTGCAATGTTTCGCACGTCAACTTTAATCATGCGTTGTTCACGTGAATACACAATGATTATTGCATCAGATCAAGAACTTTGGACTCTTAGGCATTTTGAAAGCATTTGAAAACAAGAGCTTGTTTCGAGCTTGTTTGGTACGAGATAGCCAATTTTCCAAAAGAAAAAATATCTGACATATCTTGAAAACCTTTGAAAAATTTAAAGCTTGTTCTTTGTACTTGTTGACTTTGATGTCTAAGACTTTAAGATACGAAAATATTAACTGAAAATCTTCAATTAAACATTTAATTATATTAGCAAATATAAGAACTCGTATAGACTCAGAAATTGAACTCTTGTTCCTTGTTAGTAAACGCGAGTGCTGTAATTCATTATTGCTTAATATTCTATTGATTTGTGTTTATTTTTAGACGTTGACGAATGTAGCTCCAAACCTTGCCATCAACACGCCACTTGTAGAGATACCGTTAGTTCTTATACTTGCACTTGTAATCGTGGATTTACTGGCGATGGAACCAATTGCAGAGGTAAGTTCTTGTAGCTGAACATAGATATTTGTCTTTGCATAGGCGAAGTTATTTCCAGCGGTTTGAGGATACTCAATTATCCTTACTTTTGGTGAGAACAATCCTATTTTTCGACAACGGATCTTTAGGCACGATGGGAGTGTAGGCTCAACATTCGCACAACGTTTGCCCTATGCAGATGATTTTGAACTTTGCTTGTCGAATTTTCCCAACTAACACAAGGTCTGATATTATTTAGTCTGAATTCGCGTGGAAGGCTTTTTTGTACTCACGTTTCTCATCTGAAACATGCATCATCGTAGATATTTGTCTTTGCATAGGCGGAGTTATTTCCAGCAGTTTGAGGATACTCAATTATCCTTACGTTTGGTGAGAACAATGCTATTTTTCGACACCGGATCTTCAGGAACGATGCCAGTGTAGGCTCAACATTCGCACAACGTTTGCCCTATGCAGTTGATTTTGAACTTTGCTTGTCGAATTTTCCCAACTAACACAAGGCCTGATATTATTTAGTCTGAATTCGCGTGGAAGGCTTATTTGTACTCACGTTTCTCATCTGAAACATGCATCATCGTTTCCATCATCTACTTTAGTCTTTCAAATGATTACAATTGAAAAGTTTTTTTAGATATTCGTATATATCTGATTCGAAAAACAAAGAAAAACCAACCGATTCTCTTCATAATCTGCTCAATTTTATTCTATTCCACTCCACTCCACTCCACTCCACTCCACTCCACTCCACTCCACTCCACTCCACTCCACTCCACTCCACTCCACTCCACTCCACTCCACTCCACTCCACTCCACTCCACTCCACTCCACTCCACTCCACTCCACTCCACTCCACTCCACTCCACTCCACTCCACTCCACTCCACTCCACTCCACTCCACTCCACTCCACTCCACTCCACTCCACTCCACTCCACTCCACTCCACTCCACTCCACTCCACTCCACTCCACTCCACTCCACTCCACTCCACTCCACACCACTCCACTCCACTCCACTCCACTCCACTCCACTCCACTCCACTCCACTCCACTCCACTCCACTCCACTCCACTCCACTCCACTCCACTCCACTCCACTCCACTCCACTCCACTCCACTCCACTCCACTCCACTCCACTCCACTCCACTCCACTCCACTCCACTCCACTCCACTCCACTCCACTCCACTCCACTCCACTCCACTCCACTCCACTCCACTCCACTCCACTCCACTCCACTCCACTCCACTCCACTCCACTCCACTCCACTCCACTCCACTCCACTCCACTCCACTCCACTCCACTCCACTCCACTCCACTCCACTCCACTCCACTCCACTCCACTCCACTCCACTCCACTCCACTCCACTCCACTCCACTCCACTCCACTCCACTCCACTCCACTCCACTCCACTCCACTCCACTCCACTCCACTCCACTCCACTCCACTCCACTCCACTCCACTCCACTCCACTCCACTCCACTCCACTCCACTCCACTCCACTCCACTCCACTCCACTCCACTCCACTCCACTCCACTCCACTCCACTCCACTCCACTCCACTCCACTCCACTCCACTCCACTCCACTCCACTCCACTCCACTCCACTCCACTCCACTCCACTCCACTCCACTCCACTCCACTCCACTCCACTCCACTCCCACTCCACTCCACTCCACTCCACTCCACTCCACTCCACTCCACTCCACTCCACTCCACTCCACTCCACTCCACTCCACTCCACTCCACTCCACTCCACTCCACTCCACTCCACTCCACTCCACTCCACTCCACTCCACTCCACTCCACTCCACTCCACTCCACTCCACTCCACTCCACTCCACTCCACTCCCACTCCACTCCACTCCACTCCACTCTCCACTCCACTCCACTCCACTCCACTCCACTCCACTCCACTCCACTCCACTCCACTCCACTCCACTCCACTCCACTCCACTCCACTCCACTCCACTCCACTCCACTCCACTCCACTCCACTCCACTCCACTCCACTCCACTCCACTCCACTCCACTCCACTCCACTCCACTCCACTCCACTCCACTCCACTCCACTCCACTCCACTCCACTCCACTCCACTCCACTCCACTCCACTCCACTCCACTCCACTCCACTCCACTCCACTCCACTCCACTCCACTCCACTCCACTCCACTCCACTCCACTCCACTCCACTCCACTCCACTCCACTCCACTCCACTCCACTCCACTCCACTCCACTCCACTCCACTCCACTCCACTCCACTCCACTCCACTCCACTCCACTCCACTCCACTCCACTCCACTCCACTCCACTCCACTCCACTCCACTCCACTCCACTCCACTCCACTCCACTCCACTCCACTCCACTCCACTCCACTCCACTCCACTCCACTCCACTCCACTCCACTCCACTCCACTCCACTCCACTCCACTCCACTCCACTCCACTCCACTCCACTCCACTCCACTCCACTCCACTCCACTCCACTCCACTCCACTCCACTCCACTCCACTCCACTCCACTCCACTCCACTCCACTCCACTCCACTCCACTCCACTCCACTCCACTCCACTCCACTCCACTCCACTCCACTCCACTCCACTCCACTCCACTCCCACTCCACTCCACTCCACTCCACTCCACTCCACTCCACTCCACTCCACTCCACTCCACTCCACTCCACTCTCTACTCTACTCTACTCTACTCTACTCTACTCTAATCTACTGAGTGAAGTGGAGTGGAGTGGAGTGGAACAGACGAAAGCAGAGAATGAAAAGACGGGAACAGTAAAGTGAAGAAGAGTTGAAGAACATACCACGAGTAAGTGCATACTGTGTCTGTTGAAATCCAACCACTGCTTCGAAACAAGTGGCCAAAGTTGAAACTATCACAAATACCAGTATCCCAATAGCAAGTCGTCTTGGAAAAAAGCCTTGATTACGTTTTTCAAACGGTATTGCGTCCTTTTACAATTTTTTGCCGTATAACGGTTCAAAATATCTCTCAATGTCTCCCTCAGTAACCCTGCGTCGAAAGTTCGAGATTCTTCGTCAATTTCACAATCGGATTCTGAAATGAAATTGAAAATATTAGTTCTTTAATTTATTCCAGTTTGTCTATTTACTCAAATATTTGGGATTTTACAATATGCTACCATATGGACTTTGTTTTGTGTTGTATTTTTGTATCTGCGCTTGCGCATATTGCTATGTGTGTGTTGTGTGGGTGTGTGTGTTAGCTTTTTCGTGTAAAGTCTAACCAATGCGCGACAATTGCATCGGGGACAATCGAAGCTTAGAATGTTTTGGCGTCAATGTACGAGCTGTCAGGTTGAACGATGGAAACAAGTATTCTTTAATCCCGATCGTGTTTATAATATTATTTCGTCGCCATATCCATGCCACATCAAAAGAGCAACACTATTTTCGAAGAAAGACAATATTGCTGCTACAAATGTCAAGTATTTTTAACATGACTTATAGTAAACTTGCAAGTGTGATCTATCACAGTTTTTGTGCGTTATACAGAACGATTGAAGAGTTGACAAAAGTTTTTTTTTCCCCAATAGAAAATATACAATCAAGATAAGAGTGGCTGCAGTGATCAAAAAGCAATCTGAATGCACGACAAACCCATTTAAGCAAGTCTATTAAAATGCCTGGCCATCCGATTTGTTGGATCCGCGATAGTAAGAGCTTTTGAAAATTGAAACAAATCGGATAGATAAAATCTGATCCAAGCCTATCACTAAAAAAATAAAAGGCGTGCGGTGCTCAGCACGCCTTGGTTGGCCTAGGCGTGCGATGGTGTGCCTGAGTGTTTTTCGGGGCACGGAAAATAGTCTACAGGCCTATTTTGATAATTTTTTTATTAGAAACTTGCAATAAGTCTTGTTTTATTTATTACAGGGGAAATTCTGTGCCTCAAAGTCTCGCTTTTATAATGAAAGTCCCCCTCTAGGCTTAACAAAAAAGTTTTAATATGAATTTCATACAAACAATGTCAATATTTACATAAATAGAAAAGGTTTTCGGTTTTAAAGGGTATTGGCAATAAAAATAAAGTTTGTTTAGTTTGAAAGAACTCCTAAAATTGTAATAGAAGATCTTTTGCAACTTTTTCGTATCTTTCTTCGTTTTCAAGATATTTCAATTTGTTTAATATGTAAATGAGATGGGCTCTGACGTCATGAGCAGGGTACAGTATTTTTACACAAAGCAACATCAGTTATGAGATGCTCGGTGTCACAAGGCGTTTTATGTGCAGTTTCAAGTGATTTCGTTGAACGAATTTAGAGATATAACTGATTTTTCAAGGTGTGAAAATACTGTACCCTGCTCATGACGTCAGAGACCATTCATTTACACATTAAACAAATTGAAATATCCTGTAAACGAAGAAAGGTACGAAAAAATTGTAAAGGATCTTCTATTACAATTTTATGAATTCTTCCACATTAGATAAACTTAATTGTTGTTGCCAATGTCCTTTAAAAAATTTTTTTTAATCTTCATCGTTTTCATCTTCGTTGCATTCATCTTCCAGTCAGACTCATTGTCGGTTACTTCTTCTTCAATGGAGACTTCTGTTCTCGCTTTCTTTCTTGGTGGTTCACTCGCGGATTCTCTCTCTTGCAATGAGACTATTCGTCGTTTCTCGTGATAAATTTTTAGCATCCGTACAATCAGCATCTCCTTCCCTTCTTTACTCCAGAGCTCGTCATTAATCGTAATGCTAGGGAGTTCGATGCTATTGTATTCGAGTTTAAGACATGATGACCATCATATCGATTGCATCTAAGTACATGTTTGCAGTTTGCCAACGTCAAACTTTGACATTTTCAGGGAGCAATGCTCCCGGAAAATGTCAAAGTGCAATTTGATAGGTTTTATATTACCAATCATCGTGAGACAAGATAATAATTTGACAAATGCGAACGTTAATAATAAATTTTGACGTGGGCGCAGTTAATTTTTTAATTACAAAGATGTTTCGATTTTCAACTGCTGAAATTATCTGCTTAGAAAATGTGGTTCCACCTGGAAAATTCAGTCTTGTAGAAAACCAACTAAAAACGGTTCGTGGCGTGCGATGGAGCGCACGCCTTAAAGCCCACACACACTGGACGCGAAACCACAACGCGACGTTTTTAAAAGCGAATAAAATTACCCTAGAAATTAACTTTTGGAGGTTTTGTATGCACTACAATCAACAAGTTATCCTGTCATTGTTATTTTATCAAGTTTCTCATGAGGGACGAATTTATTCGGTTCCGAAATTACAAAAATCGCGTCGCGTTACGGACGTCAGGCGAGCGCACACGCCTCTCGTTGACAGACTTGCTGATCGTGTGAACATATCCGGCTTCCGAAGTGAGAGGCAGCGTGCTAGCGGCTTGACACCCATTCTTCCCGATTTTATTTATTGAGGGTAACATATTACAGTATTTACATACTGATAACCCTATGGCCCTCGCCCCTTGATGGAACCATAGTTCGTATAATTAACTGGGGAAACTATGGTCCGTGTTGATTATAAGGAAAACCGGAGAACTCGGCAAAAAATCCTCAAGGTGCAGGAGACAGACAAACAGACAGACAGACAGACAGACAGACAGATGGACGGACGGATGGACGGACGGACGGTCTGTCAGTCATGATATGAACGCTGTGTGAAAATATGTTAAATACAGGCAATCGTGTTTCGTGTATTGCGAATTGTGTTTTCTATCGGAGAATTAGATTGTGTTTTGACTATTTTCTGTGACCAATGATGCTTAGACTTTTATATATGTTAGCACTGCATGCGATGTAATTGTAGCGGCAAGTTTCGATGGCGTGGTAGCAAGTTTTAGTCTTGCTCCCCCCCCCCCCCCCCCCTCAAAAAAAAAAGGAAAGAAAAAAAGAGATTGTACTGTATTTGATAAATGATCACAATTTTTGTTTTAAAAGAACTCAAGCAATATATAATATTACAACAAATAACGGGTTCTCTCAAAGGCGACCCAATGGGGTCCGGGGGGCATGCTCCCCAGGAAAATGTTGAAATCTAGAGTTTCTGATATGCCATTTCCTGCATTTTGGAGTGAGATTTTACAGAATTCTGAAGATTATAAAACATCATAGAAAACACAAAAGATCACACATTTCAGGTCTTTATATCCCCCCTAGTTTTCTCTAATTTGGACGAATTGCAAAATCGACCTTGGGAAGAACTGCGGGGGGGGGGGGGGGGGGGGGGCGACGTGTCCGCCCCAGTCCATCCCGTGGCGCCGCCATTGGGTTCTCTACGTTAATGCAGCTTCCAATCTTTGTGACGAGCCCACATACGTTTAGTACAGCAGTGATGCGGCATTGATGTCAGATTCGATGTAGATTTTTTTAATCGTACAATCTATTCCGGCAAAGGCACAGATTCTAAATATTAATTTGAAGACCTAGCTATAGAAGATTTATTTTGTTAAGTTTGGGCGCCCTTGCTAGTTTGGGCGCCCCTGTTGCAACCCCAGGGCCCAGGCCTCCTTGCCACCACGCCACTGGTGAGTTTGCAGTAGCCCAAGTGAACGCCTGCATGACCAGGTGTTTTGTTTTTGTACTCAAATACAGTAAACTCTTTCTCTAGCAAAAATAATGAGTGCCGGAAAGAAATATTTCTTTTCCTAGTGCCTCAAAATTTGCAAATGCCTGTCATTGTCTGGGGGGCATCGCCATTGTCTGGGGAGGAGGGCATTGCTGGACAAGGCAACCAACAAAACATTAAAGTATATGTACTTTACACACAAGGAAATACAATCCCTACCACTGTAGCACAAATCCTTTGTATCGAAAATATAATTTCGAAGAGAAGGGCCGTAAATACACCTAAGAAATCCGTTAAGAAATTATGTAGTGGGTCACTCAGAACTTAACTTACCTTTTAGCATCGAATTCGGTTGAAATGAAATGCTCAAATGCAGCCAAGTTCTTAAAATAATAGTATTGTCAAGTAGTAACTTAAGGAATGATGATCACCTGGAAAAAATATCGAACGTTCAAGATTAAGGATTGATGAGATTACGGAAAGATTCCTTAATTTTCGATCGCCATCTTGGAAACCCGCTATAGCCCGCGAGGCGGTAAACCCGCCACAGCCCGCCGGTAACAATGACCGCGGATTGTACGCGGTTAACACGGGGCTAGCGTGCAGTCTGCACGCGTATTTCAACCAAACTCGGGTTTCGATGAAAATACAGCACGCACACCCCTATTTTCCTCTTCTTGCCGTCCTCCGTTTGGAAACGAACTGACAAAAGCGTGTCCTATAGACGCAATCGAGTGAATTTTGTGATTCGTAAGGCAAAAATATAAGCCATTTCGTGAATGCAATGGTTCGTGCAACTTGTCTCACAATGATCTTAATTATTGCACAGCATGTTACACGCTGCAATGGTTCAATTATCAAGATCGTTGTGTGACACGTTGCGCGAACCATTGCAGTGTAAAACATGCTGTGCAATGACAACGATTCATTGCGAGACAAGTTGCACGAACCATTGCAGTGTGTAACATGTTCTGCAACGACCAAGATTGTTGTGACACAAGTTGTACGAACCATTGCAGTGTGTAACATGCTGTGCAATGGTCAAGATCATTGTGAGACAAGTTGCACGAATCATTGCACAGCATATTACACACTGCAATAGTTCGTGCAACTTGTCTCACAACGATCTAGTTGGACTGCAATAGTTCGTGCAACTTGTCTCACGGGATCTCGGCAAGGCGGAATAAGGCAGGTGGAGGCAGGACACGCCTTGAAGTGCTCTGCCGATATGTGACGCTAAAAAGCCAAAATGGCTTCATTTACGATCGAACAGGTGAAGGAACTCTTAAAGAAGGAATTACAAAACTAGATAAATTCAACGAATCTTTTAACGATTTAAGTACAGCAGTTAAATTTCTATCAGACAAGTATGATGACTCATTAACTCAAATTCGTTCAGCAAACGATAAAGCTGTTCAATCTATAGTGGATTTAAAGAATGTAAGGAAAGACTTAACAGAGGCAGATAGGAAAGCTTCAGACGCCAAAACTCAAACAGAAGAGCTGGCACAGTATAAGAGGAGAGACTGCCTCGAAATATCAGGAATCGAAGCAACAGAGGAGTAGCCTTCAGAGGCTATTGTAATGTCACTTGGAAACGCAATCAGGGTTAATATCGAGGAAGAAGATATTTCAATCGCACATCCTATACCATCATACAGGAATAGTGCTCCACCGAAAATAACTGTGAAGTTCACGCGCCGACATGTAAGAAATAACTTTTATTCAAACCGAAGGAAGCTATCGAAGACGAAAGCCAAAGATCTCCCGAAGTTGACCTAATATCAAGGGCCGATATATTCATCTCAGAATCCCTTACGCCATATCGAAAGAAACTCTTTGGAGCATTAAACAAGCTGAAGAAGCGATTGAAATGGAAATACATCTGGACCAACAATGGTAGAATTCTCATTAAAGAGGCTGAACATACGCAAACCTTCGTCTTTGACAAAGAAGAAGATCTACTAAAGTTCCAAAACGATCATCATTTAAATGGATAGAAATATGGATATAATTATATATATGTATACGTAAAGAAACCACTAAAGATGGAGTTAGGACCCAATAATGCAAAGGTAGAGAAATTCAACAAAACCTTTAATGATTTAAATATAGCAGTCAGATTTATATCAGACAAGCAAGATGACTTATCAATTCAAATTCATTATTCAAACCGAAGGAAGCTAGCGAAGAAAGCCAAAGATCTCCCGCACCCTGATTTAACACCAAGCGCCGATATATTCATCTCAAAATCCTTACGCTATATCGAAAGAAACTCCTTGGAGCAGAAACAAAATGAAGCGTCAATTGAAATGGAAATACATCAGGACCAAATATAGCGTGACAATGAAGAAGACCTACTCAAGTTCCAAAAGGAATACCATTGATCTAGATAAAATCATGGATATTTGTAAAATTTGTATAAGTAGATTTGGTGAAACAGTAGATCAAGTAAGTGAAGTTATAACATTAACTATCTCTTATCATATAAATAGAATTATCATAAAATGGCACTAGATCAATATTTTACATGTGAACCACCATTCCATCACCTTGATAGCCAGGAGTTCTTGAAAGCAAGTGGGGGATGGGTTTATTCAACATCCGACTTTTTCCTTGCTTCTAAAGACCTTTTTCAAATGTTATAAAAAGTCCTGAAAGTAAAATTGACTCACAGAATGAAACATATGATAATTATATATAGTCCACATATTATACCATCAAACAATCTGGCAATAGTTTTCATAAAACTAAAAAGAAACACGGATTTTCATTGATGCATTATAATATGCGTAGCTTATCCAAAAATCTTCTTGAAGACGTAATCTGTACGGTTAAATCGCCGCCAGACATTATTGCTATTTCCGTTTTATTAATGTTTTTCATTATTGCTATTTCCGTTTTATTAATGTTTACAACATTAACACACCAGGATATGTATTTCAGAATACTAATTCTAAAACAGCTTCTGGAGGTGTTGGGCTTTATGTTTCAAAAGAACTGGATTTCGCCAGAAGGCTTGATCTGGAAATATCCAGTGATGGTATCGAATCATGCTGGATTGAAATTACATGCAAAGGGAAATCAGTCATTTTCCCGAAATCATCAGCGAACAGTTAATAAATTTTAATAATAAAGGTAAAGAGGTTTTTATTGTAGGAGATATTAACATAAACTTCCTAAATTACAATACAGACAATCAAACATCGGATTATCTTGATACGTTGCTAGACTTAGTTCTAAACCATACATTATATCGAAGACATCTTTGTGGACGTGGTAGACCTCACCTAACTTCCAAAGCTCCCTACGACACGAAAGGGATGAGTAGTTTCCAAATTAATCGCATTATTTTGTGTGGAGACATTCAGTTTAATCCAGGACCTATTGGGAAACGAACTCCTAAATATCCATGCAAGGAATGTACTAAAACCGTCCGCAACAACCAAGACGCCATATTGTGTGTTGAATGTAATATGTGGTCACACGCTAAGTGCCTGAACATGTCTAAGGCAACGTTTAAGTATTATCTGGAGAACCCTGACATTGATTGGTTATGTTCGCTTTGCTCTCTCCCGTTTCTAAATGAAAACTATACAAAAGAATGGCAACCAGCTGCTGACTTAGATTTAAACAACTGCGACACAAGACCACCGATGTGTGACGTCCCTGAACCAGGTGCGACTATAAATCACGATTATTTGTACGATATAGCTTGCGAGTTCAATGCTGCTCCCAAGGATCTTAGAGTCGCGCACTTGAATATCTGTAGTCTCAGAAATAAGATGGACGAGTTGAGAGTTCTTCAAACTACTTGTAAATTTGATATTCTTGGGATAACAGAGACGCATTTAAACCCTAGTATTGGCAATCAAAATCTACATATAGATGGACTAAAATTTATTCGCAGAGACAGAACTAAATGCAGAGGTGGAGGATGTATTTTATACTATGCTGAACATCTAAAGGTAATTCAGAGGAAAGACCTCGCTAAAGACGACTTGAAGCAATTTGGATTCAGGTGAAATTTCCGACGACCAACTCATTATTCTCGGTTATGTACAGATCAGAACTAGAATCCCCTAATTTTTTCAGAAATCTACATGATGTACTCGAAAAAGCTTGGATGAAAACTAGTAATATATTCCTCATTGGCGACTTTAACTGCAACCTGCTTGATCTAAACGAAGAAACAACAGATATTCCCTATAAAACAAAACATCTGCTGAATATATTTGATCTATTTAGTATGCAAAACATTATCAGAGAACCAACTCGCGTGACAATAACAACAAAGACATTAATTGACCTAATTGTCACCACAAAACCAGATCTTGTTAAAAGGACAGAAGTTCTACCGCTGGGCATATCAGACCATAGCCTAGTATATGCTACACTTAAACTAAAAAGAAAAAGACCTCCACCTAAAATCATACGTACCAGAAACTTCAAACACTTTAAAATGTTGAAAATTTTAAAGCTGAACTCGAGCGAACGCCTTTTCACGTTTCTACTGTATTTGAGGACAATAATGATATCTTTTGGGCTTGGGAAAAATTGTTTAAAGATGTTTGTGATACTCACGCACCATATAAAGACGTGAAAGTGCGAAGTATATCAACTCCCTGGATAAATAACTCGATTAGGCAGAAGATGAATCGCAGATTTAAGTTATTTAAGAAGGCGATAGAAACAAAGGATAGCGAGATATGGGCCAGCTACAAGAAACTTAGGAATGAAGTAATATCTGAGATCAGAAAAGCCAAGGCAGCGTACTTCCAAGAGAAACTCGATGAAGTTAAAACCACTGCAGCGTATTGGAACTTACTTACTAAAGCTACCAATCCTAAAGAGAGGAAGGCTATTGGGCCGTTAAAACGCGACGACGGAAGCCTTGCAGTAGATGACAAAGAAAAAGCTAATCTGATGAATTGTTTCTTTTCTACCATTGGCGAGAAATTGGCGACGAACTTTGAACCGCAACTATTACCCTACACACAAGTGATACCAGCCCCGTGCATATCGGAAGCTCAGTTGACGAGCAGTGAAGTTGAAAAGAAGCTTGCTTTATTGAAACCTGCAAAAGCAACCGGACCAGATGGAATCTCACCTAAGCTCTTAAAATTGGCAGGAATGGCTGTAGTAACACCTCTGACCAACCTATACTCGCGAAGTTTAATTAAAGGTATAGTGTATAATGATTGGAAAGTGGCTAGACTGAATGCCGTATTTAAGAAAGATGATACTATCGACACTGAAAGGGGAAACTATCGACCGCTGTCGATCTTAAGTGTACCAAGTAAAATTCTTGAATCGTGCGTTGCTGATACACTAGTTAAGCATGTATTTACTGATAATCAGCTTGTGACAGACAAACAATGGCCTATCGTAAAGGACATTCCATGGAGTTATTACTAGCCCACTTAACTGAGACCTGGAGGCATGCAATTGATTCTAAGCTAGTTGTAGGAGTTGTATTCATTGACTTTCAGAAAGCATTCGACAGCGTATCACATAGGATTCTGATTCACAAACTGGAACACAATTTTGGTATTAAAGGAAATCTACTAGCCTGGTTAAAAGATTATCTTAGTGAGAGAAAACAGTTCACCGTTATTAATGGGAATCAATCAGACTATGCTAAAGTCACTTATGGCATTCCCCAGGGATCAGTCCTTGGGCCGACACTGTTTACTTTGTATACGAGCGACTTACCTTGTGCAGTTGGTTCAGGCTCTGTATATATGTAAGCAGACGATACCACAGTTTATTGTGTTGCGCAAACTATTGACGAGGTGACTTCACTGCTCAATAAAGCCCTTGGCGAGCTAATGGAATGGTGTGGATTAAACTCTCTAACACCTCATCCAAAGAAGTGCGAGGCTATGATAATGCATAGGGGAAATTTTACAGGTCCATTGAATATACTAACGGTTGGATCACATCAGATAAAGTTGGTGACTAATTCAAGGTTGTTGGGAGTTACGATTGATGACAAATTAAAATGGTCTTGACACATATTGGAAACAAAAAAGGGATTCGCTAACAAACTGAACATGATAAAATGTAGCAAATTCTTACCAAGGCAAATGCTCCTAGATTTCTATTTTAAGATTATTTTACCCTCTATAACATATGCAATGCCAATTTGGGGTGGATGTACCAATAAGGAAGGCTTTCATTCTTTGGAATCTCTACTTTGTAGAGCTGCCAGAGTGATATTTAGTCTATCACGCGATATGCCCACTATTGAGGTCTTAGAGCAGGCTAAATGGGATACACTCACTCAAATGTATAAGTTAAGACTGGCACAATTAGCTTATAAGATATATAACAATATTACACCACTAAGTATGACCTATATAATAACAAAATCTAAAAATAAGTATAGTCTCCGTAATGCACATAAAGTAAATGTTCCGCGCTTCAATACATATTATATGAAGAACTCAATCACCTATAGGGGTTCTGTTATCTGGAATGCGATCTCTACAGACCTTGATGATTCTGTAACAAATGTTACCACCCTTGGTAAGAGGATAAAGAGAGTAGGCATCCTAAGGTTTATAAATTTTGAGGCGGAATCTGTGCAAACTGCACCTAGGCATGAAGATTGTTTTAAATTTTATTGATAAGTACAGTATTTTCTTTATTCTTTTCCTTTTTTCCTTGTAATATGATTATTTAGTTTTAAATTTTATTGATATGTACAGCATTTTCTTTCTTTTTTCCTTGTAATATAGACTTAAATACACGACCCCACAAGCTGTATGCTTTAATTCTAATCGTGTTTAAATAAAATTTATTGTATTATTGTATTGTATTGGGAAATGTTGAATCTCCAAAACAAACAATGGTCGGCGGAATTCCACAGGGGAGTACGTTAGGCCCTTTATTATTTTTAATTTATAGAAATGATTTACCAAATTGTTCCAAAAAATTGAATTTTAAAATATTTCCAGATGATACAAATGTATTTGCTTCTGAAAGTAATTTGAATACTTTAGAAACCTTAATAAACTCTGAGCTTGCCAAGCTCAAAGAATGGTGTGACATTAATAAATTATCAATTAATATGACAAAAACAAACTTCATGATTGTAAAGTCTGCAAGAAAAAGGGATGCGTCCATTGATATACATACATATCAGGAGCAAAGATGGATCGTGCCATTCTTTGGATCGTAAAGGCAGTATTAAATATTTAGGAGCAATGATTGACGAATCAATATCGTGGAAATACCACATTTCATATATCTGCTCAAAATATCTCGAAATATTGGAATCATATCCAAATTAAGGCACTATCTCTCTATCTTTCAACTTAAACAAATTTATTATAACTTAATTTATCCATACATATCTTACGCTATCTTGGCATGGGGAAGCGCCTATAATTCCCAAATCCAAAAAATATAAACTAAACAAAACCATGTAGCTAGACTAATATTTTTTGCAATACCTTATGGAAAAATACTGAAAGTGCAAAACCATTGCTAAATTTACTAGATATGCTTACAGTAAATAACGTTTATCGTTTACAAGCTCTAAAGTTTACACATCTATGGCATAAAGGTCTATTGCCGAGTCTATTTGATAATATGTTTAAATATGCTGCTAGTGTACATAATTATAATACGAGATACGTAGCCAAACAAAATCTCCATAAATCAGGAGTAAGAACAAATACAGGAAAACAAATTATCTCTTTTACATCAATTGAATTTTGGAAAAATCTTCCATTAAAAATGAAAGATTTAAACGTATTCGCTTACTCAAAAGATCTGAAACGTTATTTGCTGTCAGAACAATACTTATAATTATTACTGCTAAAGTATTGCACATACAATATTACTATTTACTCTATTTGTTTAAGTAATATAGCTAATTTCAAAACGTTTTCCTCTACCTGTGGTAAAACATAGGACATAACTAGGCTGGGGGCTAACCAGAAAACCAAACGGTTAACTTAGCCCTCAGGCTCAAATAAAAATTATGATTTATTTAAGTAACTCAATGTGTGCCATTCTGTAAATAAATTATTATATAAGTTTTCATTTTGTAAAACGTGAGCATTATTATTAAAACTATAAAAAATCTTGACCATTGCACATCATGTTACACACAGCTATGTTTCGTGTAACTTGTCTCACAATGATCTTGATCATGATCATTGCACAGCATGTTACACATTGCAATGGTTCGTGTAACTTGTGTCACAACGATCTTGACCATTGCACGGCATGTTACACACTGCAATGGTTCGTGTAACTTGTCTCACAATGATCTTGATAATTGCACAGCATGTTACACACTGCAATAGTTCATGCAACTTGTCTCACAACGATCTTGACCATTGCTGACAGCATGTTACACACTGCAATGGTTCGTGTAATTGGTATCACAATGATCTTGATCATTGCATAGCACACAATGATCTTGGTCATTGTACAGCATGTTACACACTGCAATGGTTCGTGTAACTTGTGTCACAATGATATTGACCATTGCACAGCAGTAGTATAGGGAAGAGGGGTTATACGACGGGTGGTGCGGGTGGTGCAAAGAGCACCACCATGACGTCACCATTTTAGTCTTAAATTAATTTATGCGTTTATTAGCAGCATAATCTGCAGCGTAATTGACTGTCACTCAACCATGACATACTCTATCAATTATTTACAAGGACATACATGTCTCGGGGGGACTTTTATTTCGAGAGTGCAAAGCGACGCCGCCTCATTAATTACTCAACTTATTATTTATGTATACGTCATTATTTCTCAGGCTCCTTTGGGATCTCATAACCCTAACTTTCCCCCCCAAACCTAGCTGTTATTCAACCCCCCGTGTGATACGTCATTCCCGATTGGTCTCCGATTGACTCCCGAAGTTACGTCATCAAAAGGCCCTTGACTTATATCCTTACAAGTACTAGTAATTACCTTTTCATTTATACACTTTACCCTACTGACAGTCGACAGTTGTGGGACACATAGACGTACAGAGCATGCGTACCGTAAACTTTAACAAAATAGACGTTCTTTACAAGGAACTAAAGAGAAATTGATAGAGACAGTTTATATTTTTTTAACTTAAACCTGGTTTAGAGGAATATACAGAGCTTTCAACAACCTGAAGTGTCTGAATTGGCAGAGATAACGCATAGACTTGGATTAATAGCATATCATCAATGTTATATTTTTAGTACCTAAATGTTCAAACAGAGTAAGTCACCCTAGAATCATTGCTAACTAAACCCTCGTTTATAAGCGAGGAAATCGTAGGAAGATAGAATGAAGAATCACTTCGAGAAATCGTGAAAAGAACGATTTTAAATGTCGAAATATAACCTAAAAGCCAAAGCGATTTGTTACTTTGAAAGCGTTGCTACGCTTTCGGTTACTAAGTATCATATTTGCATATTTATCCTCAGTGCACGTGCAGGAGACAAAAGAAAAATTCATTAGGGGTCATTAAGGGGATTAAGCGCTTAGGCAAGTCTAGCCGAGAACGTCATTAGCAGTGTTACCATAGCGAAACCGCGTCGCCTCATAAGACAGAATTCAAAGCATTCAGTTTAAAATATTTATTTAGTTAGCCTTTTGGTTTAAACTTACACATATCAAAACAAATTAAGGTTACATATAAATAGTTTACACCGAGCATCTAATAAGGTATGCTTCTTAGATTATATTTAGGTGTTTTTATTTTAAAAGTAGCATGATAGCTTTTGTTGTCTTCTGATGATAATTGTCCTAGCTCCGAGCCCCCTGCTCCCAGCTCCGAGCCACAGGGCCCTAGCTCCGACCCCTGGCTCCTAGCGCCGAGCTCTTGGCTCCTGGCTCCGAGCCCTTGGCTCCTAGCTCCGAGCCCTTGGTTCCTACCCTTCACTCCTGGCGCTGGTCCCCGGTTCCTGGTCCCCGGGTTACCCCAGGGGTGTTTAGGGGTTACCCCTGGGGTATTTGGGGTTAGCCCAGGGGTGTTTGGGGTTACCCCAGGAGTGTTTGGGGGATTTGAGAGTCAGTGCCTAAATGAGGAAAACGCTACCAAAATACATATTTTAAGAGGAGGAGAAAGAGGAGGAGGAGAAAGAGGAGGAGGAGGAGGAGGGGGAGAAAGAGGAGGAGGAGGAGGAGGAGGAGAAACAGGAGAAAGAGGAGGGCGAGGAGGAGGAGAAAGAGGAGGAGAAGGAGGAGGAGCAGGAGGAATAGAAAGAGGGGAGGAGAAAGTGGAGGAGAAAGTGTAGAAGAAAGAGGAGGAGGAGGAGGAGGAGGAGAAAGAGGAGGAGAAGGAGGAGGAGGATAAAGAGGAGGAGGAGACAGGGGTACCCCAAATACCCCAGGGGTAACCCCCAAATACCCATGGGGTAACCCCAAACACCCCTGGGGAAACCCGGGGATCAGGAAGCGGGGGCCCGTGCCAGGAGTGAAGGGTAGGAACCAAGGACTCGGAGCCAGGAGCCAAGAGCTCGGCGCTAGGAGCCAGGGGCTCTGAGCTAGGGCCCTGGGGTTCGGAGCTGGGAGCCGGGGGCTCGGAGCTAGGACAATTATCATCAGAAGACAAGAAAGGCTATCATGGTACTTTTAAAATAAAAACACCTAAATATAATCTAAGAAGCAGACCTTACTAGATGCTCGGTGTAAACTATTTATATGTAACCGTAATTCGTTTTGATATATGTTAGTTTAAACCAAAAGCCTAAATAAATATTTTAAACTGAATGCTTTGAATTCTTTCTTATGAGGCGACGCGGTTTCGCTATGGTAACACTGCTAATGACCTCGGCTAGACTTACCTAAGCGCTTAATCCCCTTAATGACCCCTAATGAGATTTTCTTTTGTCTCCTGCACGTGCACTGAAGATAAATATGCAAATATCATACTTAGTAACAGAAAGCGTAGCAACGCTTTCAAAGTAATAAATCGCTTTGCCTTTAGTTTATATTTCGACATTTAAAATCGTTCTTTTCACGATTTCTCGAAGTGATTCTTCATTCTATCTTCCTACAATTTCCTCGCTTATAAACTAGGGTTTAGTTAGCAATGATTCTAGGATGACTTACTCTGTTTGATCATTTAGGTCCTATGTAACATTGATGATATGCTATTAATCCAAGTCTATACGTTATCTCTGCCAATTCAGACACTTTAGACTGTTGAAAGCTCGGTATATTCCTCTAAACCAGGTTTAAGATGAAAAAATATAAAGTGTCTCTATCAATTTCTCGTTAGTTCCTTGTAAAGAACGTCTATTTTGTTAAAGTTTACTGTACGCATGCTCTGTACGTCTACGTGTCCCACAACTGTCGACTGTCAGTAGGGTAAAGTGTATAAATGAAAAGGTAATTACTAGTACTTGTAAGGAAATAAGTCAAGTGCCTTTTGATGACGTAACTTCGGAAATCAATCGGAGACCAATCGGGAATGACGTATCACACGGGGGGTTGAATAACAGCTAGGGTTGGGTGGGAGAAGTTAAGGTTAGGAGATCCCAAAGGAGCCTGAGAAATAATGACGTATGCATAAATAATAAGTTTAATAATTAATGAGGCGGCGTCCCTTTGTACTCTCGAAATAAAAGTCCCCCCGGGACATGTATGTCCTTGTAAATAATTGATAGAGTATGTCATGGTTGAGTAACAGTCAATTACGCTGCAGATTACGCTGCTAATGAACGCATAAATTAATTTAAGACTAAAATGGTGACGTCATCGGTGGTGCTCTTTGCACCACCCGCACCAACCGACGTATAACCCCTCTTTCCTATACTACTCACAGCATGTTACACACTGCAATGGTTCGTGTAACTTGTCTCACAATGAACTTGATCATTGCATAGCATGTTACACACTGCAATGGTTCGTGTAACTTGCCTCACAATGATCTTGACCATTGCACAGCATGTTACACATTGCAATGGTTCGTGTAACTTGTCACCACGATCTTGACCATTGCACAGCATGTTACACACTGCAATGGTTCGTGTAACTTGTCTCACAATCCACGCCGGATTTAGGACTGTGGAGGCCCCTGGGCGATCACTGGAGTTCGAGACCTCTCAGTATCCCCCCCCCCCCCCCCCCGAATTACGCTTTCGTCGTTAAAGACACGAGATAATTTTGCTTTACGAACTAATACAACTTTGAAGTCATAATTCCCTCACTGAATCAGGTTTACAATAACAACTGGTCAACTCCATCCATCAATCTGCCATAATCGTCATAGTATATACTTTTAGAAGTGACCCTATATATCATCCATATATCTTTTGTCTTGTTTTTGACTCATACTTTGGGCTCTCAATATTGTTTTCATTTCAACACCTATTTTTAAAACTTTCAAGACATTTTTGTGGAGTTCCCCCCTTAAACATTATTTTGTGGGGGCCCTGGGCGACCGCCCAGTCCGCCCTGTCCTAAATCTGGCACTGCTCACAATGGTCTTGAACATTGCACAGCATGTTACACACTGCAATGATTCCTGCAACTTGTCTCACAATGATCTTGACCATTGCACATGATGTTTCATAGATATTACAGAATAAACTTGCTAATATAATGAGAAATATATTTTATCAGTTATTTCAAATTCTATAATACATGTTAAATAGATTGATTTGCTTCATATACACTAATTTCTCTTCTATAAAGATAGATTTATATATAATCTTAACTTGGTAATCTTTACAAATAAAACTACTAGTACTGCTTGTTTGTCTGTCTGTCTCTCTGTCTGTCTCTCTGTCTGTCCGTCCGTCTGTCCGTCTGTCCGTCTGTCGCACTAATTTCTCTTCTATAAAGATAGATTTATATATAATCTTAACTTGGTAATCTTTACAAATAAAACTACTAGTACTGCTTGTTTGTCTGTCTGTCTCTCTGTCTGTCTCTCTGTACGTCCGTCCGTCTGTCCGTCTGTCGGTCGCTCGGTCGCTCGGTCGGTCGGTCGGTCGGTCTGTCTGTCTGTCTGTCTGTCTGTCTGTCTGTCTGTCTGTCTGTCTGTCTGTCTGTCTGTCTGTCTGTCTGTCTGTCTGTCTGTCTGTCCGTCCGTCCGTCCGTCCGTTTGTTTGTTTGTTTGTTTGTTTGTTTGTTTGTTTGTTTGTTTGTTTGTTTGTTTGTTTGTTTTTTTGTTTGTTTGTTTGTTTGTTTGTTTGTTTGTTTGTTTGTTTGTTTGTTTGTTTGTTCGTTTTTTGTTTGTTTGTTTGTTTGTCTGCCTGTCGCCAGGATATCTCAAAACGTATTTCACCGATTTTCATGAAAGTTTGCAGAAGCCGGGTTGGCCATGGACCAACCAATCCATTAAATTCTGGTTGAATTTAGTTAAAATTTGAATGAGAATTTAATAAAAATCTGACCACAAGATTCTCTGTGTAGAAGAAATGCTTGATTGAGCTCATTAACCTTATTTTATGCAAATATTTTTGGATAATTTTGGGACGAATGCAATCAAGCATTTTATTCATATATGCATGTGTTGGTCTCGTGAGTTAGCCTAGTTAGTGGGATGGCTCGTTTTCTTTTTAAACATCTCTAATAACGCGCTGGCGGAGGCACAATATGCAGTCTGTGAGTGGACTCTTGTATTATTAACTATGGATCGTTTTTACTCGCGTGATCGGTGGCCCCATTGAGGTGGTGAAACAATACGAAATATTTGAATAAGAATAGAGTTTAATTCCCATAGGATAAAGATGGTACACCAATATGGCCGCCATTTCATTGTTTCGGTACACCAATACGGCCGTCGTGACGTCAGATGAAAACGATTCTATACGTTCGCTAAAAT
The DNA here is from genome assembly GCA_035771165.1 of Paragorgia papillata. Lineage (NCBI taxonomy): Eukaryota > Metazoa > Cnidaria > Anthozoa > Scleralcyonacea > Coralliidae > Paragorgia > Paragorgia papillata. The sequence goes on along the minus strand of JAWNZC010000215.1, from coordinate 930,152 downwards.
AATTCATACAGAATTATAATTGTTTCACGCAACTATTAACTTACTTAAATAACTGTTACACGCCGATTTCCTTGTTCAGTTGACCATTGGTTGCCATCAATCTGGGCGACTTTGCTTGGTGTCTCGCCATTTCTGTTGCCGTGCAGCATATGTAGCCTTTGGTGTAGAAGTGGACGATGCAGAGTGTTGTGAGTAAAATGACAATGATGACACACAAAGCGCATATTATGGCGATGAATAGACGCTCCTTGTGTTTGTCGCCGGCAGTGTCGTTGTTTTTGTCGCTTGTGGTTACACCAGCCTTTGTTGGACCGTATGGTTGAGGCAAATCTGACGTAAATTACAAGAAATACCCGATTATATTATAAATTTAATAGATAATGAGTTTTTATGGAGAGCTACAATGTGACAAAACCTCTTCGGACACATTAAATAATAATTTATTTTTTAGAAAATTACATAAATATAATCCGTTGACCCCCTCCCCCATTTTCAATGTTGGTGTACAATTAACAAGATCATGTAGTTAGGAAGGCAATGTGTAATGTAGAGAGCGATGCTTTTGCCATTCAATATTGGAAAGGGGGTGGGGGAAACATATCCTATTATTAGGAGAAATATCCGAAGGGTTTTGTCACTGATTGTAAATCATACATGTACAGGGAGTGGAGAGGATTGTAGTGGAGTGGAATGGAACGGAGTGCATTGGACTATAATGGAATAGAGTGGGGGGTACTGAAGTAGATTGTAGTGGAATAGAATAGAATAGAATAGAGTAGATTGTAGTAGAATGGAGTAAAGTGGAGTGTAATGGAGTTGGATAGAGTGGAATGGAATGGAGTAGAGTAGAGTGGACTGGAGTAGAGTGGAATAGAGTGGAGTGGAATGGAATGGTGTGGAACGGAATGGAGTGGAATGGAGTGTAATTGAATGTAATGAAGTAAAATTTAATGGGGTAGAGTATAATTTAACGGAATGGAGTGGAATGGAGTAGAATGTAATGCAGTAAAATGTAATAGGGTAGAGTGGAATGGAGTAGAAGGTAATGAAGAAAAATGGAATGGGGTAGAGTAGAATGTAACGGAGTGGAATGGAGTAGAAAATAATGCAGTAAAATGTAATAGGGTAGAGTAGAATGGAATGGAATGGAGTAGAATGTAATGCAGTAAAATGTAATGGGGAAGAGTAGAATATAATGGATTGGAGTAGAATGTAATGGAGTAAAATCTAATGGTGGGGAGTGGAATGTAATGGAGTGGAGTGTAATGAAGTGAATTGGAATGTAATGGAGTGGAGCGTAATGAGGTGAAGTGGAATGTAATGGAGTGTAGTGTAATGGAATGGAGTGGAACGGAGAAGAACGTAATGGAGTAAAATCTAATGGGGTAGAGTGGAATGTAATGGAGTGGAGTGGAATGAAGTGGAGTGGAACGTAGTGGAGTGGAGTGGAGTGTAATGGAATGGAGTGGAATGGAATGTAGTAAAATGTAATGGGTGGAGTGGAGTGGAATGGAGTGGAATGAAGTAGAGTGCAATGAAATGGAGTGGAATGGAGTAGAATGTAATGGAGTAAAATGTAATGGCAGAGTGGAATGTAATGGAGTGAAATGGAATGCAATGGAGTGGAATATAATGGAATGGAGTGGAATGCTACAGAATGGAGTGGAACGAGTAGAATGTAATGTAGTGGAATGGAATGGAATGGAATGGAGTGGAATGGAATGGAATGGAGTGGAATGGAGTGTGATGGAATGGAGTGTAATAAAGTGTGCACATGGAATAGAATAGAGTGGAAGGAGCTTGTGATGGAGCGGATTGGGATGGAATGAGATAGGTGGGACGAGACGGGACAGGACAGGACAAGACAGACATATTCAGATATTCAGACAAGCATCACGGAGCTCAGATTTTAGGATTCTTTTTAAAATACATTTCGCATTCCACGACCTTGACCCTACCTTCAACTTTCTCTCGAATAATTGGCATAATTTCTGTAACATTCAAATAGACGCCATATTTGTTTGGCATGGCACATCCCTTGCCCCAGCTCATCACACCGATTAGAAACCATGGTCCAGAATCATGCGCACAGACAAACGGTCCACCACTGTCGGCAAAACAACCGTCTTTCCCTCCTTCGCGTAGTCCAGCGCAGAAATATCGCTGATGAATTTTACCCCCATATGACTCTTCACTGTTACACACCTTCTGGGAGACCAAAAGTAACCTTAGTTGCCTTTATAAAAAAGAAGACAGGAGTATAATATATTTAAGGTGGTCTTACACAGAACATATTTTGTTCTGTATAATATTCAATCTTTAACTATTCAAGTCTTCTCTTGACCAGTAACTTTGTCTAATGTTAATGTTAATTTTATGATTCCGTTTGAAGCGTCACCACCTTCTCACGTTACCACGTTAAACGTCACCACGTTAAACGTCACCACCTTCTTTCTTATCCGAAACACTACCTACGCAGCATCCTATTTTTTACACATTAAAATAATAAATTGGCCAACTTCTATTCTTTCTTGCTTACTATCCCTTACTTCTTCCCACCCCCCCCCCCTCCTTTTGATGATTCGTTCGTTCGTTCGTTCGTTCGTTCGTTCGTTCATTCGTTGTCTTCCTTCCCTTCCTTCCTTTCCTTCGTTCCTTTCCTTCCCTTCCTCCCTTGCCTTCCTTGCCTTCTTTCCCTTGTTCCCTCCCTCCTTCCTTCCTAGATTCCTTCCTACCATCTTTCCTATCTTCTTCCCTCCCTTCCTCCCTTCCTCCCTCCCTCCCTCCCTTCCTCCCTCCCTCCCTCCCTTCCTCCCTCCCTCCCTCCCTATATGTCTATCCCTTGCCTTAAAACATTTGCTTTCTTCGAAGTATTTGTATTGGTCACTCCATATCCACTTAAGAAACATTCATGACCTGTCTCGAAATGTGTAGCCTTATCCGGCAAGCACACTGCGTGGACGAGAGGAGAAAACTTAATCGGATGCTTCAGCTTGACAAGTGCCATATCATAATCTCCTGGATTCGTGGCCGTTCCTCTCACGTATTGGTTATGAATGGTGAAATTCGCGACTTCCACTCTCTGTCCATGTTCGTCGGTTTTATTCACTACGTGTCGCCCGACATAAATGCTTCTGTTGTAAGTTCTATCCATGCAGTGAGCAGACGTCAGAATCCACGTGGGAGAAATTATAGAACCGCCACAAGACACTGAGGTTCCGTTTAGTATTAGAACTTGCCACGGCCATGCATGCGCAATTGCTTGCTCTCCCCCAATAACACGTCTGACTCGTGAATGCGCCAAACTTTGTCCACAATACGAATGGACTGAAAAAAAAGAAGTGATTGGCTTGTTATGTGTATAAACATCTCACAAATAGTATGGTGCTTTCAGTTTAGAATTTGTAATGCTTTATTATTTAAAAAAAAAACCCATGTAATTGGCTGTTATACATGTAAACATTAAAATCTACACGAACGATGGAATGATGACAAAATTAAGATAACAAGCTTAAATTTTAACAAAAAAGAAAGCTTGGATGAAAGACTAAACTAAAATTAGAAGATATTAAATAACAAATTTAAATTTTGACATTTCATAAAAGAATGCTTGGATTTAATCATGATATAAAGCAGATAAATGAACATGTGGCTAAAATGATAACGAAATTGGGTAAGCTCTGCTGAGTTATAATTGTAATATTTAAAACACGAGCAGAATAAAACGAGCGTTTTAGGTACTGCGAATGTTTTAAATAGCTTCAATTTTTGAAAAATATCCTTATCTAAGCCGAGAAAATCAAAGCTAAAGTTTCTGTAAATCAAAGAGTATTTTTGATCACATATAAAGATAACATGGATTTTTTGTGCTTTCCTCATGAATTATTAACGAGTTTTTGAGGTAAATTTCACAAACTCATTAATAATTCATGAATTATCATAGTCAATCCATGAACGTATACCACATCCCATGCATGAGTTTTGATACCCAATGAAAACCTGTAGGAAACTTCATAGTGAACTGGGTCACATTTCTTAATATGTATATTGAAATCAATGAAGAAAACACCACAAATCGCGATGCAAATACTCGTTTAGGAAGCAAGATCAAACACTCCTTTATCGTGTTTCATCAGGGGACTCCAAACACTCGAAAACAATAAAAAGCTCGGGGCTACGCCCTCGGTTTTCCTTTGTTTTCTCGTGTTTGGAACCCCTGATGAAACACTAATAAAACACTCAAACTCGTGTTCGAAGTATTATATCAAAGATGGGAAGGAAAACCACGGACATGGCACTGATTTTCTTTGTGTTTTCCTTATGAATTATTAATGAGTTCTAACGAATAGAGCATATGGTTTTAAGAAAGCCTGGATTAAAAATCAACACGAACGAATGATGACGAATTTAAGATAACAAGCTTAAATTCAACAAAAAAGAAAGCTTGGATGAAAAGATTATACTAAAATTAGAAGATATTAAATAACAACTTGAAAATTTTGACATTTCATAAAAGAATACTTGGATTTAATCATGATATAAAGCAGATAGATGAAAATGTGGCTAAAATGATAACGAAATTGGATAAGCTGACTTATAATTGTAATATTTAAAACACGAGCAGAATAAAACTTGCGTTTTAGATCTGATAAAACACGTACTGTTTAAAACACTTTCAAGAACGACCCATTTAGTAAGGGGATGTTGATATGGAGGAGGACCAGCTCTTGGTAGGGCTATCCCTAGTAACAGGGCTGGAATTGACCTTGTTTAACGTCTTGTGCAGTTTTCTCACGGAGCCCGAAATCATGTTTACGCAAACACGATTTGAATTTCTAACAAACACATGAACAAACACAACTTGCAAAACAAAAAGTTGACCAAAAATATTAGTAAAGGCAAACTTTACCGTGTATACTGTGCTTCGATTTGTTAGCCCTCCTAAGAATGCCAGCCCTTTTGAGTGCGTTTACATACGCGAAGCCGAGGTTTTTTAACCAACTTCGAGGTGTTTTGATATCAGATGAACGACAACTTTCAAGTGTTTGATATAGCTTCTCAAATGAATCAGTATTTTAAGAAAAATTTTAGATGAAAGTTGGCTTATGCAAGTGTTTGATCACATATCCAAACTCCGTCTCGGTAATGATTTCCTGTCTCTTTATCTTATGAATTATTAATAAGGTTGAGAATAATTGTCAGTTGTTAGCTGTACAAGCTGTGTTAGTTAGTAATACTAAGAAAAACTCTGAGCTCTAAGCGGGATTCGAACCCTCAACCTTCTGAATGCTAGCCAGACGCTCTAACCATTGGGCCATAATAAAACTCAGATACCAGAGCAAGGTTATTTAAGGTAATTATACCTTAGACAGGCACAGTCTAAAATAACCTTAATTATAAAATAGGTTGCGTTTTACGCACGCTGTGATTGGTCAATGATCGTGTTTATATCAGGCTATGTGAACACGGTTGTGATGTCACGGCACTTTTCTTAGCCTTATTTCATAAAAGAAATAGAAAATGGATGCCCTGTGATTATGTAACCTGTTGCAAACACTCGAGTGAGTTTGGGAGACGGCTCGGGTTCACATACACTTTCGAATTCTCCCAATTCACTCTCGTGTTTGCATCAGGCTATATAAACACGGGCGGCCATTTTCTGTTTCTTAAATAACCTTGCTCTGCTATCTGAGTTCTAGTGGCCCAATGGTTAGGGCGTCTGGCTAGCATTCATCAGGTTGCGGGTTCGAGTCCCGCTTAGAGCTCAGAATTTTTCTGAGTATTACCAACTAACACAGTTTGTACAGCAAACAACTGACAATTATTACTAACATCAAGCTGCAATTTCTGAAACTAACTAACAAGGTTGAGAATATTACACAATTAATTACCCTTCACTCAATTAATGCTGTAAACGAGTATATTGAAACGTCACAATCAATTAAAAATCTTGGTATCTGGCTAGATAATAGACTATCGATGAAAAAGCAAATAAATATGATATGCAAATCGGCATTCTACCATCTAAAGAATATAGCAAGTATAAGGCGATTTCTATCACTACATCATTGTGAAATACTGATTCATGCGTTTGTCACGAATAAATTGGACCACTGCAACTCTCTGTTAATTGGTCTGCCTAAATATCTTATGAAAAAACTACAACATGTACAAAATTCTGCCGCACGTCTATTGACATACACCCGAAAATATGATCACATCACTCCAGTGCTGAAAGAACTTCATTGGTTACCTGTTGCTGAAAGGATTGACTTTAAAATTGTACTGTTAGCTTTCAAGGCTGTTAATAATATAGCTCCGAAGTACTTACAGGAAATTTTAATTCCATATGAAACAACTAGACCATTACGTTCTTCAAATAAATAACTCCTAGTCGTACCTAAATATAATATGAAATCATATGGTCTGCGAGCTTTTTCAGTTATTGCACCAACGCTTTGGAACAACCTCCCAGAAGATATTAGATGTATTGCATCATTAGGCATTTTAAAAGACAACAGTTAAGACATTTCTCTTTAATGGAGCTTTTGTTGACCCTTAGTTAATAATCTTTAACTTTACTTATTGTAATAGATTCTAATATTTATATAATTTAATTAGGTCGTCTATTTATGTAAAGCGCTATTGGATACCTCTTAGAAATAGCGATATATAAATGTATATTATTATTATGTTATTAGTGTTTTCAGCTTGAGATGGTAACGGTTTTTTCGTATGGTTTTTCTTTGCTCTACTGCTGTCGTAAGTTAAATTGGTTCTTTGATGAAAGTATTGTTGGCAATGTTTTTGCGTAATCTTGAAGAGGATATGGTGGCTAGTAATCATGCAAAGTTTCATTTCAAAATTCGTTGAAGAAAAGGCGATATTTTACGTGTGAAGTTTGTATTTTGGAGCGGCGCCATTAAAGTGGCCGAGCTTGAGAAGAATGAGTCGGGGAAGCTTATGACGTCATAGACTCAATAACAACAATGACTCTTTTATTGACAACAACAATGATCTTTTGTTTTTGTTGAGTCTATGATGTCATGAGCTTCCTCGACTCATTCTTCTCAAGCTCGGCCACTTTAACGGTGGCGCTCCAATTACCAACTACCATAATATCTTTAAAGTGCTTATATACCCAAAATGGTTTTTTTGGTGATTCGAATAAACCATAAAAAGTTAGTATGTAAGATCAATCTCCGTTTTTGATTTAGACTTTTAGTTTCGGAGATATAACGGCTCAAACATGCAAATTTGGCTCTTTTAGCGATAAAAAGTTGCGCCTACAATTTAACGCTTAGGGCCTGGATCCCAGGAACCCATCTTCTACGACAACAAGGAATTATAGTGGGATATGACCGATAACTTGAGAGTTTTCCTTGAAAAGTGCCCGAACGGTGTGTCGTTTATGGGTGCTCTAACACAACAAATAGCAGCAATAATATATATGTCTATCAGATACCTTTTTGGGACGATAAATCGCCTACAGCGGCAAAACGAAGGATGAAATGGGTGAACTTTGTTCGACGGAGGAAAGACAAATGGACACCGTCATGTTCGTCAGTTGTGTGCTCAAAGCACTTCACAGAAGACTGCTTTGAGTACGGTTCGTCTACGGTAACGAAGTTTAAGACCCCTAGACTTAAAAGAGATGAGTATGGCATCGCAGTTTTTCCTACATTGGACCAGATTGTAGAGGACAAATCAGAAAGTGAGCGCATGAAGCGAAGGAATGTAAGTATTCGTATTAAACTTTGAATTATTAAAGTTAAACTGCGCCACTTACTTTAATTTGCATATATATATATAATTAACAGTTATACCATGAGCTCGAGTCGTACATGAGCTCATAGCCAACGAGGCGCTTCGCCGAGTTGGCTATTAGTTCGTATACGACGAGAGCGAATGGTATAACTGTTTTATTATATAGCCAAGCACTGTACAAGAGACAAAATTACAGCGAAATGTTTGAAACAACAAACTTCCGACATAGCCAACTAATACTTCCGCCATGCGTAATGATGCATTCACATAGAGTTTCTCGCTGAGCTGTTCGGTAAACAGCTTCGAAATATTGTATAAATGTTGCTCGAGAGGCAAAAAATGTTAAGCAGATCAACCAAAAAGATTAAAAGGTACCTTTATGAAGTAAAAAGGTGGGTCAGTTGCTTATATTAGCGTTGTTGTCGTAAAAAAGGTTTTGATTTCATGCAAAAATGAAACTGAAACACTTTCCGCAGTGAAACTAAATTACTTAGTTGGTTGTTTTTGAAAAAGGACATGCTTTTTACTACTCCAAATGCTTATCTAAATAATAAAAGTCTCTTTACTGGTGATCTCCTACGAAATGTGTGTTGTAAGCTTGATTTTAACCGCGAGTTTCTTTGTTTGGCAACAAATTAATATCAACCCGATAATTTGTCGTGTTTTTGAAGTAAAAAGACGTAATTTTTAGGTGAATTTTACCATTTGACATGCTAAATTGTGTATTTGTTAATGTATTTTTACACAATGTTGGGTTTTTTTACATTGGTTTGAGGGTGTTGATGTTTTTCTGTATAAAAATCCGTCAATTTCAACTCTTTCGGCAGTTTAAAAAAACATGGCGCCATCTTGTTTTTCCTCTACTAGCAGGATATGAGCTGATAGCCTGGTAGTAAGGAACCAATCAGATTACGCAAAAGCTCATATCCGATAGCATGCTATATAATAAATATATATATATACAGTGCGCCATTATAAATTGAAGTGTTTCCAGTTTTTACCTTAGGTTTGCAAGATTTTTTTCTATAGTGCTGTTATAAGTATATGTTTCAACTTGAAAATTATCACAACTATAATATTTTATGCTTTCATGAGATGAAACATAATAACTTATCGATTAAATTAAATGAGCAAATCAAAGTTGTATACCCTAAGTTCATGAATGGAGAAGCAATGGTCAGAAAAGTTCGAGTGAAGCAAAACATTGGTCAATCTCTCACCACACTTCAACTTCAGTTTCAATTAAACTTAACCCATTAAGTGATCAGCTCCCCCTTTATTATACTGTATTACAGTACTCTGATTAATGCCAAATGATTTTACTTGTCAAGAGGACTCTTGCACATTAATGCTTAACATGAATTACAGTTACAAGCGAAATTTTGGTGACAATCTTGTATATATATATATATATATATGTCTTGTATGGAACATTAGCCATGGTAATACAGTATATAAAATTGTAAAAAATTATATTCATTGATTATAGATTATGTAGAGGAATTATTTCGAACTATGGTAGGTGCAATCATGAACAATAAACTTGAAGAAGCTATTGAAAAACTTAAAAAGCAAACACCACCTCCTATGAATACCATGCTTGACAAACAGTCAAGGGAAGAAGCAATAGAGAAGAGACAAGCAAGAGATAGCGTTCAAATTGTGGATGTACCTCCAACAAATTCAGGTAACATGTTGCATAGGTACAACTTGAATATTGGCCTGAAACAATTCATTAGCAATATACATGCAAGGTATTTGCGCTTGAAACCAGTAATGAAATGATGGGCTGGTGTGGACAACACACTATTTGTAACGTTTTATTATTATTTTAGTTCCTACTGTTGCAGCTGGTAGCCAAGGAATGTGGAGGTACAAGAAGCAGAAGTGCACCAAAGTGCAGACTGTGCAAGCAGCCGATGAAAGGGCACACAAATGTTCAAAATTGCCCAAGAAAGCAAAGAAATTGACAATTTTAAATCTTTTTAAAGAACCAAAGTGACTGTGCATTGTTGTTTAACTATTTAATGTATGTTTTGGGCGACGCTAATTTCTATAACTAACCCTGGTTAATGCCCTTGTATATTGGGCTGCATTGGTTTTAACCCATTAAGCTGGGGCCGGTTGTATATATAAAACTCTTAACTACAGCTTAATTACTTTTGGGTAGTTAAACCGTACTTAACCCTCAAATACATTATTCGATTGGCTAATTCTCTCACTAACTATGATTAACTTTAACTACTTTTTTATACAACCAGCCCCAGGTCAACAAACTAAAGATAATCTAATTCAGCTTTTTACAGTTTTTAGTCAAAACCCAATAACGACAGAGAAAATGGGAGAGATATATACCGAAGCAGTTTCTGCAACTCTAAAATAAATACTTTCCTACGGTACGTAGTGTAGTAGGAAAGTGTATTCATTATGGCACTAGCTGTATTCCCAAGAGGATCACGCTTGGCACAAAATGTATCAAAATCGCCAGAGGAAAGTGTCGCATTTTTTTTTTTGCAATTGTCAGCATATTTGGGAGACTGGTGACGAATTAAATTCTGAAAAATATGCGCCGTCTTTTTATAGCTCTCTAGCGCTTGGGTTCCCTATGTTAAATACGATATTTGAGGGGGTGGTAGGGGAATACAAGGGGATCACAGTGGTACCAAGATTGCCATGGTGATCTTTGTTCTCGCGCGATCATGTCTTCATTCTTTGTGAGCACTTTTTGCAAATTTGGAAATTCGAGCCCGGACGCTAAAATATAACAATTTAAAGCTTCAAATAACTTTTTAGTCTTAACCGATCTGGTATTTATTTTGTGCTTGTCGGAAAGCCAAAGTGTTAACTTAAGCTCGTTTCTTTTTTGTTTTTCGACTTTGGGTCTTATTAATTTGTTTGGAGCGATATTCTTTAGACGTCGCGCGCGGCCGAGGCATGTCTTTGTGATACAAGTGCTTCGTTTTGTTGGTGGGATATATGATGTAAAACCGCCTGGAAATTGCATATCGTTACAAAATATAGAAGAAACAAGAAAACTAAAGATATTCAAGTTGTGTCAAGACGATTGAAAGGAGTAAATAACCAGGTAAGAAGTGAATTGTATTAACATTTGTGAGATATCGCACGCAGATTGCGAGCTTCTGCAGAGAATATACATTATGTCTTTGCTGTACAATTGCCAATGAATTGTTTACATGAAGAAACGTGTTAGATAGATTTGTTGGACTTATTTAGTTATTTCGAAGCGTACAGAGATGCAAATGATAGCCCATGTATAAATTGGTCCATCCATGTGCAGTAAAACAATGCCAGAGCTGTGTTTTGTTATGTTTATGTACATATGTAAAGTACAGTAAACTATAGTGTGCAATTATGCCATGCCTCATCTTAGCCCTAAGTTATAGCACAGTTTGTTCAATCATAGCTTATGCTTATAAATTATGTCGCTTAAATATGTATTATCTATGTGTTTACATTACTGTATGGTTACATTTACAGTATCTCAATTTAGTGTCACATATATATTTTTATATATATGTTTTTGTTTCTTTGCTGGTGCACAAGTACAGCTTGTGTACATGTATTATTGCTTTATTTATACTGTGCCACAGAGCTATATTTACATATAATATTAGCCGATGATATAAATGGCAGAACATGTCTTTATTATGCTTGTTTTAGCTGTGCAGCTGTTACAGAGCTAGCTCATACTCAAAGTGTATCAGAGCTGTTTATTTGTTGATGTACAACCTGTACCATGCTTCTTTTATTAAATCACTCAAAGGCTTAGTAATGTGAGTTTGGCTATCATTGTACTGTATATTGTACTGAGTGATAACCATATACTGGACAAGTAGAGAAAAATCAACTTGGCCCAGCTGGGATTCAAACCCACAACCTTCGGTTTACTAGCTACAGGTCAAGTTGGGAGCTGTTGGTTGGTTATTCTCCACCCGAGTTCATTGTCCCATAATAATTGTTCTATATATATTATAGCTATTTCAATTACAACTGAGCTCTTACATGAATCTTTGTCTTTGACACAGACTGACACAGAGCTATTTATATTATGCAATTGTCTACTCTTATGATAATATAAATTGTATCAAAGAGCTGTGTTTATTTGCTGAATATGCACATCTATAAACATCGCATATTATATTTTTCTGTTTATAGTGTCGAACAGTTGTGTTCCAGATGAAGGGACCTTATCTCTTTCAGTGTCACCCACCTGGCTGGTCTTGTATCTACTTACAGTTACTGAGGACTATCTGATTTATAGAGTCCTGAATATATGTGTAATGTGTATATCGCAAGTAATTCAATTTAAATAGTAGCACAAAGAATTTAAACGAGCTTCAATTTTCACTACTTATGAAGTGGGAAAAGAAGTATACATTTATTGTCTTGATTTTGTAGTACAGCAGCTTTTAAACCTATGCTGTGATCAGATGCAAAATACTAATTCTTCTCTGTCTTGTTTTATATATTAAACTGAAAATTTAAGCAGAGTTTGCAGGAGTGTGTGGTGGGGGTGGGGTGGGGGTGGGGGGTGGGTGGGTGGGGGGAGGGGACTGGGTAGGTATTGGGAGAGGGGTTGATTGGTTTGATGAGAGGATGGCTGAGTTTAGGGAAAGAGTAGGGTAGAATAATGATTTGCAGCTATTACCATGATACACCATTCTTGAATTTAAAAGGCAGTGAAGCTAAGTTTTAATTGTTCTTCTACAATTTTGATGTTTTCAGGGGGGTGCCAAGAAACATATTTAGAATACTTCAACTACAGTATACTGTACAGGCAGTACAAAAATGTTTTACATTGATATTTGCCTAGGTATATGCTGTACCATATTCTTGACCCACAATGACTCTCTATTTTGAATTAAGAGGTGTGTCACTCACTGTCAAGACTGCTGATAATCTCTGTCAAACAAATCCTTCACCAGTCAATATTAAGAATAAATCAACTTAAAGCAGATTGTTATTGTGAAAGCAAAATAATTGCATGGCACAATACCGAAAATTCACAGTATTTTTCTACTGACAAGTATATTTAACTAGAGTAGAGAACCAGATCTGAGTCATTTGACATTTCGGCTTCGAACATTTGTTATAAATACACCATACGGCCTTCTAGTCCGAAACTATTTTGTAAAAAAATTACAACCCGAGAAAGCTGAACAGTTTCTGAGCGATCACGAAGTAGTGCCGTACAACTATCATACTTCTTTACTGCACAATCGAACTACGACCAGTAACTCAGTTGCAAATCCCCCGCCATTTTGTTTCTTTTTTGGAGGAAAACCGCTGTGCGCAATGCATGGCGACCTTCGGCGATTCCGAGGGCATTTGTGCCAAGCGTGGATGCTGCGGCAGACCCCGTGGTCAGAAGAGCACTTGTATAAAGAGCAGTACCACGTTGCAGAAGTCACTCGGTTAACAGTGTTGGTCGTCAAACTTCCTCGATGAGTACTAGAACAGATGTTTCAGATGAGCACAGAATCGATGCCCAGGATGATATCGACGAGATTCCTCGGTCCGTTCCTGATGCGCTGGCCAGACTCGAAAACGTCATTGAGTCAAGAATTTCTTCTTTAAAGCGTAATTTGGCCGTAGAGAATGAAGACAACTTAGCCCGTATCGCTAAGAGATTTAAATCGGAGTCGAAGCATGTGTTCAAGCATGAAGGAAATCGGGAGCAATTCAATCATGAATCTGATTTGAAAGAGGCTTTAGTGTCTGCCTTTAACGCTTTGGTGAGTTCTAAGTTCGACAGTGCCAAAGAGTTTCTGGAAGAAGGTATGTTGTTAGTTGACAAACGTTCTAAGCTTATTATTCTCGCCGATAAGTTTGGTTGGGATTTTGTTTAAAGAGTATAAGAGAGATGACATTGCCTCTGACTCAGACGACGAGAAGCATATTAAAAAGTGTTTGAAGTCCGTTTCCGCAGCACGTGTTCAGGAAAGAAAGAATAAGTTTGCTCGTACTTCTTTTTCGGCGCCTGTGCCTGTTGCTTCTCGCCCGATGTTTAATTCTCGTTTCCCCGCTGCATTTTCTCAGTCTACTGGCTCTATGTTATTCCGGCCCTACCGTCCCTTCGTCGGACCATGTCATTCCTGCGGCAGGTATGGTCACTACTGGAAGGCATGCCCTTCAAGACAACCAGGCGGCGCTGGCTCCGGTCGACAGGTTGTTTCTCTCCCTACCAATACCACCGAATTTGCTAGTTCCCGGCTTGGAGCCGCTTCGTGATTTCCGCGTTGGACCTTTGTTTCAGTCCTCTTTGTCTAAAACTGAACCTAAAATTGTATTTCCTCCTCATAAAGGAGATTATTCTAGTACGACTGTGGGTGTTTGTGGTAGATTGTTTAAGTGTAAAAAGTGGTGGTTTGAAAATTTTTTGTTGTCAAAGCTTGTCGTTAATGTGCTTGACCATGGTTATGAAATTCCTTTTGTGAGTGAACCGCCACGTTGTTATTTAAAACACAATGCTAGTGCTTTAAAAAGCTCGCATTTTTGTAATTAAGGCAATCAATGATTTGATTCACTCTAATTGCGTAACAGAATACGCTGAAGTGCCTTATTGTTGTAATCCCTTGTCAGTTGTTGATGGGAAAAAAAACGTTTGGTGATTGATTTATCACGTTCAGTGAATCCTTATGTAATACATAATTCGTTTAAATATGAGAATCTGATTACTTTATCAGAGATGTTTAGCCATGATTATTGGTTTGTTACTTTTGATATTCAGTCGGGGTATCATGTTGATATTCATCCCCGTAGTCGGAAGTATTTGGGTTTTTCGTTTATTTGGCCGTGTGGCTCTGTGCGTTATTTTGCATTTAACGTTTTACCTTTTGGGTTGTCGTCGGCATGTTACGTGTTTACTAAGATGTTTCGAGCATTAGTTCGTAGGTGGCGTGAGCTACGTCATGTAACTATCATGTATATTGATGATGGTATATCGGGCCATCTTTCTAAGGCTTGTGCCGTGCGTAACTGTCATCTGATACAAAGTGACTTGGCTCTCGCTGGTTGGAAACCTGCGGAGAACAAATGCTTCTGGGGGCCTCGTCAAATCGGCGAATGGCTTGGTCTCCTTATTAACACTATTCGTATGCAATTTCAGGTTCCCCCGAAGAAATTGGATAAAGCTTTTGCTATAGTTCGTCGGAGTTTGTTAGCGTTTCCTCGCCTTTTGGTACTTGTATTAGCTAAGGTTTTCGGTTTTATAAATTATTTATCCCTTGCCTTGGGGCCTGTTGTTCGCCTGTTTACACGACAGATGTATGCTTGTATTGCTTCTTGTTCTACTTGGAATGATATTGTTATTGCCCCCCTAGGAGTTAACCAGGAACTCCAGTTTTGGCTGCATAATTTGCACAGCTTTAATGGTTACTCGATGACTCGTTCATTTAGCGCTTCCGCTGTTCTTTATTCAGATGCTAGTAGCACCGGCTTTGGTGCTTATTTCGTCGATGTCGGTGAACGTCGCGCAACGGGCTTATGGTCCGCGGCTGACCGTGCTAAGAGTTCCACTTTTCGCGAGTTTAAGCCGTATTTAACAGTGTTAAGATATTTTCTAGGTTTTTAGCCGGACATCAACTTAAGATCTTTTCTGACAATCAAAATGTTGTTCGAATATTGTCTGTTGGTAGCACTGTTCCAGCATTGCATGCGTTAGCCGTTGACATGTTTAAATTTTCTCCTTCTTATAATCTTTCGTTTCAGGTGCAATGGATTCCTCGTTCGGCTAATGCTAAAGCCGATTATTTAAGTCGCCTAGTCGACCCCGATGATTGGTGTTTGAACCCTAGATTGTTTAACCTCATTTCCAACTTATGGGGTCCTTTTGACATTGATCGAATGAGCGATCATTTCAATGCTCAGCTACCTCGCTTTAATAGTAAATTTTGGTGCCCGGAACCGATGATGTTGATTGTTTTACTCAAAATTGGGCTAATCTTAACAATTGGGTTTGTCCTCCTCCTGGGTTGATTTTACCAGTTTTAAGGCACATGCAATTGTGTAATGCCAAAGGTGTATTAGTCGTGCCCGAGTGGAAGTCTGCCCTTTCCGATTTCCTTAGATACTTTGCGGAAGATCGTTCTCAAATTTGGCACTGTTCGGGCCTCTTTGTCCGACCTGCGTCTTTGCTTTATCTTTCTTTCTTGTAGGGTTTGCAGGGTTTTTGCGATGTGATGAGTTAATTCATATTCAACGTAAACACGTACATGTCTTCGAACATCACATGGAAATTTTTATTCCTTCTCGGAAAAACGATAAGTATAATGCTGGGCACAGAGTGTTCATTGCCAAAACTTCCCATATTACATGTCCCGTTGTCATTACGCATAGTTATTTGCACTTGTTACCAAGTTGTTCTGATCAATTTTTGTTATATCGTTTGACGTGTACCAGGAAAGGCTACGTAGCCTAAAAGCGGGCCATTAGTTATTCTAGAGTTCGTGAAATAATGTTGCAGGCCCTCAAAAGTATTCTCCCTGATGTTTCCGGCTACGGTACCCATAGTCTCAAGAGAGGCGCAGCCTCGGCTGCTTGTAATTCCGGTTCTGTTACCGCAGAACAAATTGATCTGCATGCGGGGTGGAAGTCGACGCTTTCACAGCGACTGTATGTTGAAAATAGTCTTGATAGTAAACTAGCTGTATCTAAGTCTTTGAAGTTATAACTTTAATATATGTTTCACCTGCCTTGCTTTGTCTCGCCTCGTTTCCTTGTCTTTGTAGCTTTCGGGAGCTGTTCGTCTCCAACACTGGACGCCTCAGCAAGATTCTCCACACTCCCAGTTGTCGTGTGCGTTGTAGAGTAATGAATAAATACTTTCCTACGGTACGTAGTGTAGTAGGAAAGTGTATTCATTATGGCACTAGCTGTATTCCCAAGAGGATGCTGCGGCAGACCCCGTGGTCAGAAGAGCACTTATATAAAGAGCAGTACCACGTTGCAGAAGTCACTCGGTTAACAGTGTTGGTCGTCAAACTTGTATTTTAATTTGGTCTATTTCTGTACATAGTTTGTTTTTTATATATTATTTCTTTGTATATTACTGCATGTTCGCTCTGTTCGGGGAGCAGCGCTGGTTATCTCGGTCCCGACCCAGATTTCCTGTCAAGTTTTTCCCAGAGGTGGGTTTTTTATCAGACAGGTTTTTTCTGGCCTTCCTGATGCCAGCCAATTGTGTAATAGTGCATAGCTACTGCCCTTACAAAAATTCCACATGATTTCACATGTGGATATTCCACATGTGTTTTTGGAACGTGTGATCACATGTGAATATTCCACATGTGATCACATGTGGAATATTCACATGTGATCACACGTTCCAAAAACACATGTGCAATATTCACATGTGATCACATGTGGAATATTCACATGTGATCACACGTTCCAAAAACACATGTGGAATATTCACATGTGGAATATTCACATGTGATCACACGTTCCAAAAACACATGTGGAATATCCACATGTGATCACATGTGAAGATTTCACATGTGATCACACGTTCCAAAAACAATTGTTCCAAAAACACGTTCCAAATGGAATATCCACATGTGATCACATGCGGAATGTCGACATGCATGTAGGTAGCACTCCGCATAAAAACGAAACAAACTGCATATAGTTAAATAAATTTTATTATACAAAAATTTTACAAATCAATAAAATAAAGCTGCTATAATTTTCTTTTCACTAAAATCATATAACTTCTATGATCTTTTAAGCTTTGCATGATGCGAAGTAATCTATTTGAACTAATTAAAACATTTGTGGGATTCACCATGTACAGTACGTATTTTAGTTGATGTGAGCTTTTGGCCCATTTAGCTCGAGTCATATTAATTCAGCATTTCTTTTTAAAAAACTGTCCAAAGGTGGACCTGAACTAAACAGTGTGAAAACCCAGAAATAATGCAAATATAGACATGGTGAATTCGAAAAAAGCTTATCTTAAGTACAAAGATTAAAATATTGTAGTCTATGTAAATAGGTGCATAAATACATGTACCTGGATTTCATTTAGAGTGTTCATTAAAAAATAAGGTACAATAATATAGTTCAAAAGATTAAAAAACCATGAACTTGCATTAACCAACCAACATTAATCTACAAGCCTTAAGTGCTTATTATAATCACACAAAAGTGTGTAGAACCCCTTGCATTTAATTCAGGCATAATAGGTAACAAAATGAAATAATTTTAGAGTATTGATCTCCTAGTGAATAAGGAAATTATACTTTCTTGCCTCCATGATGGAATTAAATGCAGAGTCATTTTTAAAACACCCGATAAAAATTGAAATGCTAGGTTGGGTCTAACCTCATAAATGTCCTATAATATCTACATCTGTTCCAATTATATTTTTCTTGCCTCCATGGCATTTCTCTCATCTTTACACTTTTGCACCATTGACACCTTGCACAAGGTTGCAGTGCCACTTGGGAACCTTTTATGGACTTCAGCTAAATAGAAAAGAGATACAAACAAATATGATATCAAAATCAACATCCTCTTGGCTTAAATACGTACTGATATTTTAATATTGCTCAAAAAATTATATTATTATAAATTATACTGTACTTATTATTGTCAGCTCATTACTAGAGATGAGCTATTTAATCGAAAACTAATCTGCAAAGCCATATACATGTAATCAGCCAATTTGCAATAATTGGTAATTAGCTGATTATTGTATAATAATTAGTACATTAACTCTTTCACACATGGAGCTAATGTGAATCCAAAATATGCAATGAATGTGTATAGTATTCACCATGAGCCATTCTCTTTTCACTCTGCTAGCAAAAACCTTGATTTCTGTTTATTTCAAAAATATTGATTATGATTATTTATGCTCCTTGCAATCCCATGACACATTGAAAATAACTGTGCACTAGGGATTGGTAACCAACAACATATCAATAAGCACTACTGTATATGCCAATTAATCAGCCTATTAATCTGCTTCAGTAATCGACAATTTTTGTAATCACTCATCTCTACTCATTACTTTTATGACTGCTAGTAATAGTACAGTTACTAGAAGTTAATATTGCAAGGAATTTTACCAAAATATATAAAGAATAATATAACACAGTGACATAAAGATATGGATTCTATTTGAGTTGTGAAAAGGATAGCAAATTTATTTAGTGAAATTTGTTTTCATCACCGTGTCATTTTCTTTTTAGAATCTAGATTAAAATTATGCAAAAAGTAGTCAGCAGCAATAACGATATGCAGGGTCCAGTTGTACGAAGCCTGTATAGCGAATAAAATTTAAGTTCACTTGGTCAAAGCATGTATGGCACACTATACCTATCCGCCGGATAAGCTATCCAGGCTTTGTATAACCAGGCCCTGTAGGGCAACTTTTATTATTGTATTCTTGGTTTTATTTTTCAATTGCTATTTAAGGGTGAAAAGGTTCTCATACATGTAGATTTTTGAACATAAATTGGAATTCATGACAGCAATACACTTTTATTAATGCCTAAACCAAAATATATTGCTCTGATAAAGTGCCCCTGCTATTTGGGGATTACTGTGAGCCCCCCTAATCAAGCTGAGCACATGGCAACATCCTGAACAATTTTAATAATTTAGTTTTACTTAATACAATAGTTTAGGCTGCCGAGAAAACTGTGTTGCTTACAGAACAAATTTATGAGTAGGATCAGGATTAACAGTATTAAACCACTCTCTGAGACATATATACATACATACATCTTACTGTATTTATAAAGCAACGCAATATGTTAAGAGCTTTCAATTTACTTTTAACTAAAAAGCAATAATAATTTGCACTATTATACACTAACAATATTCACTGTGCTTACCGTTTGCATACTTGACACGATTTAAATAAGCCTTCCATTCTTACTTTGGGTCGTTTAACTTCTGGATTTCAGAACAAAACCATACTTTCCTTAGTTCCTTGTTTGGGTCATTGATAGCGAATTGTCAGGAACAAATTCCTCTGGGCGTCAAGACGCTTGTCTGGTTTAATAGTCGCCATCCAATAAATGAGTACGTAATTCATCGTATAAAAAAGCTTGAAGCAAACCTACTTCGAATAACTTTTTAGAAAGATATAAACTCCTAGTAAACGTATAAAGCAATGAACTAAATGACACATCAGACATGAGGATAATGCCTTCGCTAAATGACGCTAATTGCTTAAACTCAAAGCTGCCGCGGACCCAGTCACGTGGGAGAAACTATTGTCATGCTTTGTAAAAAAACAACGTCAAAATTATTTTATTGGGAATGCTGCGTGGCGAAAATAAGCAAAACAAACTTAATTTTTAATCTTGAGATATTTAAAACAAGAAAATCTTGAGCACATTTGAGTAGATTAAGCAAATAATATAAATGCTTGTTCGATTACTCGTGAATTCTCACTACCCGGTGTCGTGCAAAACGGAAGTTATGCTCATGTTCTGAACCGCGGGCTCACAAATAAACCATCAACATTCCATCAAGCGATTGATCAGACGAGCTGGAAACAAACACATGAAATCCCTAGCCTTTTTCAAAGATCTTGTCCAGGAGGACAGATGTTTGACTGCTCTGAAAGTATGGATCCTATACAAGACAAACGTAACCTTTGTTGGTACATCATATTAAATTGAATGTTGGTGCAACATAATTAAAGAGAAGTGAAAATAAAGATAAAATATTCAACAAAAATATTTCAATGACTTTGATATTTCATATCAAGATCTTTCTATCAAGGTAATGCAGTCATTTTATTGATTTCTATTTTTGGTGTTGTAAATGGAGCCTGTTTTGCAATAGATTGTGTTTAGACCTTGGATGGCTTGGAAACAAAATTGTTTTAAATCCATGAGCTTTAATTGGCACAGTATTATGGTAGATTGTGGTAGTACAACCAGCTTTATTCAGAAAATGCAATTATTTGATGTTTAGTTAACCGGTTTCTTTAATCTGCTGAAAAAATATTGTTCGTAGTTGTTTAGATGCTGTACTGGTGATATACAATATTGATCAGTATTGAAATTCCTGTACAACCCAGCTTTATTCAGGCAATGCAATTATTTGATATTTTAATTTAACTAGTTATGTTACCCATTCCTGCAGTGGCTGGCCTTAACCGGTCCTTTGCTGAAAAAATATGGTTGGTACTGGTGCTGTACTGGTATACGATATTGTTGGTGTACTGAATATCAGTATTGAAATATCAGTATTGAAATTCCTGTACGACCCAGCTTCATTTAGACAATGCAATTATTTGATGTTTAGTTAACCGGTTTCTTTAATCTGCTGAAAAAATATTGTTCGTAGTTGTTTAGATGCTGTACTGGTGATATACAATATTGATCAGTATTGAAATTCCTGTACAACCAAGCTTTATTCAGGCAATGCAATTATTTGATATTTTAATTTAGTTAGTTATGTTACCCATTCCTGCAGAGGTTGGCCTTAACCGGTCCTTTGCTGAAAAAATATGGTTGGTACTGGTGCTGTACTGGTATACGATATTGTTGGTGTACTGGATATCAGTATTGAAATTCTTGTACGACCCAGCTTCATTTAGACAATGCAATTATTTGATCTTTAGTTAGTTAAGTATACCCATTCCTGCAGGGACTCCTTAAACGGTCTCTTTAATCTGCTGGAAAAATATGATTGGTAGTGGTTTATACTGTATGCTGTGCTGGTATACAATATTGTTGGTGTACTGGATATCAGTATTGAAATTCTTGTACGACCCAGCTTCATTTAGACAATGCAATTATTTGATGTTTAGTTAGTTAAGTATACCCATTCCTGCAGGGACTCCTTAAACGGTCTCTTTAATCTGCTGGGAAAATGTGATTGGTAGTGGTTTATACTGTATGCTGTACTGGTATACGATATTGTTGGTGTACTGGATATCAGTATTGAAATTCTTGTACGACCCAGCTTCATTCAGACAATGCAATTATTTGATGTTTAGTTACTGTACTTATGTCACCCATTCTTGCAATTTTGTCCCTTTTTTTCTGCTGAAAAAAATTGTCTGACCGTTAGCCAGAATAAAATTATGTTATGGCTGTTAGAGGAAATAACTATAATGTGAGATCTTCCTTACCACGCTTGAGCATAGGGAGGAAAACCAGATAACTGAACAAATACTTATATGTGATGTGTCCAGTGTATAATTCCATGTAATTTCATCATTTTAGCTATTTTTTTGTGTTTAAAGATAAATTTCACATGTGATCACATGTGAATCTATTTCACATGTTAAACTTCCACATGTGATCACATGTGATCACATGTGAATCTATTTCACATGTGAAACTTCCACATGTGATCACATGTCAATCTATTTCACATGTTAAACTTCCACATGTGATCACATGTGATCACATGTGATCACATGTGAATCTATTTCACATGTTAAAATTCCACATGTGATCACATGTGATCACATGTGATCACTGTGATCACATGTGATCACACGTGTGAAAGCATGTGGAATTTTTGTAAGGGTGTGTTTCCGGTTCTTCACCTATCTTGCAGTATATTTTGTTACTAGCTGTTTCTGCCTGTATATCGTGCTTGTTTGTTTCTTTCTATATAGTTTTCATGCATGCCATCATTCATGTAATCTATCACACATATTTAGTAGAATCTATACGTGTAGTCTAGCAATGTTTTATTAAAGAGCTGTTCGTCTCCAACACTGGACGCCGCAGCAAGATTCTCCACACTCCCAGTTGTCGTGTGCGTTGTAGAGTAATGAAGCACTTTTTCCGAGGATAGGAAGCTTAAAACAACAGCAAGAAGAAGCCATTTTTCAATTTATACAGAGGAGAGATGTGTTTGCCGTGTTGCCTACTGGTTGGGGGAAGTCGTTGATTTTTCAAGTTGTTCCAACGTTGTGCTCGTACTTACACAACAAAGGTTTGCCTTACCCAGATAAAGCTATCGTTCTCGTCGTATGCCCGCTAAATTCCCTTGTGGCTTCACACATAAAGGAACTTGATAGTTTGGGAATCAGATCATGTTCGCTTTCAGGAGAAAACGTTGATGAAAATGGCCTATTTGCTGGACACTATTCCTTCGTTTTCACAAGTCCGGAAGCCATAATCAATGAAGAAAAATGGCGAAAAATGTTACGAAGTAGTGATATCTATCAAATAAATCTTTTCGGCCTGGTTACTGACGAAGCTCATGTTGTGCCTAAATGGTAAGTACTTCAGTGATTGTATACTGAATGTGATTTTTGTGATTATACGAACAGAAAACAGAAAACAAATGCGTTACGAGTTGCAAACTTTAATCCAACGACGTGTCGATAAATAATATTGAGTAAACTAGAAAAAGGGAAGAGCTTGTAATTCTCTCTTTAACTGAACAGATATAAAAAAAGATGATAAAACAAACAGAGGATAGGGAGCAAAGTTTGGGTTAGCCATTATATTGTCAGAAAGGACAAAGCCAAAGGGTTTTGCCATGTTACACGTAATTATTTTCCCGGTGCATCTAGTAGAAATTTGTTATCTAGCTAGGTATCTCGTTAAAATCAAACACATTTTGATTATTTAATAGTAAAATGCAAAGGCAAGGAGATAAGGGATGAGCCATTATTTTTCTTATAAATTATTAGTAGGTTGCTCTGCGGGATTGAGTTTGGACATGATAATTAATTACCAAACTGGCAAATTGGTACAAAAAATGTTACCCTGTCTCCTGTTCCCTTTTATACCAATCCCTCATAGGCAATCTTATTTCTCTCATATCTCTTAATAAGCATAGCGGCAGACGAAGCATAGCGGTAGAGTGGAGAGCCGCTATGCTTATTACACAAGGGCCTCTGGCATCCTGCAGGGTACAAAAATGTCCAAGACAAGTACAAATATGTTCCTTAGGCCTTAGGCTTACATTTCCCCCCCGAGGCAAACCAATGCCGAAGCGAACATCACAGGTTAGCACACTATTAATACCACTGATTAATACTCATTTTCAGACTTGCTGTCTTGCACTAGTTTAGATTATAATCAATCAAGCAATTAAAATGTAGCGACTAGAATTCATTTTCCTTAAGTTAGGGAGTGGTCATTTATTTGGGGGGAGGTGCAAATGGGGAGGGGGGTAAAGAAAGTTTTACTCTTCTATATTGGGGAGGGGGTCAAAAACGTTTTATTAGTGAGAGGGGGGGTCACAAATGTTTAATGCTTACTATCAGTCATGGATGCATAGCATTTTAAAATGCTAACATTTTACAGTTCTCATCATGCATGTAAACCAGGGATACAAATGTTTATTGAAGTTGGATTTCTGGTTGGTTTGTATTTTGTACCTGCAGTGGTACATATCATACATCGTGGTATTAAAAAATTGCAAAAACACTAATATATAGCACTGAGTTCATTTATTGCAATTTATGTCTTACAATTTTGCTTTTAATACTGAACTATTGAATCAAGGTGTTGACTTGTGTTGATTGGGGGGAGGGGGAGTGGGGGGGGGGGGGGGTGTTTGTTAGAAAAGCTTCAAGTGATATTTGTGGGGTGGGGAGTTTGCTTTGACCCTTGAAGGGGGTCAGAAAAGTTTTTAACCCCTATTTTCCCCATTTGCCAACCCCCACCCCGCCCCACAAATAATACCACTCCCTTATAGTGCAATTGTTTAATTTTTGTGTATCCATTCATTAGAAATAACCTCAACCTCTGTGATACTTTTAACAATAAACATGGTATTTTTATTGTGTTGTAGGGGTCAAGGGAACATCAAAGAAAGAACAGCAGCTTTTCGTGAGTGTTTTGGACACCTTGGTGATATCCGGTCTCTTCTACCATCCAATTCTCCTCTGTTGGCTTTAACTGCAACTGCAACAGAAGAAGTAAGGAACAGAACAACTAAAGCTCTTGCTTTGAAAGCTGACGTCGTTCATATTCGTGTGTCTCCTAATAGAGCAAACATCTATCTTTACAAGTTAAATGTTGGAAGTGACTTATCTTGTTTTAGATGGTTACTGGATACTCTAATAGAAAAGAACCAAGATACACCCAAAACCATCATCTATTGCAGAAGACAAAAGGATTGTGGCCAGCTATTTTTCCATTTCCTGCATGAATTTGGTGATGGTGCATATTTGCCATCTGCTGCTAAAATATCTGTAAAGTGTTTGCTTGGTATGTACCATGCAAACACCTTAAATAAACACCAGAAACGTGTTATTAATGAACTCCTAAAGGAAGGTGGAGTCCTGAGGGTTGTTTTTGCCACCACAGCCCTTGGCATGGGTATCAACATTCCAAATGTCAGATATGTCATACATTATGGACCCCCGAGGGAGGTTGATGATTTCATGCAGGAGATTGGAAGAGGAGGCAGAGACGGTGAGGAAACAAATGCGTTAATGTTTTACAATGGTGTACAGCTTCGTAATTGTGATAAAGCAATGAAATCTTATGTAAAAAGTGAAAATGTGTGTCTCAGACAAATCATCTTAAATCAGTTTGAGGAAACAAATGTACCGAATCAAGGAACCCATAAATGTTGTATGGTGTGCCATAAATTGTGCAAATGTGAAGGTGAAACATGTGCCATCCCACTTTTGTCATTTCAGACATCAAAACCACCTAATAGTACTGCGGTAAATGAACAGCCAAAAAAACGAACAGTAAGTTTTCAGGAGAAGGAGTTACTTAGAACTACTAACAGATTACCAAAAAATGTTAGCTAGTAAGTGTCCATCATATTATTTATCATCTGAATCATGTACTGGTTTTACAGATGCAGTTATTTCATCAACTGTTAAGAAATGTAAATTTATTTTCACACTCAACGATATTGTAAAGCACGTCCCAGTATACACAAGGTCGCATGCAGTAGAGATATTATTAATATTAAATGACATATTTGATGATATTGATATAAGTACAGAACATCAGGATGAATGTACACAACTAACATTACCTGAAATGTTGGATTATGATCTTGAATATGGTGGAGATGACTATTCCGATAGCTCTTGTGAATCTGCTTGTATTGATTCAGATACATCTGTGACATCAGTGCTTTCAGGGATTAATGACCTACATGTATGATAAAAAATTAAAAATTTAATACTCTTTTTGTGAATCATCCAATAAAGGATTTATCGACTTTAAGTAATAGATGCAATATGAGCGGCCGAACTGTATGGGATTTACAATGGCGAGCCTTCGTATCTGACTTGTGAAATGAAAAGATATACAGTATTTCATAGAGTTTAGTACTTTCTTGAAGGGAAATAAAACCATATATAAGCGATGTGTTTTGGGTTACTAATAAAGTATAGACGGTGAATTTTATATGTAAGAATGTTTGCACCAGTAAAGGTCTATTGATTTGCTTTGTTGCTTGCAATGCTTTTTTGCATGATTGAATTTGTTAAGATATACCCAAGAGAGTTTGGGATAATTTTGAAGCAGATGCACCTAATTTATTAAATTTGTGCAGTTGCATGAGAGTGAAGGTCAGGTTATGGACTCTTCACGCTTTCGCCGTCCAAAAAGCAGGGAAGAAGAACGTTCTATGCTGATTGAATCAATTCCCAAAAACACTCGCCATAATACAAAGTGGGCGGTTAAGGTATTTGAAGATTGGCAACATGCAAGAAAAAATAAGGAAGCGAGAAAGGAAACGGTTGGCTTCGGACAAATTGATTTAGCCACTATCGAAGCTGTGACATGCACAATAGAAGACATGTCGGCAGAAACGTTGAGCTTTTGGCTCATTAAATTTATAGAAGAAGTCACAAATCAGTGTGAAATCACAAATCAAAGTGGTGGACGATACCCCCCCCCCCCCCCCCCCCCCCAAAAAAAAAACACGTTATATCTACTGATATGTGGATTGAATCGCTACGCAGCTGATGGGAAACAGGACAACAGCTTTAATGTTCTAGACAAAGCTGATCGAAGGTAAGACATGGAGATATTTTGAGATTACACTTTTCCTCGTGTTTATATCAATCTACAAAGCCAAGATATTTTGGTGCTTATCGTTAAAAAATCTTTCGTTGTTTTCTAGATTTGCACTTTTTCGAAGAACACTATAGATGCGGAAATGAAGATGCGGGAGTATAAGAATGTTTGCATATTTATTAAAATATTGTTCTGTACCTGTTTGGCTGTTCCAGCTTATGAAGTTGTTTTTTGTGAGAAGTTATCCAGTCATTCAACTGTCTGAAATTAAGTTTGGATAGGATGTTACTTGAAATACTAGGAAAGTCTTGGTATTTTCTGCCAGGACTGGATTTGAAGAAATTAGATCGAGTGTGTAGTTCATCAACTAATGCTTTGAAATCAGCTTGTGATTTCTTTGATATGTGTTGGCCACTTGGTTTCCGTACACCCAAATCAGTATCCACCACATCAATTAACTCCTCTAACTTTCCAATTGAATTACAGCACCTTGAAGCACATCTTTCAGATCTAATATTTGGCCCAAGATTTTTCAGTAGTCCCTTAGTAAGGTTATTTAAATGTTCCAGCCTCAAATCCAGAGATATGTTTCTTCCATTACCACCTCTTGAGTTGACAGTCCTGATCCATGTCAAACAGTGTGTCTGTCTTGAGGTCAGCATTGCCTTTACTCCAGCTTGTACCAAAAGACTTGCCAATGCATACTTAGTATGATTATATGCCTTAAATATCAATAGGGAAAATTTCCAGCAGCAAAGTATTCTCTCTCCATCACCCTCTTTTACAGCATCGTCAAAGTTGGCACTGAATAATCCAAAATTGAGTCTGGAACATGCTTAGTTAAACCTGTGAATTACATAAAAAATACTATTTAATTTGTCCATAAAAAAACATGAATACAAATTTATTGAGCCATGTGACAATAAAAAAACTACGTTTCTTGGTTAATTTGTACTGTACCTTTCATCAACATTCTTGTGTTCAGACTCATGAGTATTCTGATTCTCTGTATTCTCTAATTGTAAGACAACGCCGTGTTTCTTAATTTCATGATTATCTCTAGCTTTAGCATACTTGTAAGGCTTTTGATAGATTCTGCACTGAATCGGTTGTGGATTTGGTGGATTACTAGCTGTCTGGATGGCAGATTGTATCTCCTCGTGGACAGATTGTTGCTCTTTCATCACAAATTTTTCTAACATGGCTTTAATGTGTCTGTTCAACCAAATCCTTTTCTGCTGAGTATTTGCATTGAGTATATCTGGAGGAACAAATGATTCTGTAGGAACATTGATATCATTCATTCCAAAGTACTTCATCATGGCAGCAACAACAAACGCATCAGTTTCCATTGTCACATATTCCTTGCAGCTGTTTAAGTTGTCCAATACATTAGTAGTCTTTGCATTGGTACAGGAGATAATGTTCATATTAGAGCACATTGTACCACTATCACCTGCCGATGACATTTTAAAGAAAATGTCATAAAGAATCTGAAAACAAAATTTAGTGTAAGTTATAATAATTATAATAATTGAAAACATTCAGGTAATAATCTCTCAATTAAACGTCATGCTGGGAGGGGTTCAACAAGCTTGCTGCAATTTAATTATCCATGGCAACAGTAAAATTCAAAATGGAAGCCTATTTGGTTAATTACATTTTTTTTAAATGAATCTTTATTATTAGCATTAATGGTGGAAGATGTTTTACTGTATACTGGCCCTCCAATATACAGTCGTTGGAATGATAAAAAGTGCATTCCCCCCAGCAAATTTTAGGCCTTTTTTAGCCCATTCTCAAATATATTGATGGGGGGGGGGAGCTTAGCCCTTTCTTAGAAATATTGGGGGGTCCAGTGGCCCCTAGCCCCCCTCCCCCCCCCCCATCCATGAATACACTTGTAATAAAGGAGTGAAAGATATCAAAACATGACTGGCATTCATACAAGCAAATGAATAACATTTTAATATATATAAAGACAATAAGGTGAGTACATGTAAACTTTTATCAAATAATATTAACCATTAATCTGGTTGTCAGCAGTCAATGTAATAAATCTTTGCATGGGAAATAAATTGGTTTATAATTATATACGAAGGAGCTATGCAGTCAATACTTTACCTGATACAAAATGCGAATGCAGTGCCAGTCCTCAACTTTAGGTACAGCACCTTCTAGTCTTTCATATGGGTCATCACCATCACTTCGAGCAATAGCAGCATTTCTAGACCGTTCTTCTGTCAACTGATCCCCTCCGAAATATACTTTCTTAAGTATTTCTTTAATTTCAACATCACCTTTTTTGTAACTGTGTATGGGAACATACTTGTCATGCAGGTGTTGAAGGATGTCTATCATTTCTTCATTCTTGTTTTCATTTTTGAAAAGCAAACCAAGGGAATTCTGAAAATAGAAAATATTCGCTTTAAATATATGTTATAATTCTATACCTGCTATTTTAAGAGGGATTGTGATCACGTGACCTCTTACTGCAAGTTGCCTATTGTTTAGTTACCTCAAATATGGCTGTTATTATACATCAAAACAGCGGTCAAATAATACGTTGTTTCTAAAAGCATGTACCGGTACTGGTAAATAAGGCAAATGGGTCAACACGGTACAATGGTAAATGACCCATTTGCCTTGTTTGCATATCAAACCTCTAATAATTATCTGTAACAAGAGCTGTTCCTGTATATGCTCCTCCCCCCTTAATCCTTTGAACCTTGCAATGGCAATGTACACAAGTAATGTACCAGAATACTGGTACATGTATTGTACATGTAAATGATTGAACGTTTTGTTTTATACCTGATCTGATTTTGTTCCCATAACTGATGAATAGCGATGTGGAATGTGCCATACAACTGCTTTTTTGAACACATGTTGAAGTGCTGGAATTCTTGAGACAACAATCCTAGACACAAGTGGAATGAGATTGTGCAGGAGATCTTGATTATCCTTTGGTGAAGGAAGAAAATCAATGTTCTCTATCTCGCATATGGACTTAATTGGCTTGTCGTTTGGATATTCATGTCCACTGAGACGATCAAGAATGCCATTTAAATTAAACCAGTGTACAGAATCATTTTGTTTGGTAGAGGACATGTGTTTTGCTTTCACGAGGAAGTCCACATTGTCTCCAATGATCTGATAACCCGGTACATCTACATGTGCATAATGAATAGCAGGCAATGTTTCATCAAACATGTTCTCCTCAAATATTTCACCCAATTTAGCATTCACACGTCTTTTAAGTTCAGTCTTGTTAATATCCGTTGATAATGTATCTTCATTTCTTGTGTGGGGAATAGATGCACATTCTACGTCAGGCATATCTACATCAAGAGAACCAGCTATTATGGCATCTTCTTGATCTCTTTTCATTGCTACAATCTCTTCTTTAATAGAAGAAATGTGCGAATCCAACTTGCATCCATACTCTTTGTTCTTTTTCCACTGCAGAACATCCTCATTGAAGTTTTCACCAAACTTGTCAATCATCTTCAGAGATTGTCTATGGCTCATGCATAATCCAAATCGACTTCCACGAGTGTATAACTAAAAAGGATTAACAACATGTTTATATGGGTAACGATTGTGAGGTTTTAACTTAGTTTATACAGTTAACTTATGAAGATTCTGACTAACATGTCTTTTTTTTGGAATAGATTTGGGCAAGCCAACTTTGCATACATTTATGTATAATTTGCAATTTATCAGTATAACCATTAATACATAACAAACCACAAATTATTTTAAACAAAGTGATGGCTTCAGCTTTATTTGGAATATGTTAATTATCTAGCTGACAAAAACCTAGGTTGAACATCAGTATCATATTAGTCAGTCAGATTAATTATGTTCACCCTTGCTCAACCTTATGTCATCACATAATATTGATAGAGCTGAGTGAACCAAAACATTTGTAAGGGCCTGTTATACAAGGAGGTGGGTGACCCTAGTACCCAGGTTACCCTAGCACTCGGGTTACCCTAGCTCTTGTATATTTCTTATTTTTTTGTTTATCGTGTTTTATACAAGGACACTAACCCGGGTGCTGAGGGTCACCCTATCACACCACTAGCTGGCTGGTTACCCTAGTAGCTGTGTTATGTTTTGTCCTTGTAAACGTGTTTGGTAGGGATAACTAACCTACCCAGGACAACTTTTTGCTAGTTCCAGGCTTCTTGCCTTCTATTATTAGTGCTTCCGATCTAATAAAGTTGACCCGGGCAGCAGGGTGACCCTACTTGTGAAATTTTCTTTTTATAAACCAAGGCTATATTTGACCCGGGTACTAGGGTAACCTGGGTGCTAAGGTAACCCTACCTCCTTGTAAACAGGCCCTGACATACCTGCTTTTCAGCTCCTCCATGCCAGAATAATATTGAGATTTTGTAACTCATTGCTGAAATCGTTGGATTTCTGTTCCTCAGCATCAATGATGTGGCAACACTTGCAGCCCAAGAAAAAGATATCTCTTTTCTCTTGTCCGTTTCATTTGCAATTGTTTCTCCTTTGGCTTTGTTACGCTTGTTGCAGTGTCGTCTGTCTACATTTGCTGCAGCTCTCAAACATTTATAAAATGTTGGGGCTTTAGTTGAGATCTCATATTCCATACTTTTAGATGTCAGATTCACAATGTTATCGGGAGTTCTATCACTGAAGATAGATGGTGTTTTTAATGAACATAAGTTCTTAAACTCTGACTTGATTTCTTGTTCAAAAAATGTAAATGCCACTTTCATCTCTGCGGTGGCCAACATAGCTCTTACTACATACCCATACTCTCCAGTGGCAATATTTCTTGCAACATTGGCATCATTGCCTTCAATATCCTTTCTTACCAACTTGGAAGGGTACTGTATATTAACCTACAATGAATTTAAATTTGAAAAAATTGTTACAAAATCGCAGCATTTCATAATTTATACCCTGGATCTCATCTTGTTCATTCGTCGTTTGATTTATAAAAACATAACAGTGTCATTCACGCTTTGAACAACCAAACTTAAAATTTTGTCTGCTGCATGAATAGAGAGAGAGTCATCCGACCACCCGAGGGGCAAATCACTCCTGAAAAAGTGTAGCCAAAAATCATGCGATTTTTTCATGATTTTTTAATTTTTCTCATGATTTTTTTTCTTTTTTTTGCGATTTCTTTGTGATTTTTCTGAAGGTGTACGTGATTTAAATCAGTGATTTGCCCCTCGACTAAAAACAAATAAAACCCATATAAAAAATTAAATTTTTAAGCTTACTTGCACTGTCGATTTCGTAGATGGAAAGTCAATTACATCGTCTTGAAAACACCCCAAGAATGGATCAGCGTCTGGGTTTTCTTCAGTCGTTGTTCTAGTTTCATTAATTGTGGAAGAAGGTGCAATCACCAACGTCGAAGACATAGCAGATGCCCGGGCTGGCTCGTTAGAAGTTGGGAAAAGGACCTTGACATTGTTCTTTGTACGTCGCACTTGCTGCTTTGGAGGCTTTTCTGCGCTAAGAGGAGATCCCTTGTGACAACGCTTGAATCGCGACATTTCCGTCTGCTACTCTGTGACGAGCAAGTATTATCATACAAAGTTTTAAATGTCGGTACCTCTTTCGTTATGAGTTCTATTGCCTTTTCCATTCTCTCCATTTTCCGAAAGCAGTTAATACAGATAATAGAAGAGCATAATTCGTCTTGTTGTAGTTGGCATTCTAGTATGCTGGAGAGGCGTTCAACTAATCGAGCCTTCTTAGCTTTTTCACCATTGAATATGTTGTAATTACCCATTCTTGTTTTGGAAACATTTGCATCGCATATTATACCAAAATGGTTGCAATTATATACATACTTTCGGGGAGTTTTGTTGGCCATTTCAATACTCGAAGACAAAATGAGCCATTCTGACAAACGGAAGTGAGTGAGTTGACAGGTTAAAGTGACGTCATAAAGTCAAAACCTGTTTTACAAGTTCTGTGCCAAGGTACAAACATGGAAGTGAGATTTGGAAGCCGTGGCGCCAGAGGTTCTTCCCTCCTTTCCCCCATCTTTCCCCCTTTTTTCTCTCCCTTCCCTCTTTTCCTCCCTTCCACCAAGAACCTCTGGCATCCAGGGTACTATCCATCTGGCAGTAGAGGGAATATAAATAATGTTCAACGTTGGTCTTCATCTTCTGCTTCCAGTTCTTCATCATCTGCTTCCAGTTCTTCATATCCAGTGAATTGATTATCATCTTTTGGTTTATGGGTGGATCGGATAGCATTGTATGCACAAGAAGGCAATGGTATCCTCTTATCTTTCAACCGACCATGTACCAATCTGGTAAATTTGCGATATGCAACCACTCGAAGAAATCTAAAATGACAATGAGAGACATTGGTGGATAGTTATGTTATTACTTTGTCAGACAATTGTTCCTTGCCCCTTGCCCCTTGCCCCTTACCCCTCAATAATAAAGCCAATATGCCTATGTAAAGCTGTAATTGTGCATCAAATGTGGTTATTTCATGTGGCCGGGGACCATTATAAACAGTACCAAACAGTACATTATTTTACCTTTCCTTTGAAGAACTTTAGCAATACCGATGACCGTCACGGGTTTTAAAATTGTCAGCAGCAAGCTCCAAGGACCATATCTGTTTAGGCAATTGCTGAAAATCCAGGATGGTCTACTATGAATTTTAATGGCTGTTTGTCGACGTCCTCGCACAAGGTCGCCAGACATTGGACACAATTTTCTATTTCCCTGCAACACCAGCATTCTTTCACATTTTCCAGAAGCTCAATGTCACAGTTGCCACAACTACACCTAGTAATTTATACAAACAAATAACTATTCTAGTCTTATCTAATATTAAAATCTGGCAAACACATGTAACACGTTCATCACAACAGACTGTTGTGATGAATGTTACATGTGATGAAATGAGACATAATTACCATGAAGCTACAGGCTTACTTCCACTCCAAACGAAGTTCTAGTTCTTCCATTCGCTTCTTTTCTTCTTGCTTTCTTCTATAATCTGCTAGCCAAGCTTCGTCAGCAATTGGTTCGTCAAAGCATGGTCAAAGTAAGCATCCATGTCCGTGAGGTCGTCGTGGCTGACTGGCCGTCTCCATGATCAACTTCAAAATCGCGTTCTAAATCAGTTTCTTCGTTTTCTTCCTCCATTTCATTGGGCAAGCAGACGGAAGGGTTCCTATACGAACTCGAGAATGAATTTGAGCTGGACATTTGGTATATTTCTTGAAGAAATAACCGTTGTTTTAACTCACATAGTCAAAATGCAATTGTTTTTATAATAAGTTGAAATGAACATGTTCCTGGGATCCAGCCCCCGGTTGGCGCAACTTTTTTTCAAAAATAGTCACTTTGAGCCGTTATATCTCCGAAACTAAAAGTCTAAATCAAAAAACGGAGATTGAACTGACATACTAACTTTTTATGCTCTACTCGAATCAGCAAAAACCCATTTTTGCTTTATAAGCACTTTAAGATTATGCAGAAACATTACAAACAATATTAGTTCATAAGAGAACCACGTTAAGCTGTCGTAAATTTAACTTACGACAGCCTGTACAGCAAAAACATACGAAAAAACTTTACCAACTCAAGTTGAAAGCATTAATAACATACAAAAAACATTTACTGAAAATAAACTGATACACACACGTACGGATTGACTAGTTCCCAGGTGTATAAATATCGAAAACAACCTCGGTCTACCATCTGATCTGGAGTGGCTCAATGGCGAGAGCGTCCGGCTGGCATTCGGAAGGTTGTGGATTCGAGTCCCGTCTGGAGTTCAGAGATTTTCTCAGAGTTACAGTTAAACCGCAATGCAATGTTAACTTGCAAACGGTCCACGACGATTTCTTGGCAAGTTCCTAAAAATTCCCATTTTAAATATCGAACTTCACATAATATGAAGTTCTATTGAAAGTCAGAACAATTAACTCTAAGTAAACTTCATGTTATGCTAAATTCGATATTTAAAATACGAATTTTTAGCAACTTGCCGAGAAATCGCCATGTACGGTTTGCAAGTCAACATTGCAATGTTGCTGTCGATATTACAAGTTCTCGCAGGAAAGAACATCCGGTTTGACTGTAACTTACGACAGACAGCTGGTAATGATTAGGATAATTAATTTAAGCTTATACAGACCACCAGTAATTCGTTGGAGTGTTTTTTGACAGATTCTTCAAATATCTGTCAGCTTCCTAAGTGCCTGTCACTTAACGATAGCTGATTCCAGCTAAATTTAATTTTGTCAAAGCAAAGGTCAAAGCAAAGGAAAGGTCCGTTTTGTAACGAAGATTCTGATGGCAAATTAGCTAGATATTGAAAGCCAGGATAAGAAACAATGGGGCTAATAATCCTTAGGGAGTGTTTATATGAAGGCGAGCCAGCCCAGGTACCTGGGTTAGATCTCGCTTATGCTGTTATTTCTTGTTATTGAGTCGGTTTCCTTTGGGTTTTTTGTAGGGATGTATCTATGACAAATACATGGTAAGAGGTATATATGTGGCGGGATACTCGAGGTTATACCCCGCTGTGGCGGAGTATTCGAGTTCGTGTACGACGCGTGAATGTCACGCACGATTCACGAAGCTGTCAACAATGGCGGAGTTTTGCGAGATAAGAAAACGTTTCACCTGAACACTCAGATGTTGACAAGAAGATTGTTAGCTGACAAGAAAATAAGGATTCAGGAAATACAAAGAAAGCAACAAACAATACATCCAGAAGCCTTGAGACGACAAAAGAATGGAAACAGACAATGAAAAGCGGACAAAAGTTAAGCTAAGCCAAGTTTATTAACATTATTTCAGCTTTTTTTGGAAAGATTAATTGTTTCGATATAATATATATTTCATCGAATTCGCCTCGCTCCAGGTCTGTAAATGATAAATATAAATCCCTATAAATCCCTCGAACGTCGGGATGTATGCGATATAAAGCCCTCGGACGCTGACTTAATTTATTATTGAGGAGGTTTTCCAACAAAGTTTTGTCTATTTTTTCCACCTTGGACAAATATTTTCCTTGTTTTTTTTCTTCATTTCGTATCTAATTATTATGCGATATAAAGACCTCGGAAGAACAAAGAAAACTGACTCGATAATAAATTAAATACAGATAAATCCCGTGAATTTGCAAATAAGCAATATCATTGCTCAATGCAACGGGATCTTCCCTAAACCATCTCGAGTAGTGTACACTGGTAGCGCCCCCAATCCAGAAGTAGAGACAAGCGTTCGCCTATCTCGAAGTAGATTACGCTGAACCCGCGTGTAGTGGCAGCGCCCTATACTTCCATTGCGTAACTGGTCTATTATGCCAAGAATTTATTAAAGTTTGCCTATAGAACATAAAATGTGGGACTATAAATCCTGGGCGAATTTTGGAAGAAGTTAAAACCCCGATTGCCAAATAATAAATCAAATACTGATAGCAAACTTTATCTAATTGAAGAGGGAAAAATCATAACTGAACCTGCATCGCTATTTAACGATTTTTTTTCTACACCCATGATTAGTGAAAACGTTTTGAATATCAATGAGGATAATTTCTCGACCAATGCAAGCATCAAGTCAATAAAGGACCTTAAAGCAAATTTAAACTTTTCTTTTAAAGAAATAAATTGTGAGTATGTTACTCGATTGCTCTCAACCGTATAGAAGAGAAGAAATCTAGCGGTCCTGATGAAATTCCAGCATATCTTCTTAAGATATCAACACCAGCGATTGCCGCCCCACTTACTACGCTATTTAATCACTGCATCGCAATCTCAACTTGGCCTGCGGAATGGAAACGAAGCAATGTGACTCCCGCTTACAAGAAGGAAGAGGCAACCAACAAGAAGAATTATAGGTCAATTAATGTATTATCAGTCATACCCAAATTGTTTGAGAAAATTAAGTTTGATCAATTGTATCAGGCTTTTTCTCCTCTTTTCTCAAACAACATGTCTCACAATGGCATTTGCTGTAACTTGAAGTAAAACAGTTGGTGCTTCGGACAAAAATTGCGGATAAATTAATCTCAGTTAAATTGGTTATAAAGAATGCAAGCAAAATTAGCTTGAGATGTTTTCGTTACGACAGTTGTTATGTTCGATTTTCTATATTCAGACTGAAGTACTATTAGTAGACAACTGACAGCAAATGTGTAGATTTGTTTGCTCAACTAATTGCTATTTTCCCAACGATAAAAGCCACTTTTATCTAGCCATTAACAAGAGTACATACTGGTGTCATTCAAAATTCTTATTTACTGCAATTTGGGTTTTATGCATGTATTTTATTTTTTTTGCTAAGCTTTCGGCCTGTTGACTCAGGACGTCTTCAGAGCATATGTTGCTTAAAGGAAAAATTTGCTATTCTAGAATGATGTAGAAGTAGGAAAAAATTCAAAGTGCAGTTGCCCACCAAAACAATCAACGCTTGTTTGTTTTGTACCAGTTAGGACCAGTATGTAAATAATGTTAAATGGCAAGGTTCCTAGAATGTTTGGATGACGGTTTGTAACCCAGCCACTGCACTAGAGAAATACAATGTTGTTGTTGTTATTGTTGTTGTTGTTGATGTTGTTGTTGTTGTTGTTGTTGTTGTTGTTGTTGTTGTTGTTGTTGTTGTTGTTGTTGTTGTTGTTGTTGTTGTTGTTGTTGTGTTGTGGTTGTTGTTGTTGTTGTTGTTGTTGTTGTTGTGGTTGTTGTTGTTGTTGTTGTTGTTGTTGTTGTTGTTGTTGTTGTTGTTGTTGTAATAAAAACTCGCTTGATCAAATAAATTACATGTACTTGTACATGTATATACGTACGTAGATACAATGTATGTAATAGATACAATATGAGGGGCCGAACTGTATGGGATTTACAATAGCGAGCCGAAGTCGAGCCAATGCACAGTTCACGCTGTTCGGACGCAACGCACACACAGTTCACGCTGTTTTTTAGACCGTGATCGCCATGAAATTGCACTCTCGACATGAAAACAATTAAGTCAGCGCTTCTTTGTTTGGTATGCACGAATAGTTTGAACAGGATATTACTCGTTTATGATTTAACTGTCGGACGAATTCCTAATAAAGTAACTTGAAGACATCGCGGCTATTGTATTGAAAGAAGAAGGCTGGCTAGCTATTTACATTACTCAAGATGTTATAGAGAAAGTTTGAATAAATAATAATTTTTTTGAACATCCTGATTCTTCATCCGTGCTTTCTAGTTTGAATGAATTTACATATCACAACTGGTCACCTTTTCTTGTAAAATGAAACTGTAATTGTTATTTACGAGATGTTGATCTGTCCAATGTATAACCTTAATGCAACTAGCTCAGGGGTGGCGCCAGTGGGGGGCAGAGGGTGGCTACAGCTTCCCCTCTCGGGGAACCCTAGCCCCGTCATCGGAGATAAATTTACAGATTTGTCAGGGAATTATCTGGAAGATAAATTGTATTTTTAACAATTGGCAAACAACTTTTTAACATATTAATTGGGAAATGAATCTCTTTTGGAAACACAGGATACGGTATGTATTGTGTAGAAGCCAACAGTAATAATTACAACACACAAAATTCCATTTTCGGTCTGCAATAGTATACACTGGTGTCATTCAAAAATCTTACTTACTGCACTTTAAATTTCATACATGTATTTTAATGGTTTATAGTAGATCAGATACGTTGATAACGTTAGTTCAGTTTTGTATACTGCCACGTTGACATATGAGACTTTCGCGAAGCAGTGTCTTTTGAAAATAGAAGAGAACTTCAGTTTTACGAACAGAATATATTTTTTTTAAAAGGAAACATGTATTAAGACTGGTCTTTACTGGCAAAGTTATTTTGCTGCTGAATGAGTGCAATATTATTTATATTTTGTGAGATCGCAACAGCTTTAATGAAAATTATTATTGCACATAGCTTGGAGTGAAGATTCTATTTCCTGCTTAAATATTTTAATATAGAGACTGTCAAGCACTTTTTAGAAAACCAATATCAGACAGAATTATTTCAAATGCAGTTATTTTCTATCGATTTTGTTTCTAAAGTTTGTTTAAGAAGCACTTTTATTTTATTAAAGACGTTTAATAACATCATGCATGTCAACGTAATGATACAACATAAAATGGAAACGTACATACAATGTTGTTGAAAGGTTTGTAATTCCGTTGCAGTGAAATACAGGAGAACCATGTTGCCGCAAAGGTGTAGATTGTTGTCGTAATATAGCATTGCGTGATCAAATAGATCATGACTGCAGTTACGAAAATCATGATAACTACACCGTAACTGTACGCTTCAAAGAATAAGTGGAAAATTAGCTATTCTACATCATATATAGAGCTAAATAAAACCGATTGCACTCTCGACAGGAAAACAATTAAGTCAGCGCTTCTTTGTTTGTTATGCACGAGTAGTTTGAACAGGAAATATATTACTCGTTTATGAGTTAACTTTCAGACGAATTTCTAATCAAGTAACTGGAAGTCATCGGTCCGTTTAGACTATACTCAAATTATTATAAGCAAAGGTGGAATAAATAGTTTTAACTTTTTTTATACATATCCACGATTCTTCTCTCGTGTTCTATAGTTCGAATGTACTTACGTATCATTACTGGTCACCTTCGATCTCTTGTAAAATATTAAGGACTTATTAACAGAGAGCGTGGTCTGTACGGGAAAGTATTTGCCTGAGGTTTTCGTACAGAACGAGCGACGAAGTAGCGAGGTTTGTGCGATAAAACCGAGGGCAAATACTTTCCCGTACAGACTGAGCAAACGAGGTTAATAAGGAATTTATTATATGGCTATTGGTTCACTTTATTTTTAAGTTTCGAGCGTTGTTTTCGTCGTCGGAGTATACTGTTTACCTTACCTGTTAACTTTTTCATGTCGCTCTTGGCCTTCTTTACACCAGTTCGGCTTTTATTTGTCATGCTTTTAGATAAACAGCTTTAAAGAAAACCCGCAGTAATGTTCCAACACATTTTATTTTTTAGAATATTTTAATAAATATACCTAGTTCTATTTTATTTGTATTCAAATCAACTCAGGAATTTTCTCGCCAAAAATTACAGGGCCGAGAAAAAAGCGTATTGACCCGAGGTCTATATCGTAAAATCCCGACCTCTCGGGAACCAATCAGCGTGCGTCGTTTTGCGTTTGGACCGGAAATCAAACCCAGCCACATAATAAAGCTTTACATTATAGAAGCGTTGTAATTATTATTTAGGAGATTTTGGTCTCTCGCAATTGAAAACTTAATGCAAACATGGTTTTGCAACCACTAGCAAATTTAGGAATCGCAAACATTAGTTTTTGCTCGAATTTCAATTAATTGCAATTTTTTTTAACCTTATTGCAATCTGGCATTTGTTGTAACTTGAAGAAAAACAGTCGGTGCTTTGGACAAAAATTGCTGATAAAATAATATCAGTTAAATTGGTTATAAAGAATGCAAGCAACATTAGCTTGAGATGTTCTCGTTACGACAGTTGTTATGTTCGATTTGCTATATTCAGACTGAAGTACTAGTAGACAACTGACAGCAAATCACTAAATGTGTAGATTTGTTTGCTCAACTAATTGCTATTTTCCGAACGATAAAAGCCACTTTTATTTAGCCATTAACAAGAGTACATACTGTTATCATTCAAAATTCGTATTTACAGCACTTAGGATTTTATGCATGTATTTTATTTGTTTGCTAAGTTTTTGGCCTGTTGACTCAGGACTTCATCAGAGCATATGTTGCACAAAAAATAAAGGAAAAATTAGCTATTCTAGAATGACCTAGAAATAGGAAAAATCAAAGTGCAGTTGCCCACCAAAACAATCAACGCTTCTTTGTTCTGTACGCACGACTAGTTAGGACTAGTTATGTAAATAATGTTGTGAAATTCTGCGGCTCGCCTTGTAAATCCCCATACAGATTGGCCGCTCATGCTTTATCTACTCCTTAAATGGCAAGGTTCCTACAATGTTTGGGTAACGGTTTGTAACCCAGCCAGTGCACTAGAGAAATACAATGTTGTCGCAAATGTGTGGGTTGTTGTTGTAATAAAGAATCGCTTGATCAAATAAATTATGGCAGTTGCAACAGGCATCACAACAAAATATTACTGCATGCCTTAAAAAAATAGTAATTAGCTATTCTACAATTATCCAAAAATAGGAAGAATCAAAGTGCAGTCACGACCAAAAACATTTAAACAAACAATTATTTGTTTAATACGCACACGTGGTTACGAAATGATAATGCTCTTTTATAAGTTGCCGGAAATGTTACCTTGCTCTTAAATTAACCATATATACATCAAATTTGCGCATGACAAATAATTCGCTGGGCGTTGTCAAGTTTGTATGTGGACGAAGCTATAAAAAGAGTGACTAACACTTGAACCTTTATTCGTAAAGAAGTCACGAAAGAGATTAGAAACCAGATTGCTGGTAAGTTTGATATTTGTATCTGCATCATATACATGCATTCATATATATATATATATATATATATATATATATAAATAAAGAGTCACTAACACTTGAACCTTTATTTGTAAAGAAGACACGAAAGAGACTAGAAACCAAATTGCTGGTAAGTTTGATATTGATATCTGCATCATATATGTCACGCATTCGTATAATTATATAGAAGAAGAGAATGTAACAGCAGAGCTAAAAGAGAGAAGCCGTTAATACAGGTAAGACATTATAGGGATGGTTCTTGAGTGGTTTCTAAAAATGGCCTTGTTTAGCTGCTGTGACTGCAATCACGTATCGTAGTTTTACGGAGAAAATAGAATGTTTTTTAGTTTTACATATCAAATTTTGAGTTGAAAAAGAGTTGTGTCATGTCTAGCGTATCGTATTTTAACTTGCATGTGTTTACAAAAATATAGCTCCAATTTGATATATTTTTGTTTTTATTCTTTACTTGACATTATAACATTTTTTGGTTACTTCGGTATAGGAAAAGTAAGGTCTTGCATGGGAACGTACTTCCTTTGATTGTATTTTGATTGAAAACCAACCTCAATCCGATAATAATTCATTGGAATATTAAAGCGTCAAATAGCTTCGTTCTTGCTTCTTTAACTACCGTGAGATAAATAAAATATTTAATAGCAATTAATTGAAATTTCGCAGTACCAAAATACTAAATAACGGATAGAAAATACAAAGTGGAATGAAAATAACACGGCGGAATTATAAATGTATCATTTCAACATTTCAAAGAATGAGCTTTCACTGTTGCGAAGACAGCGACAATTGATAGAACGATCGCAAGTCTACCGTATGGTATAGTGCGATCAGGATCTTGGGTCACAACCCTGGACACGTTTCGACCTTCTATGGTGTTCTCAGCAGCAAACATTTAGGATTGGGAGTTGATGTAAATAAGTTAATTGTTGGAAGAGAAATACTGATCACTATCAACACAATATGTTAGACGATAAATAAAGTGAGTGCTTACCAAACTTGTTGTGTGTTTTAAGTAGTCCAATGCATTTCAAAATCTTGGAGTAGAGTAGGAATGTAGCAGTGTGTAGAGTTCTCGTATAGCTGTTTAGTATAGGAGAACCAAAAATCATGCTCCTTTGTCACTATTTGGTTACGTAATGATTTGGGTTTAGTGTTGCATCATTCGTTTCCAGGTCACTGGGGGATAGTCATTGTCCTTAGACACATACATACACATACAAATATACATATACGCATGCCGGTATGCATATACGTATGCACATGCACATACAAATACATACAAGAGTACGCGTGTGTGTAATTATTGTGGGTCGGCATGTATGGCAACGATTTGTTTCGCTGTAAGGGTGATTTTACGTGTGCGTACAAGTAGATGTGCATGTGCATGTGGATGCTTGTGTGTGGATGTGTCTGCGTTTATAAGATTGTACTTGCGCGTGAGCGTGTTCATATACAGTTCATATTAAAATGAGACTTCGTAACTACGCAATGAGCACAACAAGCAAGGCAGCCTGGCTAGGCGAGCTAGCCCTTCTTATGTAAACACAATAAAAATCATTACGCCTCCATATAAACACTCCCTTATAATTATGAGTTAGGATAATTTAATTAAACAGCGGGGCAAATTCCAGTGAACAATTAAAACTGGAATTGTTAATTTGTGTTATTTTTATTAAAAGTGCTGGTCAGCATGGCAAGAAAAGAAGGTAAACTCCCACCTCAAACCTCGAAAACTAAGAAGACCGGGTATTTCCGTAATTTTACAATAAAGAACATTATACAACGGTT
Organism: Paragorgia papillata; assembly: GCA_035771165.1. Classification (NCBI taxonomy): domain Eukaryota; kingdom Metazoa; phylum Cnidaria; class Anthozoa; order Scleralcyonacea; family Coralliidae; genus Paragorgia; species Paragorgia papillata. The sequence goes on along the minus strand of JAWNZC010000215.1, from coordinate 887,156 downwards.
TAACACTTTGAATCCCGACGACGAGTATTTAGTCTTTATTCTGGCTAATGTCTGCAGACGATTTTATTCAGCACAGGGAGAGGTGCAGGCCTCAAAGTGTTAAAGCAACTCCCCCCCCCCCCCCCCCCCCCCAAGTCCGAATGAACGCTTGATGAGACGTCTGGGATATAAACATAATTTAGTCGGCTTTGTTTGTAATTCTTTCTATAGAAGCAACTAAGCCCTAATAGTATTAAGAAGCACTAATAAAATAAACCTGTCAAGGAACAACAATATGGAGAATTACAGCTGTGCTCCATAGGAATCCGAGAATACATATAACATTAGTAGAAGGCTTAGGAAAATTTTAATTAACAAAATAGCGAGACAAATTGCAGTGAACAATTAAAACTGGAATTGTTTATTTGTGTTATTTTTATTAAAACTGCTGCTCAGCGTTGTAGGGTTTCAGTTAGCATCAGCTTTCCAGCATGAAAAGAAATCCAGCTCCCGCCTCAAACCTCGAAAACTAAAGCAACTTTTTGCTGAAGCCCGAGTGAACGCCTGACCAGACATCTGGGGTATAAGTAAACGAAGCTAAGTGGCTATTATATGTCCGATAACTGGAACTCGTTCAAGAAAAACTAAAGGTCGGGCAATCGATTCCGGGACGTAGAGAATTTGTCTTCTATCACTGACCACTATCACTATCAGCCACTCAAAACGTCAGCATTTCTTTACTAAAATCTTGGCATTTCACAAAGGTTTTTGCTTTGCTATTGTCATATCGAAAACACTGCCTATGCAGCATGCTACCTTTTACATTCGACATTTATCTCATCAGTTTAGAAACCTCTTGGTAAACCCTTTCTTTTATATATAGACAGAATGAGACAAATTAAGGCAAACCATTACGCTTCCCATGTAAACAGTAAAATCATACTGTTGTTTTGAGCACCGACCGATAAGAGAATTTCGTGACACGAGTTAGGTCAGTTAGCCGGGATGGCCGGCTCGTGTAATGTAAGGCTTTACCTTACGTAAAAGAAGCTTTGTTGATCGAAGCCATCACACACTCAACAACACGCAAACACGTGTTACGACAGTTGCGTTTCACGAAGGGAAATGGCGGATGTCGATGCTCGCGAAATATAGGCTGACCGTATTAGCTACGCATGCGTAGAACGAATATCTTGCGTGTAAACGTCATCAATACATGGCCGACAGGCTGCACACTTCAGTGAGGACACCCCGAGCTCAAAGTCAAACTTCTCCACTCAAAATCGTCGCTCGACCATAATTCTTCCACGAGCGCATAGCACGAATGTTGGGCTTGCCATAGAATACGGTTTGTTGACAACTCGTGGAATTTTCGCGATGTACGAAGCCATTACCCTTCTCAAATTCATCAGTTTCAAATGTCCTCAGAACTCACTTGAGGCAGCCCGCACGTGGACTGCGAACAGCACCATGAAAGTGGCCGATTTTCTATGCGATTTCCGATCGTGAATCGGAATCTGGCTGCGCTGGTACTGGAACCGATTGCCGGACCTTTAGTTTTTCTTGAACGAGTTCTGGTTATCGGACCTATAGCCACTTCGATAATTAAAACATAATTTACTCGGCTTTGTTTGTAATTATTTCTAGAAGCAATTTCACTAATAAAATAAACCTGTCAAGGAACAATATAGATAATTACAGCTGTGCTCCATAGGAATTCGGGAATATATTTGAAATTGGCAAAAGGCTTAGGATAATTTTAATTAGCAAAATAGCGGGACAAATTGCAGTGAACAGTTAAAACTGGAATTGTTTACTTGTCAATTTTTATTAAAAGTGCTGCTCAGCATTGCAGTGCTTTCATTTAGCATCATCTTTCCAGCAAGAAAAAAAGGCCAACACCCACTTCAGAAGATTAAGGTAAAAAACGACGTGCATTACTGCTATATTAGGTATAGATCGGTATAGATTTGAAAATGTTACAGTAAAAACCAGCGTATAAGAACCTAGACTTTAAGGTGACGCAATACGAGCAAGAAATTGCTGCAACATTGTTGCGTTGAAAGTTGAAAAAGCTTAGTGTTGCACGTTACCACCCACCTCAAAACGGGTACCCGGGCTAGCCCGCTTTGCCGAGGTAGTGATTGTGCTATTATTTATTGTTAATTTTCATCTTAATAGCCGAGATCTCTGTTACCCGGGCTGGTTTTTCGCCGTGTAAACCCGATTTTGCCTGGGCTGGCATTAAAAGCTTCGTGCTCGCGACAAAATTTGTTTTTATCTGCTTTTTTCGACATATTAATAATTTACAAGTTCTGCTTGTTCATGTACAGTTCATATTTAAAACAATGAGACTTGGTACCAGAATTAATAAATCACGCAATTAGCACAAGCAAGCCAGTCCGGCTAGGCTAGCTAGCCCTTACATGTGAAACACAATAAGAATCATCTCGGCAAAGCGGGCCGCGCGCCCCAAAATCAACACCTTTTTTTTTAAGGGGGAGATTTACATGGAGCGGGCTAGCCCGGTAAGCCGGGATGAGTTATGAATTGACGTGGATGATTTCAGGCCGAAATTCGCAATTATCAAGTAAATAAGGGCAAAGTTACGTTAGTTTTACTTCAGTATTACACTAATTAGTCTATTATATATTTTCTAATAAAAAGATCTAGCTAACCCATGCACGAAAGCGTCTTCACGAAATTAATTTATTAAATCTTCGCAATGACGACGAAACACACGAACAACGTTTTGATGTTCTATTTCCGCAGTTCCTTTCAGCACAGTCAAGCAAACGAACACGTATCGAAGCGAGTTCAACAGTTTTTCATCCCGGTTTGCCGGGATAAAAACGATTACATGGACATTTTCATCCCGGTTAACCGGGCTAGGTTGTTAAATGTTAAAAAATATAGCCCGGTTAACCGGGACAGCCGGTCCATGTAATCGCCCCCTAAGTGTCGTCTCAAGGCTTCTAGATGCTTTCTTTATTGCTTTCTTAGTTTCTTTGTATTTTCTGAATTCTTGTTTTCTTGTAACCTAAGTTGGAGTGATTGTAGAAGCCTGAGGTGGTGATCGTGGTAATATTCATGGGAGTATTTCGTTATTGCTCTATAGTGCATTCTAGGTTTAGTCATTGTCGTAATGTTCAAATAGCAGCACAAGTTCTTAGCAGAAGCTTTCCGAAGTCGGGAAGACAAATAAAGTTTTCAATCGCTGAAAAATACGGCATGGTGTCTTTTCCGAAGAAAAGGGTTGCATCATCAGAAATTTTGGTCATTTGTGCCGGTGCACTCTGTCGCCTAATAATATAATTATGTATTCTAATGCTTTGATTCTATTGTATACTAGTGTATTCTCAGGTATTGGGTTGTTTAGAATTTGCCTAAGGCTACGTCCACACGTATACGTTTTCGTAGCATTTTCATATTGTTTCAGGTAAGTAGACCATTGTTTTCTATGCCCTTGAGGACGAAGAACAATATGAAAATGCTACGAAAACGTATATACATGTGGACGTAGCCTTAATCGTGCATGTATGTATATATGTAAAAAGTGGTGTTTTTTCTTGCAAAAATAAGACGAGCTAGGGAGGTACTTTGGGGACTTTCCACTTACACGGTTAGACCGGTCAGTCCGGTTAAATGGAACACGATTCGTTTGAGACTTAGGGCGGTCAGACTGTCCCTAATCAAAAGCAAGTCCATTCTGGCCAGACTGACAGGTCTAACCTTGTCAATTGGAAAGCGCCCTTTGTCATCGAGCTAAGCAAATGTTTTTTTAGTTACAACTGTTGCTTAGTCCATGCTGAAGTCAGACGGATCTGGGCAAAGAAGAAATATATCACCGTTTAAGCAAAATTTGAATTATTGTGTGCTCTCCTTATTCATTAACTGTTGAGCCATCTTGTCCCATATTTCCGGAAATGATAGTGCATTCTAGGTTTAGTCATTGTCGTATAATGTTCAAACAGCAGCACAATTAGTTCTTAGCAGAAGATTTCCGCAGCTGAGAAGACAAATAAAGTTTTCAATCGCTGAAAAATACGCCAGTGTCTTTTCCGAAGAAAAAAAAGGGTTGTTTGGAAAGCGGCCAAAGGATTAAAGCTACGGCTACACACACCGATTTGTGTCGCCACTTTGTGTCGCAAGGAGTTGCGAGTTAAATCGGTCACCCCCTACACATATCAATTTATGTTGAAGTAAAATCAAGTATAAAAATAAGCCAAAGGATGGGCGGAACCTGAATATTTGTCGATTTGTGCAGCGTTGCAGATTTTCGTCGCAATTTTTTGATCCCTTATCAAAAATATGCAATGCTTCAGCAACGTATAAATCGGCATCGACTGGGTATGTTACATATAAATGTAAAAGGGGTCTTGAATCCCGTTCACACGAGTCCGGAGGGAGTTGAAAACGGGGGTAAAAAGCCACAAAACACCGTTGCGTTCACACGGCACCGCATCGAAAATGTGTGAAAACGGCGCTAAACGGAGCGTTTTGAAAACCGTTTCCTTAACGGAAAAAACTTTCCGTTTTCTAAACGAAGCGAGATGAAAACGAAACCCTTGTCGTCTGAACATAAGACCCGGCACTTTTTCGCTCCACTTTAGTACCCAGTTAGTAAATTTCAGCTCCTAACCAAACGGCTGACGTATTTTTTCAGCGATGGAAAACTTTATTTGTCTTCTCGACTTCGGAATTCTTTTGCTAAGGACTTGTGCTGCTGTTTGAACAATTATAACCTTATTACAACAATGACTAGCCAGTGAAATAGGAGAATATCTAGATTAAGTCAATAAGGCAAGTTCTTACAGAAAGACTAAAATTGTAAACCTAGAATGCACTATACACTTTGGGGGATAATATTCTTTGAATTGCTCCTCGTTCCATTTACTTTTGACGAGATATGGCTATTTAAATAGTGCACAGCACTGAAATACTGGATGTACACCAGAAGGTTCCGGAGTTCAAAGTATCGTTAAATTATGACGGATCCAATTTTACCATTTATTTTCTATACCGCGGACTCGTGTGAACGCAGTCTTAAGCCCCAGTTACACGAACCGGATTACTCTCGTGCCGGATTCCTTTTCATACCGGTTAGGATATCAATATCAATATCAGTGCCGTATCCAGAGATAATTTGGTCATCCTGGTCACTCCGTCTTTGGCGAATTCGGTAAGGTAACGATATTCAAGTACAGAAGACTGCGTTCACACGAGTAGCGGCCCCCTTACTTTCGGTTTTATCCACTGTTGGGGGCCGCTACTTTGGGATTCTACCAGAGTCGGACTGGCTTCGTATTAGGGGCGGTGCCCTTAGGGAGAGGGGCGCCGTCAGTTAATTTTAGAGTGTCTTAATAGCATTTCCTCCATTTTAAGGGGGGTTTGAAAGAGTTTTGAAGGATATAAAATACCAAACAAAATATTCAAATATACTCATTTTATATAGGAATACACCATAACATGCAAGGCATACATCATGAGGACATGTCGTCATACATGGACAAATCAACTCACATTGTGTGTACCATTAATTAGGTGACTACTTCATGACAGGCTGTCAGCTGCGTGAAGCGTACTAAAATATTATTTATTCGTAATCTGTACCATACTGATTAAAACGTAAAACGACTATAAATTCAAAATGGGATTTTTAAATAGGAATTGCACTACATACCAAATATTATACAACAGGAAAGGGACACAGTAACGGCATTCTAAGGGGGCGCATGTGCCATTGGCACAATGGCACATGGTGCCAGTCCGACTCTGATCATTCTACGGCCCAAGAGAAAACCTCCTTTGTCGGCTAATAAACAACTTTTGTCAATTAGTTGTTTTATAAAACCACTTATTGACCTAAATCTTCTCCTATTTCATTGGCTAGTCTTTGTTGTAATAATGTTATAATTGTTCAAACAGCAGCACAAGTCCTTAGCAGAAGCCTTCCGAAGTCGAGAAGACAAATAGAGCTTTCCATCGCTGAAAAATACGCTACTATAGCCATTTTGTTAGGAGCTGAAAATTGATTAACTGGGTACTAATTACTAAAGCGGAGCGAAAAAGTGCCGGATCTTATGTTCACACGACACCGCCAAGGGTTCCGTTTTCATCTCGCTCCGTTTAGAAATCGTTTTCAAAATGCTCCGGTTAGAGCAACGTTTTCTCACAATTTCAATCCGGTGCCGTGTGAACGCAACGGCGCTTTGTGACTTTTTAGCGCCGTTTTCAACTCGCTCCGGACTCTTGTAAACGTGCTCTGATGCACCACCGCTCCCACATGCAGGAAGAATGAGTGACGATTCCTAGACGATCTAAGAACGGCTGCTAAGGAGATCTTTCGTTTTAAAACTCGATAAAATCTTTTTACAATAACTATATCACACAAGACCTGGAAAAAGTGTTCATTGCTCCTCGGATCCTGAATTTGCCGTAACAAATGTTCCTCAAAAGTGCGCAAATAGCAGCCTTGCATACCCATGCACTCACCACCCTACCGAACTTCTTTAGTGCGGAAATTAATTCAAATTTGTTAACGTGTATATTTCCCTATCAAATCTTTATTGAGATGCTATGGCCATTCCTCATAATTGTATATAACAACATAAGTTGAGTTGGCATTTCCTGACTGTGCATTAAGGTTCCTTCATAAATAAGGAGGTTTAATACAACACAAATACGTTCCTCGATCATCAAAAAGAATATTTCAATTGAGGATGGGGGTGTTGGTGGCACAGTGCCGGTTAGCGCACGTGCCTTTCACCTCTGCGATACGATTCCTGCTCTCAGCAGTTATCTTATTGAAAATTTCACCGTGGCCGCATGTAAGAAGACTGCTTACAGTTTGAACACCACAGGTTTCCTCCGGATACTCCTGTTTCCTCCTGTATATAGTAACACTGAGGTATAGCCCTTACTGGACCTCTAGGGATATTAGTTTTTATTATATAGCATGCTATCGGATATGAGCTTTTGCGTAATCTGATTGGTTCCCTACTACCAAGCTATCAGCTCATATCCTACTAGTAGAAGAAAAACAAGATGGCGGCATGTTTTTTTTAACTGCCGAAAAGAGTTGGAATTGACGGATTTTTTATACAGAAAAACATCAACACCCTCAAACCAATGTATAAAAAAACAACATTGTGTAAAAATACATTAACAAATACACAATTTAGCATGTTAATAAAATATGTTTTCGCTTGTCTCATCATTTTTTTAAAGGTCAAGTCAAGGCAAATTATTTTTCCGGCTTGTTATATGGGCCAAAGTATAGAGAATACGAATATGATGATAGAAATTTGAAGCACACTGTACATTTTGTTGATTTCGGAATTTTTTAACGAAGTATTCTAAAAAAAGACGTGTTGTATAAAGAGTCTGGCATTAGCAAGTTTGTGACGTAAACAGTTGAACCTGGACGATTGAAATCATAAGAAAAGCCGATTTATGATGAATATAACTTGTGCAAGTTTCTAACCACATATATATTAAAGTATTTGACGCTTTTCTAGTGTGTTTACTTTAATGGATCGTAAAACCGTTCTTCCGTTTACGTCACAAACTTGCTAGTGGCAGACCCTTTATACAACACGGCTTTTTATAAAAAATATACTTCAAAATTCGTCGATTCATGTCAACATCCCAAAATCAGCGAAAAAAAATTTCAATTAAATTTCCCCCCATTATATTCGTATCCTACGTTCTTTACTACATATATAAAGTGAAAAATGTAATTTGCCTTGAGTTGACCAACCTATTAGGTTAAAAAGATATGTCGGATATATCATCCTTGTGTAATCTTCGGCTATGCACATCAATTCTTGCTGAAGAAAAATCAATTATAAAAATAGGCACGCCCAGACGTGCATGTATCTACTGCGTTTAATGCCTATAGCTACCAGTGCTGTGAGTAACTTCGTTACCAGTAACTAGTTACATGTAATCGTTACTTTTTTTAGTAACTTTACCGGTAACTAGTGACTATTTTAATTAGAAGGTAATTGCAACTGTAACTATTTACAAAAAGAAGTGATAAAAATTAATGATAACTAGTTATATCTGCCGTCGAGAGCGCCGTTACTTTTTGCGATATCCATAATAATCCCAACCTCGCGGAGTTGTCGTACAACGTCGCATCCAGGCTCAAATCTTCGTCACACGCCACCTCAATGCATTCTGGACAATATATATGCAAATGCGATATTAATAATATGCATACACGTGCATTTATTCATTCGTCGACGTGAGCATCAACACATGTAGTACCGCATGGAGATGTCTTCAGCACAGCCAGTATCTGGATCAAATCATAATCATGGCCATTGGTCAAATTAAACAATAGTTTTGTCTAATTCACATGCTTTCTCAATTTTAATAGCCGAACGAAAGAATAGGTGTAACTTTGTAATTGTAATTGTAACTAGTTACAAAAGTTTTAAAGTAACTTTGTAACTCTAAAGGTAACTAGTTACTTTTTTTTCATTGGAAGTTGTATTGGTAACTAATTACTTTTCTGATGATGTAACTGTAACTGTAACCAGTTAAAAAATTATCTAACTATTACAGCACATTAGCTACCATGGTAAAAACAACGATGCAACTGTGTGCTGGTGCAACTATGTGATGCAACCTTGTATTCAGATCCAGAGCTGAACAGGATTTTTAACAAAATTGTCTATGCTCACAGGCCATGCTGTGTTTTAACTTTAAAACAAGAATTCATTCAACTCAGAATATAAAAGCCAGCAAGGCGCAGAAGGCTAAACACTAACAACTCTACTAATATCTGGCATGAGTCCAAGCCTGGACAGGTGCATGGTCACCCATTCAAATACTAACTCAGTCCAATTGGGCTTTACTCCGGTCCTCAGTGGTGAAAGGCAGTGCGCTAATAGCTTGACTATTAAAGCAATGGTACTAAAAGCTATTGTCATAAAGTATGGTAGTCATGCTTTAAGTAGACCAATCAATTTAACATAACTAACAACTCACAAATTTCACTTGACTAATACAGTATCAGTAAATATCTTCGTTACAACAATTTACAACACCGACCGACCGACCGACCGACCGACAGACAGACCGACAGACAGACCGACCGACCGACAGACAGACAGACAGACAGACAGACAGACAGACAGACAGACAGACAGACAGACAGACAGACAGACAGACAGACAGACAGACAGACAGACAGACCGACCGACCGACCGACCGACGGACAGACAGACCGAGAGAGAGAGGCAACTTTATTTAATCACGGTAGTTACATCAATTATATACAAATTGCTTTTCATATGTAAGCCGTAACATCAAATATACTTAAATATTTACAAATTAAAATGCAAAAAGCTACAATATTTCAATTAAAAAGTATAGGTATTATTTATATTATTAAAATTATTTACATTTGGGAGACTTTTTATTGTTGATGGAAAACTCTTCCATAGAGAGCACCACTGTAAGATAAGCTACGTTTGAGGTACTCAGTACGAGTTTGTGGAATTTTAACGTTCGTATCTGAGAAACGTAAATTGTAATTATGTGCCTCATTTACTGGTACAAACAGCTCTTGTAAGTAGTCTGGAGCTATACCACGGATTACTTTGTACATCACTGTGGCTTTTTGCCAATTTCTTCTGGTCTCGAGGTCACACCAATCAAGTGATGATAAAATTTCAGTTGATCTGACCTCGTATGCAGACCCGGTAATAATTCGAGCAGCCCTGTTTTGCAGTTTTTGAAGCTTATTTCTTAAGACTATTCCACAGTTTCCCCATATGGTACTACAATAATCAAAGTGAGCGCCAGACAGACAGACAGACAGACAGACAGAAAGACAGACAGACAGACAGACAGACAGACAGACAGACAGACAGACAGACAGACAGAAATTAAAATGGATAAGATGTAAATTATACAAAGAACCAACTGCCTTACTTTCTGGCAATGGAGGTCAAGACAACTTAATCCTTTGGTCGCGATTCCGTCCATGTCATCATCCAGTCCAGAAACTTTCCCATCGCCTGCAAATCCATCTTTACACTAAGATTTAGAAAAACAAGCGACTCAGCAGGACAACGATGACAGGAGTGACAGACAGACAGACAGGCAAACAAACAAACAAACAAACAAACAAACAAACAAACAAACAAACAAACAAACAAACAAACAAACAAACAAACAAACAAACAAACAAACAAACAAACAAACAAACAAACAAACAAACAAACAAACAAACAAACAAACAAACAAACAAACAAACAAATAAACAACAAACAAACAAACAAACAAACAAACAAACAAACAAACAAACAAACAAACAAACAAACAAACAAACAAACAAACAAACAAACAAACAAACAAACAAACAAACAAACAAACAAACAAACAAACAAACAAACAAACAAACAAACAAACAAACAAACAAACAAACAAACAAACAGACAAACAGACAAACAGACAGACAGACAGACAGACAACCAAACAAACAAACAAACGAAAAACAAACAAACAAACAAACAAACGAACGAACGAACATACAAACAAACAAACAAACAAACAAACAAATAAACAAAGAGACAGACAGACGAAACAGGCAAGCTGAGAAACAGACAGACAGACAGACAGACAGACAGACAGACAGACAAGCAGACAAATAGATAGGTAAGCAGACATATATACGGACAGACAGACAGACAGACAGACAGACAGACAGACAGACAGACAGACAGACAGACAGACAGACAGACAGACAGACAGACGTGACGCAGGCAAGTAGAAATCAGTTTGTTTTGAGCGCGTGTTGGGCGACATAGAGAAAATTCCCCTCTTCATATGTTTCCATTTCATTTTTAAGACATGTCAGAGCAACCGAAGTACACGAAACACACGGCGTTCATCTATGATAACGGCGGCTACCGTGCCGTAAACGAGGAAGAGAAAGGCCTCTCTGACATCCGTAACATAACGGTTGTCCGAAACGATTCCGCCATATACAAAGTTAATGTATGCAACGTGGAGTCCGAGATAAAACTGTTCCCTATTGTACCAGACCAAGTAACATGTCAACCTGGCGAGCAGAAACCAACAGGAGATATGTGGACACCGTGGTGCGATAATCTTCAGGACCTCGAGGAAGGTCATTACATACGCATAACCCTTTCGAACAAACAGGAAGACGACCATGTTTACCAGTTGTTTCAGTCAGGCGCCAATGTTTACAGAACCGAAAACATGGATTACTCGCTCAGGGCTCATATCCAAGGTGATTACAATATCAAGAAGGGCGAGTTCAAGTTGATTGTTTCTGGATCAAACGTTGGAAACATCCAGTTCACATTTGACAGATACTAAGTAAGTGACATTATTATAACAATAGAGTTGATGTTCGTGGGCATATTATATAAATGTTTTTGGCCCGACTCAGGCTCATTTTAGCCCGAGCCGAAGGCGAGGGTTAAAATTGGCTCCGAGAAGGACCAAAAAACATATTTATGCCCCAAAACATCAACTCTATTACTATTAATATTATATCTCAACTGTAAATTGTCCAGTCAGAGAGCTTGATTTGTACCACGTGACCAGTTAATTTCGCGTAGAATTACCCTCCATGCCACAACGGGGTATTCGAGTTCGTGTACGACGCGTGAATGTCACGCACGATTCACGAAGCTGTCAACAATGGTGGAGTTTGGCGAGATAAGAAAACGTTTCTCCTTAAAACTCAGATGTTGAGAAGAAGATTGTTAGGTTACAAGAAAATAAGGATTCAGGGAATACAAAGAAACTAACAAACAATGCATCCAGAAGCCTTGAGACGACAAATGAATGGAAACAGACAATGAAAAGCGGACAAAAGTTAAGCTAAGCTAACTTTATTAACATTATTTAAGCTTTTTTTGGAAAGATTAATTGCTTCGATATAATATATAATTTATAGACCTTTCGCTCGGGGAATTCGATGAAATATTACCCCTCGCTCCAGGTCTATAAATAATAATAATAAAGGAAATCAAAGACAGCATAGACATGGTCAGACATCCCCGTAAAAGTTATTATTATTCAATTTATTTTTATCTTCGCTTTAATTGGTTGAGGGACCACTACGTCACCTGCAAATAACTGCCTACAAATAACAGTCTGCTCATGCGCATTAGCCGGAAACGTTGTTTTGCAGCAAATAATATTCTACTATGCGCGTTAACTCAATTTCGGCAAACGTAAATCGCTCGTTCAGTCAAGCTAGAAAGAAACGAATGGACATAATTGCAGGTAATACAATAATATACAATAATAATTTATTAGTACCAGCAGAAATATACATACAGAATAATAATTATACAAATTAATTTAGACCAATATGGTACAGGTTATCTGAAATAACTCGCGTTAAACTAGTCAGATAACCTAAACAAAGGTAAACAATGACAAATAAAAAATAAATCGAATAATAAAACATTTATTGAACTCGGTTTTCACTAAATATTGTGATTTGTCAGTGTCTCGCAGTTCAGTTATTTGCCTCTGCGTTGGGCATAGGAAAATAACTGATCTGCTCGCCCCTGACGAATCACGATATTTTGCTCAACCTCGTCCAATAATTGTTAATTATCCGCTAGATAAATTTCGCTCTGAGCTATAGTAAGCGAAATATTAGCTTTCAAGTAAACTAATTCGGGCAGTCGCTTCATACTCTAAACACATTTGAGCTTTTGTTTACAATCTTAAATCAGACAGTGCTACAAAGCGGTGCATGTGGCGTTAAAAGAAACATCGCGTTAAAAATGTCACGTCAAAAATGTCGCTTGCTACGAACAAACGAAATCCACTGATCTCTATATAAACTGGATAGGCCATTCCCAGTCAAACATTTCGTGCCAGTCGCCGCCATCTTACGTAGTGGAACATATGATGCATTGCGGCCTTAGAACTTGTTACCAATCCCAAAGTTGACTAGCATAAGCAATCTTGACGTCAGCACGGTCAGATAAACCGTGGGAATGAATATTAAGTATTCTGTGCCGGGGGAGCCGGAAAAGCCGTGAAAGCAAGCAACAGATGCCGGTTCGTTTATTTTTCACTGTTTAACAACAAATACAGTCAAAATATGGCAAGTACACAACACGAGATATTGTTAAGGCATTAAGATTACTATAAAAGGTATAATTTAAGTCTTGGATTGAATTTTTCGTAGATTTTATAGTCTGTTTTTCAGTTTATATTATCGTGAAGTTTCTTCGTTGTCGGCACTGAAGAAAAACAACGAAATTTAAAGGTTTTCGTGCATTTGTTTCTGTTTCTTAGCTGTAGCTAAGTAACAGAAACAAATGCACGAAAATAGTGTCTTCGCTGCGCTCGCTCGGTCCGTACAAAAAACGTCGGTCCGATATTTCACTAGTACAAACCTCACGCTCGGTCAATAAGTAGTAATTACGAGTTTTTATATTGTACGGCACAAGTTAATTGCGGTGAAATTAGGGTAAAGGACTAGGGGCTAATCATCACTGATCTCTATATAACTGGATTGGTTATCCGCGGATCCAAAAATGAAGCCAGCGGAGATGACGAATTTGAGTATAACAAGATGGCCGCCACGGAAAATTGTATGTTTTCGTAGCACGAAAAGAGACGAAAAAAGCCTCGTTAAAAATATTTCTGCCATTGATATTATTTAGCAGTAAAACGTGTTATTTAAAAACAACGAAATAAATCAATAACTTCATTATAAAACTATCTATATATACCTTTGGTATTAAAGCATAAGTCTTTACAAATCCTTGAAGTATTCGGACTATATTTGCTTGTATTTCCTTTCTGTTTTTCGGTAGTAACAGTAAATTGCATTTGGTATAAATGTAAACGGGGTCTTGAATCCCGTTCACACGAGTCCGGAGCGAGTTGAAAACGGTGCTAAAAAGTCACAAAACGCCGTTGCGTTCACACGACACCGGATCGAAATTGTGTGAAAACGTCGCTCTAACCTGACCGATTTGAAAACGATTTCTAAACGGAGCGAGATGAAAACGGAACCCTTGGTGGTGTTGTGTAAACATAAGATCCGGCACTTTTTCGCTCCGCTTGAGTACCCAGTTCCTAAATTTTCAGCTCCCAACCAAACGGCTGGCGTATTCAGTTTCAGCGATGGAAAACTTCATTTGTCTTCTCGACTTCGGAAAGCTTCTGCTAAGAACTTGTGCTGCTGTTTAAACAATTATAACATTATTACAACAATGCCGACTAGCCAAATAGGAGAAGGGTCAATAAGGAGAGTTAAAGACTAAAATTGTAAACCTAGAATGCACTATACACTTTGGTGGGATAGTATTCTTTGAATTGCTCCTTACTTTTGACGAGATATGGCTATTTAAACAGTGCACATGCAGCATTGAAATACTGGATGTACACCAGAAGGTTCCGGAGTCGTGTGAACACCTTCAAAGCGTCGTTAAATTATGATACGTAACCACATTTTACCGTTTATTTTCTATACCGGACTCGTGTGAACGCAGTGTTAGTATAACATGCATATAAATGGCGGCGATATGTTACCCCGTGAAATCTGTTACCCGCGGAACAAAGTAACCACCGGTTACCGGAAAGGTCTTCTTCCTATTCACACTGCATAAATTAGAGCATCGCATATAAAGGTCAACAAACTATGAATAAATTGTCAGTGTGGTCAAGTACAGCGACTCCGACAACATGTGCTTCTATGTTGCAGCCTAGCCTTCGTCAGTATTTTACAATAAGACAAGTTCTTATGGCCTTCTAAACAAGGTCTACTACAGTTTACTTTCTATATATATTGATGGTTGTCGGGTTTTGCCACACGAGCCACATAAAGGCTGGAACAGCTGAAGCGTGTCAAATATTTCCGAAGCTGTATTCTACGTGTAACTTGTCAAAACGATCTTGACCATTGCACAGCATGTTACACACTGCAATGGTTCGTGTAACTTGTCTCACAATCAGCGCCGGATTTAGGACTGTGGATGCCCCTGGGCGGTCACTGACCAGCACAATATATCAATTAATCCGAGTTCGAGACCTATGAGTATTTTTACCCCCGAATTACGCTTTCGTCGGTAAAGACACGAGATAATTTTGCTTTACGAACTAATACAACTTTGAAGTCATAATTCCCGCACTGAATCAGGTTTACAATAACAACTTGTCAACTCCATCCATCAATCTGTCACAATCGTCATAGTATACACTTTTAGAAGTGACCCTATATATCATCCATATATCATTTGTCTTGTTTTTGACTCATATTTTGGGCTCTCAATATTTTTTCATTTCAACACCTATTTTTTTAACTTTCAAGACATTTTTCTGGAGGCCCCCCCTTAAACATTATTTTGTGGGGGGCCCTGGGCGACCGCCCAGTCCGCCCTGTCCTAAATCTGGCACTATTCACACCGCATAAATTAGAGCATCGCATATAAAGGTCAACAAACTATGAATAAATTGTCAGTGTTGTCAAGTACAGCGAATCCGACAACATGTGCTTCTATATGTTGCAGCCTAGCCTTCGCCAGTATTTTACAGCAAGACAAGCTCTTATGGCCTTCTAAACAAGGTCTACTACAGTCTGCTTTCTATATACATATTGATGGTTGTCGGGTTTTGCCACACGAGCGACATAAAGGCTGGAACAGCTGAAGCGTGTCAAATATTTCCGAGGCTGAGGTATTTTTCTTATTTTTCTAATCTTCTTTCCTTTCTTCTTGTTAACAACTAGAATACCTTGTCGTGCACACGGCCTGATCGACCGAAATCGATGCTTACTGACTATGGTAGTCCGATATTTTTTTTTAATAGAGTGGTGCATGTATTGGTGAAATGATTTCTTCGGCGACATGGTTCGAGGGATTATCATAAGTTTGTTCTTCACGTGTTGTTTATTGAGCTTTGTCTATTGATCAGCGCTAATGGGCGAGGTTTTGCCAGTTGTTTGTGAAATGATTTCCTCGACCACTTTCCGCGGGGTGATCACAACTATGTTATTCCCCTGAGGTTTGTCGATCACCAGTCAAGGGTTGCCAGTCGATATTTCGCCAGTTGTTTGTGAGATGACTTCCTTGACCAGATGGTTCGAGGGATGATCACAAATGTTTTTCACGCAAGGTTCATCGATTATGCCGGCAAGGTTTTGCCAGGGCGATCGCGAGATTTCGACAGTTGTTTGTGAGATGACTTCCTTGACCAGATGGTTCGAGGGATGATCACAAATGTTTTTCACGCAAGGGTCATCGATTATACCAGCAAGGTTTTGCTAGGGTGAGATTTCGCCAGTTGTTTGTGAGATGACTTCCTTGACCAGATGGTTCGAGGGATGATCACAAATGTTTTCCACGCAAGGTTAATCGATCACCAGCAAAGTTTTGCAGGGCGAGATTTCGCCAGTTTGTGAAATGACTTCATCGACCAGATGGATGGTTCGAGGGATGATCACATATATGTTACTCCAGAGATGTTTGGATTACCAGTCGAGGTTTTCCAGGGTAAGATTTCAAGACAAGACAAGACAAGACAAGACAAGACAAGACAAGACAAGACAAGACAAGACAAGACAAGACAAGACAAGACAAGACAAGACAAGACAAGACAAGACAAGACAAGACAAGACAAGACAAGACAAGACAAGACAAGACAAGACAAGACAAGACAAGACAAGGATTTTGCCAGTTGTTTGTGAAATGACTTCCTTGACCAGATGGGTCGAGGGATGATCAGTACAAATGCATGTTATTCCCGTGAGGTTGATCGATTACCCGGCAAGATCTTGCCAGCGCGAGGTTTCGCCAGATATTGGTGACAGGACTTCCTCCGTTCCTCGAGAGGATGTTTCAATTACCAGTCGACGTTATCCAGGGTAAGATTTTGCCAGTGTTTGTGGAATGACTCCCTCGGCCTGGTGGCTCAAGCCAAGGGATGAGCACAAATATGTTGTTGACGTGAGATTTATGCCTTTATGGATTACCGGGCAAGGCGTTGCCTGGTTTGTGATACAACTTCCTCTTCTATATGACCCGATGGGTGCGGGTGAGCGTTGTCGATTACTGCATGGGCAAGAATTCACCAGGGCGCGCTTTCACCAGTTCGTTTTTTTGTGCTATGCAATTCAGAGTTGTATTCTGAAATATGGGTGAAGTTTCCCAAGTTATTTACAATGGTCACATACAGCGCTAACGGGCCTGTGCGACATCGGTTCTTTGTTGATTGTCTTATAATGCGCGACTGAGTTGGTGTTTTGGGTTTGACGATAGATGACGCGACGTTGCTGTGTTAGTTATTACGTCGTGTAGGTTTAACGGTAGGCGGAGTTCCCGTCATAGAGTCTTGGTAGTTGTGAAAACGGGGTACCTCAATCAACCCTCCCAGTTTCCTGGGTCAGGACTGTCACTTCTCCACTGGCGGTGGGTTCCTCCTTTTTCTCCTTGTTTTATTATAGATTGTCTTGTTGTCTTACTTTATAATTATGATGTATTTTCTTATGCCAACTTGTACAATGTTTTCCTGGAATGGGCGTATCATACTACATTTGCTCCTAAACTGAAGTTACTAACTGCTTAAACAGGTCGAACGTCCATCACATGGCTGAACTTTGTGGAGGATCCCACTGTCGGTGGCGGTGTCCTGTCCTTGGCCTGGTACATGATGTTAACGCGTCACTGCGGGCATTCCATCCGATTGTTGTCCAATTTTACTATAGAGCGTTTTCACTTACGTGATCGCTGGCCCCATTGGGGTGGTGAAACAATACTAAATATTTGAATAAGAAAGAGCTAATTCCCATACCGTACACCAATATGGCCGCCATTTCATTGTTTTGGTACACCAATATGGCCGCCGTGACGTCAGATGAAAACGCTGTATACCCTCATTCATCAGAGCGTGTGGGTAATCACCCTAAACCACAATCGGTTCATATCTTTGTTTAGATTAAGAAAATGTTTCCGCTGAAGTTGCCCTCTTCAACTTTTCTGGGTTTATCTACAGACGAAAACATTGCCGCATATCGTCTCGATCACCGCGGCTAGCTATATTTCAACTGAATTAACTACTCTACAGTTTCTCAGCGTTTTGGATTTCTTTCTATAAGAAAGTATTAACGATTGGCGCGTAGGGTTTAAGCCTAGGGGAGTCTTCGGCACGCAGAGCTAGGGACTGAGCGCCATATATGCTATCTGTAATGTATCGTTTTCTGCATGCCAAAGTGTGTTTAGCAATAGCAAACGGCACAGTCTGTGTCCAACTTTACAGAAAACCAATAGTCTCTTTTTAGGTGAGTTTAGTTTTGGAATTAGGTGTCCGTTGCCGATCCCGTAAAGTAAGTATTATATTATAAGACGAAATGGTCTTCACATGGGACTCGTGTCCTGTTGATCATTCCTTCAATCATGTTCAAGTATTGCACTCTTTATTTACTGTATATTTGCATTCTTGCATGGTTGTAAAGTTAATAAATAAATAAATCAATGATTGAGTTAACATAACTTATAGAGACTGAGTATTATTAGTTGCTGTGAGTTTGTACAAGGCTTCAACAGTAGACCATTAATGGTCTCTTGTGTTAAGGGATGAGAATTGGGGTGTATGATTTGGGGTGTAAGGATTGGGTGTAAGGATTGGGGTATACGAGCCCAATAATGGTCTCCTGGTAGTGTACAGAAGCATGGAAAGCTACAGAAAGGGTGGGGAGGCGAATTTTCTCCCCATACCTTAATATAGCGATGCGATCATATTGCTGCAGTGTGAAATAGAATATTATTCACACTGCATAAATTAGAGCATCGCATATAAAGGTCAACAAACTATGAATAAATTGTCAGTGTGGTCAAGTACAGCAGTGTAGGCTACATAGCGTGCGATGCAGCCCAGTATTATATTGGAAGGTTTATCGGGATTCCTGATAGTGATGCCGATTTATCGTGAAAAATGACTTCCCACCCACCCACCCAATTCTGAGCATTTGCACTGCAGGTCTTGTCGTATCACCGAATTCTCTCCCGATACCTTAATATAGCGATGCGATATTGCTGCAGTGTGAAATAGAATACTAAGCGTTCTTATTAGGGTCGTACGTTTAAAGGTCAACTCAAGGCACATTACATTTTTTGCTTTATATATGTATTAAAGCACCTAGATTCCGAATATGATGAAAAGAAATTCAATTGAAATTTTTTTCTCGCTGATTTTAGGATGTTGAATCGACGAATTTTTTAAGTGTTTTTATAAATAGCCGTGTTGTATAAAGAGTCTGGCACTAGCAAGTGTGTGACGTAAACAGAGGAACGATTTTACGATAGTAAACGTACTCGAAAAGCGTCAAATACTTTAATACATGTGTGGTTGGAAACTTGCACAAGGTATATTCATTAGCTTTTCTTATGATTTTAATCGTCTAGGTTCACAAACGTGCTAGTGCCAGACTCTTTATACAACACGGCTTTTTTTAGAATACTTCGTTAAAAATTCAGAAATCAACAAAAAGTACGGTTTGCTTAAAATTTTTATCATCATATTCGTATTCTCCATACTTTGGCCCATATAACAAGCCGGAAAAATAATTTGCCTTGAGTTGACTTTTAAACTCCCCTCCTCACGGGAGGTAGCAATGCGCGTTTTCGCCAGAAATGTAAATAGATTTCCCGCGCGCTTATCCGACACTGCGCCGCGGGGGGACTAGTTGGATCGTTTTCATCTGACGTCAAGGCGGATGAAATGGCGGCCATATTGGTGTACCATATGGGAATTAGCTCTATTCTTATTCAAATATTTCGTATTGTTTCACCACCCCAATGGGGCTGCCGATCACGTGAGTGAAAACGATCTATAGACGCGCACTATCAAATAAACGCCCCTCTCCAATAGACGCAGCCCCCTCTCCAATAAATACCCCCTTAATAAATGCTATTTCCAAATATACCTGTCAACACAAAACGTAAAACAAAAATGCAATGACAACTCTTTATTTTTTTAACAACAACTTTTAAGAAGATGAAGTTTTTTTATTGTTACATGTAAATTGCGCGAACATTTTTTGTTTCTAATTGCTTATTCGGAGGTCAAGGACGCATATGATGAACTTTTTGGCTTATTATATATTGATGATGAGATTGTGTGAACATTTGTGTAACGTGTTTTTTTTGTTTAAAGTGTATATGACCCGAAAATTAAGTTTGTCTTATTTGAAAGAACACTTAAAATGACAAAGTAACTTATTTTTTTAGATTTTCGTTTACTTGCTTCGTTTTTGAAATATTTTAGTTTGTTTAAGGTTACGTAACACCTTGGAGTAGTGCTCTGCGAAAAATGCAACTGCGCATTGAGTTTAAAAGCAATCAAATTCCAATTTTTACAGTTTATAGCAAAATGATTGTAGAATTGGACAGTTGATTTACAATTCTGAAAAGTATTTAAAGTTGTTTTGTTTTGACAAAATTCTGAAAACGCATTCGCTTTGCGACGTTACTGTTGTTGAACTACAGTTTCAATGAAATCATGTAAAAATACTTTTAATTGAAACTCAACTAGCTGTTCTACAAAAGTGTGTGCGGTAGCTATTGTTTCTTTTTTGTTATTTTTTAGATATAAGGCATTCTTTTGCAATCTCAGTTAAGTTGCGTGCATACCATGAATCGTAGTCAATTACTCAGAAATGAAAAACAAATCGTATAGATACCGCACACACTTTTGAAGCTCTTATTGTCTCCGGTACATTGTAAAAATTAGGTGAAATTTAAAGCTGAAGAAACAAGCCTTGGAACATTTAAATTTCGCGGGAAAACAGAGCTGCTTGCAATTTTCATCGCTAAATATCTTAATGAATTTTGTTTTAAACGAAATAAGCTTTTCAAAACCTTTCAGCATTTGGCTTAAGGCAGCTAATTACGCAAAAAATGTGTTTTTTGGTATTTTAAAATTTCTATGGTGTAACGTAACCTTAAAATGCAATGACTATATTGACGAAGATTATATATCTCTGCTGTTATCAAACGAAATCACTTCAAATAAATCATGTGCATGTGTTCCTCCCAGAACACCAAGCATGTAAATTGCCAAGTGATTTTGTTTGATATTAGCAGAGAAATATAATATTCTTCGATAAGTCATTATGCGGGTGTGACGTAATTTTGTTAAATTTGCATATCAAACAAACTGAAATATCTCAAAAACGAAGCAAGTAAACGCAAATCTACAAGAGAAGTTACTCTGTCATTTTTAAGTGTTCTTTCAAATAAGACAAACTTAATTTTCAGGTCATATACACTTTAATAATTGAAATGTAAAATTTTGAAATAAACGCCTCTCTCTAATAAACGCACCCCTTTAGAGCTCAATTTTTCAATGAACGCCAAGGGCATCTATTGGAATAAATACGGTATAGCTGCGAGTTTTTCGTACGATCTTACACTTTTTCATATTTTTCTTTCAGCCTGAATGACTATGATGTCATGGAATTCTGGGATGAACTTGTCTTGTAAGCACGCTTTATATCTTTGTAAGCACGCTTTATATCTTCGTAAGTACGCTTTATACCTTTCTTATACCACGCTGTAAAGCGTGCTTTATATCTTTGTAAGCACGCTTTACATCTCCGTAAGCACACGTTATACCTTTGTAACCACGCTTTATATCTTTGTAAGCACGCTTTATATCTTTGTAAGCACACTTTATATCTTCGTAAGCACGCTTTATATCCTTGTAACCACGCTTTTTAACGTGTTTGGCACGGTGACATTTATTTTATGTTTTTTGATATTGCATTCCTTTACCTATAGTACATACTTGCTGTAAACACTTTATATATTAAACTCAACCAGCCTTTGGTAAAAACGTAAAAGCGACTTTGATTTATTGAGAGTATTTTGATTTATATGACAGTATTTAGATACTGATAACCCAATGGCCCTCACCCGTCGATGGAACTAGTTTGGAGAATTAACTGGGGAAATTATGGTGTTGATTTCCCGGAGGGAGGAAAACGGGGGAACCTGGTGAAAACCCCTCGAAGCACAAGTGAGAACCAACAACTCTACCGCTCACAAGAAGTCACCAATCCGATTACTAACCCCATTCAACTGGGATGATTTGACATCAACAAAAATATCGAAACAATGGAATGCAAGACTCCCAAAATAGTCAATATACAATCAAGATAACAGTGGCTGCAGTGATCAAAAAGCAATCTGAATGCACGACAAACCCATTTAAGCAAGTCTATTAAAATGCCTGGCCATCCGATTTGTTGGATCCGTGATAGTAAGAGCTTTTGAAAATAGAGACAAATCGGATAGATAAAATCTGATCCAAGCCTATCACTGAAAAAATAAAAGGCGTGCGGTGCTCAGCACGCCTTGGTTGGCCTAGGCGTGCGATGGTGTGCCTGAGTGTTTTTCGGGGCACGGAAAATAGTCTACAGGCCTATTTTGATAATTTTTTTATTAGAAACTTGCAATAAGTCTTGTTTTATTTATTACAGGGGAAATTCTGTGCCTCAAAGTCTCGCTTTTATAATGAAAGTCTCCCGCTAGGCTTAACAAAAAAGTTTTAATATGAATTTCATACAACAATGTCAATATTTACATAAATAGAAAAAGTTTTCGGTTTTAAAGGGTATTGGCAATAAAAATTAAGTTTGTTTAGTTTGAAAGAACTCCTAAAATAGTAATAGAAGATCTTTTGCAACTTTTTCATATCTTTCTTCGTTTTCAAGATATTTCAATTTGTTTAATATGTAATCATTTACATATGGGTAATGTCATCATTTACATATGGGCATTTACATATATGTAATCATATATATGGGCTCTGACGTCATGAGCAGGGTACAGTATTTTTACACAAAGCAACATCAGTTATGAGATGTTCGGTGTCACAAGGCGTTCTATGTGCAGTTTCAAGTGATTTCGTTTAGCGAATTTAGAGATATAACTGATTTTTCAAGGTGTGAAAATACTGTACCCTGCTCATGACGTCAGAGACCATCATTTACATATTAAACAAATTGAAATATCCTGTAAACGAAGAAAGATACGAAAAAATTGTAAAGGATCTTCCATTACAATTTTATGAGTTCTTCCAAATTAGATAAACTTAATTTTTGTTGCCAATGTCCTTTAAAACATTTTTTAAATCTTCATCGTTTTCATCTTCGTGGCATTCATCTTCCAGTCAGACTCATTGTCGGTTACTTCTTCAATGGAGACTTCTGTTCTCGCTTTCTTTCTTGGTGGTTCACTCGCGGGTTCTCTCTCTTGCAATGAGACTATTCATCGTTTCTCGTGATAAATATTTAGCATCCGTTCAATCAGCATCTCCTTCCCTTCTTTACTGCAGAGCTCGTCATTAATCGTAATGCTAGGGAGTTCGATGCCATTGTATTCGAGTTTAAAACCTGATGACCATCATATCGATTGCATCTAAGTACATGTTTGCAGTTTGCCAACGTCAAACTTTGACATTTTCAGGGAGCAATGCTCCCGGAAAATGTCAAAGTGCAATTTGATAGGTTTTATATAACAATCATCGTGAGACAAGATAATAATTTGACAAATGCGAACGTTAATAATAAGTTTTGACGTGCGCGCAGGTAATTTTTTAATTACAAAGATGTTTCGATTTTGAACTGGTGAAATTATCTGCTTAGAAAATATGGTTTCACCTGGAAAATTCAGTCTTGTTGGAAACCAACCAAAAATGGGTCCTGGCGTGCGATGGAGCGCACGCCTTAAGGCCCACACACACTGGACGCGAAACCGCAACGCGACGCGATTTTCCAGTTTTTAAAAGCGAATAAAATTACCCTAGAAATTAACGTTTGGAGGTTTTGTATGCACTACAATCAACAAGTTATCCTGTCATTGTTATTTTATCAAGTTTCTCATGAGGGACGAATTTATTCGGTTCCGAAATTACAAAAATCGCGTCGCTTTGCAGACGTCAGGCGAGCGCACACGCCTCTCGTTGACAGACTTGCTGATCGTGTGAACATACCCGGCTTCCGAAGTTAGAGGCAGCGTGCTAGCGGCTTGACACCCATTCCTCCCGCTTTTATTTATTGAGGGTAACATATTACAGTATTTAGATACTGATAACCCTATGGCCCTCGCCCCTTGATGGAACCATAGTTCGTATAATTAACTGGGGAAACTATGGTCCGTGTTGATTATAAGGAAAACCGGAGAACTCGGCAAAAAAATCCTCAAGGTGCAGGAGACAGACAGACAGACAGACAGACAGACAGACAGACAGACAGACAGACAGACAGACAGACAGACAGACAGACAGACAGACAGACAGACAGACAGACAGACAGACAGATGGATGGATGGACGCTCTGTCAGTCACGATATGAACGCTGTGTGAAAATATGTTAAATACAGGCAATCGTGTCTCGTGTATTGCGAATTGTGTTTTCAATCGGAGAATTAGATTGTGTTTTGACTATTTTCTGTGACCAATGATGTTTAGACTTTTATAGATTTTAGCACTGCATGCGATGTAATTGTAGCTGCAAGTTTCGGTGGCGTGGTGGTAAGTCTGGGGTGGCCAGATTAGCTTTGCCCCCCCCCCCCCCCCCCCCCCCCCCCAAAAAAAAAGATAAGAAAATTTGATAAATGATCACAATTTTTGTTTTAAAATAACGTAACTCTAGCAATATATAATATTACAACAAATAACAGGTTCTCTCAAAGGTGACCCAATGGGGTCCGGGGGCATGCTCCCCAGGAAAATGTTGAAATCTAGAGTTTCTGATATGCCATTTCCTGCATTTTGGAGTGAGATTTTACAGAATTCTGAAGATTATAAAACATCATAGAAAACACAAAAGATCACACATTTCAGGTCTTTATATCGCCCCTAGTTTTCTCTAATTTGGACGAATTGCAAAATCGACCTTGGGGAGAACTGGGGGGGGGGGGGACGTGTCCGCCCCAGTCCATCCCGTGGCGCCGCCATTGGGTTCTCTACGTTAATGCAGCTTCCAATCTTTGTGACGAGCCCACATACGTTTAGTACAGCAGTGATGCGGCATTGATGTCAGATTCGATGTAGATTTTTCTAATCGTACGATCTATTCCGGCAAAGGCACAGATTCTAAATATTAATTTGAAGACCTAGCTATAGAAAGAAATAGGTTTATTTTGTTAAGTTTGGGCGCCCTTGCTAGTTTGGGCGCCCCTGCTGCAACCCCAGGGCCCAGGTCCCCCCTGCCACCACGCCACTGGTGAGTTTGCAGTAGCCCAAGTGAACGCCTGCATGACCAGGTGTTTTGTTTTTGTACTCAAATACAGTAAACTCTTTCTCTGGCAAAAATAATGAGTGCAGGAAAGAAATATTTCGTTTCCTAGTGCCACACAATTTGCAAATGCCGGGCATTGTCCGGGGGGCATCGCCATTGTCCAGGGAGGAGGGCATTGCTGGACAAGGCAACCAACAAAACATTAAAGTATATGTACTTTAAACACAAGGAAATACAATCGCTACCACTGTAGCACAAATCCTTTGTATCGAAAAGATAACTTTCGAAGAGAAGGGCCGTAAACACAACCACGAAATCCGTTAAGAAACTATGTAGTGAGTCACTCAGATTTTAACTTACCTTTTATCATCGAATTCGGTTGAAATGAAATGCTCAAATGCAGCCAAGTTCTTCAAATAATAGTATTGTCAAGTAGTAACTTAAGGAATGATGATCACCTGGAAACGATGTCGAACGTTCAAGATTAAGGATTGATGAGATTACGGAAAGATTCCTAAATTTTCGATCGCCATCTTGGAAACCCGCTATAGCCCGCGAGGCGGTAAACCCGCCACAGCCCGCCGGTAACAATGACCGCGGATTGTACGCGGTTAACACGGGCCTAGCGTGCAGTCTGCACGCGTATTTCAACCAAACTCAGGTTTCGATGAAAATAAAGCACGCGCACCCCTATTTTCCTCTTCTTGCCGTCCTCCGTTTGAAAACGAACTGACAAAAGCGTGTCCTATAGACGCAATTGTGTGAATTTTGTGATTCGTAAAGGCAAAAATATAAGCCATTTCGTGAATGCAATGGTTCGTGCAACTTGTCTCACAATGATCTTAATTATTGCACAGCATGTCACACACTGCAATGGTTCAATTATCAAGGTCGTTGTGAGACACGTTGCGCGAACCATTGCAGTGTAAAACATGCTGTGCAATGACCACGATCATTGCGAGACAAGTTGCCCGAATCATTGCACAGCATGTTACACACTGCAATAGTTCGTGCAACTTATCTCACAACGATCTTGACCATTGTACAGCATGTTACACACTGCAATGGTTCGTGTAACTTGTGTCCCAATGATCTTGATCATTGCACAGCATGTTACACACTGCAATAGTTCGTGCAACTTGTCTCACAACGATCTAGTTCGACTGCAATAGTTCGTGCAACTTGTCTCACGGGATCTCGGCAAGGCGGAATAAGGCAGATGGAGGCAGGACACGACTTGAAGTGCTCTGCCGATATGTGACGCTAAAAAGGCAAAATGGCTTCATTTACGATCGAACAGGTAAAGGAACTCTTAAAGAAGGAATTACAAAACTAGATAAATTCAACGAATCTTTTAACGATTTAAGTACAGCAGTTAAATTTCTATCAAACAAGTATGATGACTTATTAACTCAAATTCGTTCAGCAAACGATAAAGCTGTTCAATCTATAGTGGATTTAAAGAATGTAAGGAAAGACTTAACAGAGGCAGACAGGAAAGCTTCAGACGCCAAAACTCAAACAGAAGAGCTGGCACAGTATATGAGGAGAGACTGCCTCGAAATATCAGGAATCGAAGCAACAGAGGAGTACCCTTCAGAAAGAGTACCCTTGGAAACGCAATCGGGGTTAATATCGAGGAAGAAGATATTTCAATCGCACATCCTATACCATCATACAGGAATAGTGCTCCACCGAAAATAACTGTGAAGTTCACGCGCCGACATGTAAGAAAAAACTTTTATTCAAACCGAAGGAAGCTATCGAAGACGAAAGCCAAAGATCTCCCGAACGTTGACCTAATATCAAGGGCTGATATATTCATCTCAGAATCCCTTACGCCATATCGAAAGAAACTCTTTGGAGCATTAAACAAGCTGAAGAAGCGATTGAAATGGAAATACAACTGGACCAACAATGGTAGAATTCTCATTAAAGAGGCTGAACATACGCAAACCTTCGCCTTTGACAAAGAAGAAGATCTACTAAAGTTCCAAAACGATCATCATTTAAATGGATGGAAATATGGATATAATTATATATATATATATGTACGTAAAGAAACCACTAAAGATGGAGTTAGGACCCAATAATGCAAAGGTAGAGAAATTCAACAAAACCTTTAATGATTTAAATATAGCAGTCACATTTCTATCAGACAAGCAAGATGACTTATCAATTCAAATTCATTATTCAAACCGAAGGAAGCTAGCGAAGAAAGCCAAAGATCTCCCGGACCCTGATTTAACACCAAGCGCCGATATATTCATCTCAAAATCCTTACGCTATATCGAAAGAAACTCCTTGGAGCAGAAACAAAATGAAGCGTCAATGGACCTTTTACCTTTTAGGAAAAACCCGCAATGCATTCGGGTAGTTGGGTATCACTTCACTTCCAGGTGAAATGGCTGCCGCGAGGCGAGCACTTTTACTTGGAAGAATAATTGATTAGTTTTAACCGCTTTTATCTTTCGAGAGTAAACTTTACTTATTGCAGCATAACTAGGGGGGTATTTACTACATTCTGTGGAAAAGGTAATGAAGTTACTGCAGTCGTTGTCGAGAAAGTCAATTCAGAGTGATCGACTGAGCGAACACGCTTCGAACAAAAACATTTATGAAGAAAGGTCTGTGCAAGCGTTTGCAGGTGAGTAAGCTTATCAAGTGGCGATCAATAAAATATTTTGCTATGTGGATATTTGTTTGTAGTTTATCTGTACAGATCGTGTCGTTTTTGCAATTGTGCAGGTCTCTTTAATGCCTTTTTTCGCTTATTGAGACTGACAAAGTTTGGCCATGCTTTCGATCAGACGTTCGATAAACAATACCCCTACTAACAATGTTTTGGTTCTGTTTTGGCCCGAAAACTAAGCTTGTCCAGTGAACAAAAATTCAGGTTTTTACAAGAGCTGCAACTCAAAAGTGCTTTCGCGAGTTTTGCAGCCGTTGTTTTGCTTATTTTCTTTGTGTCTTGATTCGTCTCCCAAGTAATTTAGTAAGTTCTAAAATATTATGCACTTGTCAAAGTTTAGCCCACATTTTTTGAAAATTTACTTCAAATTCCTTACCCAGGGGGCAAACATTTGTGTCAAATAAAGAAAAAAACTTTTCTGTGGTTCCACCATTGTATCAATATAAATGCACAAATCAATGTTAAGCCCCAGGGTGGGGGCAACCCATAGGGATATTGACTTTGTGGGGAAAAATTGTCAAATTCCCCTGTGGTAGAATAGCCTTGTTGGTCAAAATACCCCTCCCTGGGAAATATGAAGTGCTAAAATATAATATTAAGATAATTTTATGTCTCAAAAATCCCATCCCTTGAGAAAGTCAAATTTCCCTGTCTCGGGGCGTCGATCAGTCAATATCCCATGGGTTGCCAGCTTCTCCCCCCCCCCCCCCCTCCCCACCCTGGGCCTTAACATTGATCAGTGCATAACAATTTATTCAAGGGGAAACAACTTTGACAGCATAATAATAAAAGCAGTCAGTACAAAATATACTTCAGGTAGCTGGACATTTTTAATATTAACAAACAAATAAATGATAAACTAGGCTAGGAATAGCAATGCTAGAACATGCTTACAGCATCCTCTTTTAATACCAGCCTTACACATAGTTAGCACAGACAATTTCTTCAGTTATTTGATTCTGTTTTGACAGCACCAGTAGAGTTGTCACTGGCTAATTCAGTTTGCAGATGCTTTTGCAACAGCTCATATAGGTAAATAAAGGTGGAAGAATTTCAAGTCTCTTGTCCATCGCTTTGTCTCACCTTGGCACAGTTTGTTGCCTCCTTCAAAGTGCAAGGTTCATCCTTCATATTAATAAATTATATTCTAACTAATTTAACTATTTTAATATTATAAATATATTCCTAATATGTATATACAGTACAAACATTTATAATTATTTCATTTACAAACTATTCAACTATCAACATGTTTAACAAGTTAAGCCAAACACTACAAATGTTATTTTAGGTTAAAATATTATATTACTGTAATAAGCTACTGTATTAACTCGGTTGTATTTATAGTTCTAGAACACTGCACAAACACAAATAAAGTTTATATTTATACCTTGAGTTTTTACTTACTAATATCTAAGTAACTAAAACTATTTGAGAAAGTTCAATGTATACACAACATGTACAGAGAAACTTTTTCCACACTTTTTTTTAAATATTTAGTAAGTAAACAATGTTGAATTTAAATTATTTTACGACATATTAAAACTAATGCACCTGTCAATGTTAAGCCCCAGGGGAGGGGGGATGGGCAAGCCAATGGGACTTAACAACCTCCATGCCCCCGTGGGTTAGGAATTTGACAAAAACAACCATCCTGAGGGAGGGGATATTTGATAATTTTGTGTGGGAGTCTGGTGACCACCAAGTATTGAAATGTGGTGTATAAATCTTATAGGTAAATATGAGCTGTTTTTATTGTATTTTTGTGTTCTATCATCACTCAGATTGAAATTGTGCTCAGTTTCTTTGACAATATCAGTTTAATATTCCTTGTTAGTTTTTTGACCGATACTGTATTTAATTTTTAAGAAGGTTTCAGAAGAGATGGACTGGAAACTGCCCTCTTCAGTAGTGCAAAGTTTGAAATGGGCTTAAGAGCAATTAGTTTGGTTTTTCTAGTTTATCATGTATTTGTAATATTAAAAACATCCAGCTCCCTGAACATTGCCACATACATACCGGTAGATTTTGTACTGACTGCTTTATTATGCTGTTAATGTTGTTTCTCCTTGAATGAATTGTTATGCACCTATCAATGTTAAGCCCCAGGGTGGGACTTCCCAAGACAGGGAAATTTGACTTTCTGGACAAGCTCGAGGGACGGGATTTTTGACACATAAAATTATCTTAATATTATATTTTAGCACTTGATATTTCCCAGGGAGGGGTATTTTGACCAACAAGGCTATTCTACCACAGGGGAATTTGACAATTTTTCCCCACAAAGTCAATATCCCTGTGGGTTGCCCCCACCCTGGGGCTTAACATTGATATGTGCATTTATATTGATACAATGGTGGAACCACAGAAAAGTTTTTTTCTTTATTTGACACAAATGTTTGCCCCCTGGTAAGGAATTTGAAGTAAATTTTCAAAAAATGTCAAATCCCCCTGGGTTTGATCGTTCCCCCTACCCTGGGGCTAAACTTTGACAAGTGCATAATATTTTAGAACTTACTAAATTACTTGGGAGACGAATCAAGACACAAAGAAAATAAGCAAAACAACGGCTGCAAAACTCGCGAAAGCACTTTTGAGTTGCAGCTCTTGTAAAAACCTGAATTTTTGCTCACTGGACAAGCTTAGTTTTCGGGCCAAAACAGAACCAAAACATTGTTAGTAGGGGTATTGTTTATCGAACGTCTGATCGAAAGCATGGCCAAACTTTGTCAGTCTCAATAAGCGAAAAAAGGCATTAAAGAGACCTGCACAATTGCAAAAACGACACGATCTGTACAGATAAACTACAAACAAATATCCACATAGCAAAATATTTTATTGATCGCCACTTGATAAGCTTACTCACCTGCAAACGCTTGCACAGACCTTTCTTCATAAATGTTTTTGTTCGAAGCGTGTTCGCTCAGTCGATCACTCTGAATTGACTTTCTCGACAACGACTGCAGTAACTTCATTACCTTTTCCACAGAATGTAGTAAATACCCCCCTAGTTATGCTGCAATAAGTAAAGTTTACTCTCGAAAGATAAAAGCGGTTAAAACTAATCAATTATTCTTCCAAGTAAAAGTGCTCGCCTCGCGGCAGCCATTTCACCTGGAAGTGAAGTGATACCCAACTACCACAATGCATTGCGGGTTTTTCCTAAAAGGTAAAAGGTCCATTGAAATGGAAATACATCAGGTCCAAATATAGCGTGACAATGAAGAAGCCCTACTCAAGTTCCAAAAGGAACACCATTGAACTAGTTAAAATCATGGATATTTGTAAAATTTGTATAAGTAGATTTGGTGAAACAGTAGATCAAGTAAGTGTAGTTATAACATTAACTATCTCTTATCATATAAACATAATTATCATAAAATGGCACTAGATCAAAATTTTACATGTGAACTACCATTCCATCACCTTGATAGCCAGGAGTTCTTGAAAGGAAGTGGGGGATGGGTTTATTCAGCATCCGACTTTTTCCTTGCTTCTAAAGACCTTTTTCAAAATGTTATAAAAAGTCCTGAAAGTAAAATTGACTCACAGAATGAAACATATGATAAGTATAGTCCAAATATTATACCATCAAACAATCTGGCAATAGTTTTCATAAAACTAAAAAGAAACACGGATTTTCATTGATGCATTATAATATGCGTAGCTTATCCAAAAATCTTTCTTTACTTGAAGACGTAATCTGTACGGTTAAATCGCCGCCAGACATTATTGCTATTTCCGAAACGAAACTAAAAGATAACAATGTTTACAACATTACTAGAAATACATAAACGCAACAACCCCTCGCCCGCTCTTACAAGTACATGCTTTTTTGAAACACCCCCACCCACCCCCTGATTAAAATAAGCACTCCTGATTATATACAGCCAATATAAAAACAAACAGATATAAAAAGAAATGATAATCCTGAAGTTAATTATATAATTTATGGATAAGATGACTAATAAAACTGACTTAATGAAGTTGAACATACCAATTTCATTATTAAATTCTGGTTGTAAAAAATATATTGTTTTTAGGACGTTTCAAAAGGGATTATTTTTAGCAAGCTTTTAAACGGCTTCCCTATGCATACATGTTTTGCAAAGGCAGAATTAAAAAATTACATTTATAATAGAGACTGAAATAAAACAATTCAGTAGAATCGGATTCCTGTGAAAGAAGTATTAAACAGACCACGTTTCAGTCGAAAATTTGGAAATATAGCCAAGAAAATCGACAAAGCCCATGAGTATTTTTAATAATAAAAAGTGCATGCAAAGTCAATGAAAAACATCACGTCTGCATAAGCCTAAGGTAGTGTTTTAAGTTAGCTTTAGTTAAGCTGATTTATGGTCTGGACTCTGAATGAGCAAAGGGAAAGCACGAAAAGTGAAGCTGTATATTGTTTTAGGTTAAGCGAAAACTTCAAAACAACATAAGGACAAGGTCAAGGTATACTGAAACTGTATACCGTTCTTGGCGTTTACACAATATATAAATACTAAATAAATCTACTATTATTTATAATACTAAATATTAAATGCAAATCCCCTACCGTTAACGTTAAAATGATTTTAAGACCACTGAGTGACGAGATTTTGTTTACCATACGGCGTTTGGTTACTTCAGGTTCTCTGGTTTCGCTTCAAGATATATTAAATCGGCTGTTTGTTTCTTAGCCCATCTCAATTGACAGCGGCGGATTAAGGGCGGGGCCACCGGGGCCTGGGCCCCGGGCCCCCCACATTTGGGCCCCCCCACATTTTGGAGTATTTTATTTAACAACCCAATTAATACTAAGTTACTAACGTTTCTGTTTGTTCAAAGTTATTTTTTGCACGACGTATCTCAGTGTTTTGTAAAACGTATTTCTGAGCCGTTAAAATTTCGGTTGACGATTGTAACTGCGATTTGTCCCACAGTTGACCAGTGATTCAGTGTCTTTATTTTTTTATATTGTAATTTGTAAGACCGATTGGAATTGGAAAAGGGCCCCCACAAAAATGTGGCCCCTGGCCCCCCACAGTCTTAGTCCGGCCCTGTCAATTGACTCTTTCACTATCCTTTTCTTCGTTGTTCTCTTTCAAGTTTTAAGTAGAGCTTGAATAATTTAACAGGTACCAGTATCCTGCTATCCGAACTGCGCAAGTTGTGGATTTGATAACATATATATATATATATATAAACAGGTTTCAGAATTACTTTCAGCTTTTCATCTCGCGTGTAAAGTGGACTCCACGCATGTCGAGATTAGCACCCTCACCGGGCTCCGGGCCTTCGGCCCTACGCCCGGGCTCGGGGAATATACCAGGATATGTATTTCTGAATACTAATTCTAAAACAGCTTCTGGAGGTGTTGGGCTTTATGTTTCAAAATAACTGGATTTCGCCAGTAGGCTTGATCTGGAAATATCCAGTGTTGGTATCGAATCATGCTGGATTGAAATTACATGCAAAAAGAAAAAATATATTGCTATTGGCTGTATATATCGACATCCATCTAGGGAAATCAGTAATTTTTCCGAAATCATCAGCGAACAGTTAATAAATTTGAATAATAAAGGTAAAGAGGTTTTTATTGTAGGAGATATTAACATAAACTTCCTAAATTACAATACAGACAATCAAACATTGCCTCTAATCACAAAACCCACACGAATTACTGATCATTCCTCAACTTTAATTGACCATATTTATTCTAATGTCCCACAAAAAGTTATAAAAGCGGGGATTTGTTTAGCTGACATCCCAGACCATTTACCCGTATTTTGCACGGTAGCTAACAAACTACCTGTAGTTAATGAAATTAAATGTTTTCGAGATTTGAAAAATTTTAACAATGATTTATTTCTGAGAGATACAATAGAGGCTGTGAATTTCAATGATCTCGTTAGCGAAGATGTTAACGAAAGCATGAATAATGTAGTTACTGCGCTACAACAAATTTCTGATAACATGCGCCATTACGAAAATTATCCAACAAAAAAATGAAGCAATTAAATAAACCCTGGATATCAAATGCCATTCTCAATCCCATAACAGTAAAACGGAAGCAAAAGCTTTTTAAAACTCACTTCCTCAGTAAAGATCCAAAAAAAGTAAGGCTATATAAAACAATAATAAATTAAACAAAATTAAAGAGGCAGCAAAAAAAGATGTATTTCAGTGAACAATTTAAATTAAATAGCGAGAACTTGAAAACAACATGGAAGCTGATTGGTATGATAATAAACAGGAAAAAGAACGGTATGCAAAACGCAATTACTAAACTGTAATATAAAAATAAACGTTATATTGACAAGCCTAGTATTGCTCATCAACTAAATACGCATTTTATTAACATTGGTTGCGACCTTGCTGATCAGCTTCCATGGTGTGATTCAAGCCAAAATAAATATATAAAACGATCATTTCCAAACAGCTTCGTGTTTCGTGGTATTTATACTCATGAAGTCTATGATGCAATAATGGCAATAAATTTTAAAAAATCGGCTATTGGAATCCCCAAAAAGTGTATCAAGCTCGCATGCAACCATATGTCTGACACATTAACGACCATTTTTAATCAATCATTGCTTCAGGGGATTGTGCCAGATATCTTAAAAATTTCCAAGATAACGCCTGTAGACAAAGGAGGGGATACAATGGACCCTACAAATTACCGACCGATTTCAACTTTATCAGCCTTTACACAAATATTTGAGAAAAGGTCGTTCAACAGCCCATGCCATAACTGAAATTACTGAGAGCCTAAAAAAGGCAATTGATAAAAATTTGTACACATGCGGAGTTTTCTTGGATTTCTCGAAGGCCTTTGATACTGTGAATCATGCTATACTGCCTTAGAAGTTGGAAAAATATGGAATCCGAGGGCTTCCTTTAAAATGGCTTGATAGTTACCTTTCAAATAGGAAACAATATGTGGCGTTGGGAAATGTTGAATCTCCAAAACAAAGAATGGTCTGCGGAATTCCACCGGGGAGTACGTTAGGCCCTTTATTATTTTTAATTGATATAAATGATTTACCAAATTGTTGCAAAAAATTGAATTTTAAAATATTTGCAGATGATACAAATGTATTAGCTTCTGAAAGTAATTTGAATACTTTAGAAACCTTAATGAACTCTGAGCTTGCCAAGCTCAAAGAATGGTGTGACGTTAATAAATTATCAATTAATATGACAACTAGAACCCAAGGATAGTGCAAAGTTTTATAGATTTTGTAAAAAAGTTTGAGGGCATACGGTAATCGGTTTTCGTTTCGTATTTCGTCCTTCTTGTCGCCTTTCTAATTTTTTCCCTTTCAAAGACAGAATTCCTTTTCGTTTGAAATCACAAGTTGTGTACTCGTATAAGTGTCAATGCTGTGATGCATTGTATGTCGGACAAACATGCCGACACATTCACACACGTATTTCAGACCATATGGGTATTTCAGCTCTGACTGGGAAAGAACGCTCCATTTCAGCGACTTCCATGTCCAGTATTCTCTCACATAAGCATTCCACTGGACATCTTATTTCTTTTTCTGATTTTAAAATTCCTACCTCAGCACCTTATAAATTTGAACTGATACTCAGGGAAAGTATTATGATTTCAAAACTTAAGCCAAGTCTCAACGCAAACGTAAGTTCTGTACCACTTTCCTTATTCTAACTATAGCCACTAATCCTGTTATTCCCTTTAATCACACTTAACCCTGACCTAAGTTTCTTTCACTAATTTTCTTAGCCAACCAACCTCTTAATCCTTTGTTTGTTATTCTATATGTCTGTAATTTGAATTTTTTGACCGTTTGTAATATACGTTTATATCTTCATGTCCGTTGTAGTTTTGAATTTGAATTTTGACCGTTTTGTAATCGAACACTTGTATCAACTATGTATATATAAATACCTACTTGTAATAACTAATTTAGATCGCTCTGCTGATGTTACAAGCCGCAACGAAACGTTAGCTAATAAAATGTATTGGCAAATCTCTGTCATGTCGTGTTTTAAAGTCATTTGCTGGGCTCTTATATTTATATTTATATTTAAATTACGCTTCCCGCCTGGTGTTTCAATTGCCACAATTATACAAGTACATATGGCATTCACGCACTTTCGTATGATACAGGTAAACTTGAATATACATATCAAAAACAGCTTCCAGTTTAGATTTAAGAAACCTAAAGTGCCTAGAATTATTTGAACTTGGGTTTATAGTGCAAAAAATATGGCTATATACCAAAAAAAAATTCGAGCACAGCCTTATCCCGGGAAAAAAATATCGTGCACAACAAAACCCCCAGAAAAAAATATCCTGCAAAGTACCATGTTTTCTAAAAATAGAAAAATATTTATATAGAGGAGCAGATTGCCAGAACACAAAATAAATCACAAGCTATGAATCCATCTTGTTGTTAATATTAAACACAGACTTGTCAGGTCACTGCTATTAAATAGTGTTAGAAAACAAGTACTTGTCCTACAAAACAAGTGGAATAATTTTTAAGCAGCAACAAACACATTCTGCAGTTTACTTCCATTTTAACAATGTAGAGCAGCTGCTCACTAAATACAAAGATATTATTTTGCATTGTAAAAACACAAATATTATTAGTCTTTTTAGCGCATAATTTATGATTGTCTATATATTCAAATACTTTCTTGTTTTTATGATAAACTCAACATTTGTATAGCAAAACATCATTTGTGAAAACATAGATATATTCAATGACACTTAATATTTTAAAGCTCTGTGTGGCTATTTTCACCAATTTGGTGAAAAATCTCCCACACAAGGCATTAAAATAGTATTTAAGTGTCATCTCATATCATATATAGTCAGGGGTGGATTCAGACTCATCTGATAGGGGGGGTACATATTTTTCAGGGGGGTGTACCCTTCTTTTACTGTCACAAATTGCATTATTAACATAAAAAATGTTTGTCATAAATTATTAAAATCTCAGTATCCATTGGTTAATGACTGATATGGCCCATTGCGTAATTGCTTTATAAACGTATTGTATGTGTCGGACATTAACAAACATAGGCTCACAAAAAAATATCCTGCAAGCAAATGATGTCGAAAAAAAATATCCTGCACAACCTCGAGCGAAAAAAAAAATTCCTGCCATCTTTGATTTTTGTGTCTACTGCGCATGCGCAGTAGCACACTACGCCATGAGCTGTTGAGTTTGCTTGTATCACTACGTCACAAACGAACGGAACGCGACGAAAGTTCGCCGAAACTGGCCCGAAAGGTCACCATTTTGTTTTGCTCACGAGGTGTCGAGGTCGTCAAACGTATTTTGTTCGTTTGCTCAAAACCGTGCACGATAAAGTATTAATTCTTTTTTGTTTATCGGAGCCGTTGTGTTCGTACTAACCAAGAGTTCGGTCAGGCGACTCAGGCGCTATTTATGCGGAGATATATAGAAACGGAATCAAGCTTTTCCAAGATGGCGGCACGAACGAGGAGAAGGCGAGTCTGTTTATTTGTTTTCATAGTTTAATAAAAGTATTTCACAACATTCATATAAAAAATATCAGCATGTAACAAAGTTATAAACATGCTATAGAAAATATACAAGCCAAAACATTACCAGAAATTTGGGACATTTTGCGGCCACGTTCGTAGCCAGTGGTTACTCCCATGATAATAATATACAGTAAATATTTTGCGAAAATGCAAACGGCTGCTAAGAACAAAGATCGCCCTCTGCTTTCAAAGTAAACAAACATGGCTGCAGGCTGCTCGAAAGAGAAGAGACCTCCGTGGCTTCGTCGTTTGTCCTTCTCGCAGCTCAACTCCCGTTTAGACATAACGGCCTCCTGCTGATAGACGAAATCGGAGTTTCGACTGTGCATACAATCTGAGTCGGGATAAAACGTAGTTCGTTTATAACATGAGGCTGAAGCAGACGCAGTAAACATAACATTTCTGATTTCAGAAACCTTTTAATGCTTAGGTATTCTATCAGGATAAAATTTGCTTCTCAATTATCCTTGACAATAATCCTAAACGTAGTGTCTAAAAATAATGAACTCAAAACATGAAAAAATAGTCCCAGCCTATGTTATCTTCCCGTTATGCTTTAATAGACACGATGTAATTTGCATAGGGGCCCAAATTGAAAAGGAAACTAATTTGCATGTGGGCCTAAATAAAACTACGATTTGGTGTATTGCTCAAACACACTGTAAAACCAAGAAAGTTTAAAGGCTTTGGGAACCGCAATGTT
Source organism: Paragorgia papillata (assembly GCA_035771165.1). Lineage (NCBI taxonomy): Eukaryota > Metazoa > Cnidaria > Anthozoa > Scleralcyonacea > Coralliidae > Paragorgia > Paragorgia papillata. The sequence continues at coordinate 848,983 of JAWNZC010000215.1, read as the reverse complement.
GTTAGATACGGAGATATTTACGAGTTATATTAGCAGTTCGAACATTGCTAAATACATAGCAAGCTCCGCACTTTGCATCGTTCGCAAGGAAAGTGGTGTATTTGGCAGATTTGTATCGCATGTTTAGCAGGGTTACTATGGCTTACATAACAGAATGAGTCAAATAAGCAGCGTAAATAAATCGATGTTGGGAACCGGCTGTGTATTTCGGTAAGCGAACATTTTTTGTTATAACGTTTCCTTACTTAACTCTTAACAGGAATCGAGCTCCGCAACCGAGAAGTCTATGTCCCTAGTAGGATAAATTTTAAAATTTACGATTTTACTGTATTATTCCTTATACGATTTGGCCGTCATGTTTAATGGCCTATATGCGCCCGCGCGACGCCATCTTGTCCCAAATTTCTGGTAATGAACTTAAAGTAACGCAGATAGATATAAAAGAATAAAATAATTTGTTGACAGGAAAACACTTTTATCAGTATATAATGCTATAATACAACCATACTTTAATTACTGTTGTGAAGTTTGGAAAGTGTTTGGTGAAACCCAGTCTACACGTTTACAAAACTTCACAACAGGGCTGCTTGTATTATAGCAGATTTACCCAATGAAGTAAGCCAAGAAACTGCTTTAAATGGGGAAAAGGCAAAAGCTAAAATCATGTTTAAGATATTAAACAATATGGGGCCAGAATGTCTGAACAAACTATTTACTTTCAGGCAAGACGTCTTAAGTCACAATCTTTGTGACAGTTCTTCTAAAGTGTGTTTGCCACAACCATGAACAAACAATATGAAAAGTCTTATGTTTGATGGCGCCTCAATATGGAATTCCCTACCATCAAACATAAGAGATAGTAAATCCTTTTCAAGCTTTAAACGAAAAATTGCTACTTATGTTGATACAAACTAAGATTTTCTCTATATCTATGTAAATACCGAAACTACCAATGTAATATAGCTAAGTACTGTTCTGTTATTTTCGTTCTGTTTGTAAATAATGTAATTTTGCTTTTAACTTTGTTGTTTTTGCCTCTATATTTGTAATTCCTTACCATTATATATTACTGCTATAAACACTATCTCTTCTTTTGAGAAACAATTATGTGATTACTTATTTAATTATTATATTTGAATATAGTTGAACATGGTCATAACATCAGAGCTAGCTGTTTAACAATGTTAATTGTTATGGTAAACTGTACTCTGTTGTAAATGAGGAGGTCTCTTGCACAAACTTGGTTTTTGAGGTCTCAAAAATTCCTTCCTTCGAACATGTCCACAAACAATTTTTTAAACAATTCTTTTCAATTTACTTTAGATATCTAATTATTTGAACTTTAATTCTGTGAACGAGGTGACCTTTACACAAGCTTTAGCCTCTTGAGGTCTCCTCACCAACTTGTATTTTTCTTTATTTTGTAAATAGTTTGGTTTTGGCAAATAAACCATTTATTCAATTCGCCTCTATTTTTGGCCACTGGTGTTCTGGGCATGCATGGGGGTTACAATTGTAACCAGGCCCCACCCTAGTTAGTAGAAGTTGGCAAAATTTGACTGTTTTTCCTCCGATTGGACCCCAAACAAATACCAAATGGCATCAAAATCCATCGAGGATAAAGGGGTCATGCAACAAAGGGTTAACTTAGAAAAACTAAACCTAAAAATCCTAAAAATACTCACCGGTAAAAAGTCTTTTTGTGAAAAGCATTTATATCACGAATACAGTAAATGACAGCAAACGGCCATTACCGAAGTATTCGGAAGTGTTCTCGAATCAGGGATTTTCAGGGCTTTGATTGGTTCCGAAGATGTGACCCAAAGATTCTAGCTACGATGACTATGTTCCACTATGGTAAATACTAGTTTCCATCTGTCAAACTGACATGGCACCATTTTGTCATTTATTTTTTCTGCTTTTCGGGTTAAAGTTCGGATTAGGGTTACTTTTATTGTTCAGTAATTTCTTTGGTTGGGGAAAGGATTAGTATAATCGTCATTTCATGAAAACATTTGTTGATATAATGATGTCATGATGATATATGCAGTAGACACATGCACGCTAGCGCGTGCCTATTTTTAAAACTTTAATATCACTTACACGTGACGTCACGACACGCACTTTCCGGGGGTGAACTACACTTACTTGAGACACATTCTAACAGTCAAAATCCACACATATTATTCAATAACTACATCTTCACCCCCCCGGAATGTTTACACTATCGCTGACTGACTCACTGATGGTGTGAATTTTCGCCCCTCACCACAATACTGCAAAGTTTCTAAAACTTTGCACTAAAAACAAACTTCATGATTGTAAAGTCTGTAAGAAAAAGGGATGCGTCCATTGATATACATATCAGGAGCAAAGATGGATCGTGCCATTCTTTGGATCGTAAAGGCAGTATTAAATATTTAGGAGCAATGATTGATGAATCAATATCGTGGAAATACCACATTTCATATATCTGCTCAAAAATATCTCGAAATATTGGAATCATATCCAAATTAAGGTACTATCTCTCTATCTCTCAACTTAAACACATTTATTATAACTTAATTTATCCATACATATCTTACGCTATCTTGGCATGGGGAAGCGCCTATAATTCCCAAATTCAAAAAATATAAACTAAACAAAACCATGTAGCTAGACTAGTATTTTTTGCAATACCTTATGGAAAAATACTGAAAGCGCAAAACCATTGCTAAATTTACTAGATATGCTTACAGTAAATAACCTTTACCGTTTACATGCTCTAAAGTTTACACATCTATGGCATAAAGGTCTATACCGAGTCTATTTGATAATATGTTTTAATATGCTGCTAGTGTACATAATTATAATACCAGATACGCAGCCAAATAAAATCTCCATAAATCAGGAGTAAGAACAAATACAGGAAAACAAATTATCTCTTTTACATCAATTGAATTTTGGAAAAATCTTCCATTAAAAATGAAAGATTTAAACGTATTCGCTTACTCAAAAGATCTGAAACGTTATTTGCTGTCAGAACAATACTTATAATTATTACTGCTAAAGTATTGCACATACAATATTACTATTTACTCTATTTGTTTAAGTAATATAGCTAATTTCAAAACGTTTTCCTCTACCTGTGGTAAAACATAGGACATAACTAGGCTGGGGGCTAACCAGAAACCCAAACGGTTAACTTAGCCCTCAGGCTCAAATAAAAATTATGATTTATTTAAGTAACTCAATATGTGCCATACTGTAAATAAATTATTATATAAGTTTTCATTATTGTAAAACGTGAGCATTATTATTAAAACTATAAAAAATCTTGACCATTGCACAGCATGTTACACACTGCATTGGTTCGTGTAACTGGTCTCACAATGATCTTGATCATTGCATAGCATGTTACACACTGCAATGGTTCGTGTAACTTGTCTCAAAAAGATCTTGATCATTGCAGAGCATGTTACACACTGCAATGGTTCGTGTAACTTGTCCCACAATGATCTTGATAATTGCACAGCATGTTACACACTGCAATAGTTCATGCAACTTGTCTCACAACGATCTTGACCATTGCACAGCATGTTACACACTGCAATGGTTCGTGTAACTGGTATTACAATGAACTTGATCATTGCATAGCATGTTACACACTGCAATGGTTCGAGTAACTTGTCTCACAATGATCTTGGTCATTGCACAGCATGTTACACACTGCAATGGTTCGTGTAACTTGTGTCACAATGATCTTGACCATTGCACAGCAGTAGTATAGGGAAGAGGGGTTATACGACGGGTGGTGCGGGTGGTGCGGGTGGTGCGGGTGGTGCGGGTGGTGCGGGTGGTGCAAAGAGCACCACCATGACGTCACCATTTTAGTCTTAAATTAAGTTATGCGTTTATTAGCAGCGTAATCTGCAGCGTAATTGACTGTCACTCAACCATGACATACTCTATCAATTATTTACAAGGACATACATGTCCCGGGGGGACTTTTATTTCGAGAGTACAAAGGGACGCCGCCTCATTAATTACTCAACTTATTATTTATGCATACGTCATTATTTCTCAGGCTCCTTTGGGATCTCCTAACCCTAACTCCCCCCCCCCAACCCTAGCTGTTATACAACCCCCCGTGTGATACGTCATTCCCGATTGGTCTCCGATTGACTCCCGAAGTTACGTCATCAAAAGGCACTTGACTTATATCCTTACAAGTACTAGTAATTACCTTTTCATTTATACACTTTACCCTACTGACAGTCGACAGATGTGGGACACGTAGACGTACAGAGCATGCGTACAGTAAACTTTAACAAAATAGACGTTCTTTACAAGGAACTAAAGAGAATCCATAAATAATAAGATAAAAAAATATAAAGTGTCTCTATCAATTTCTCTTTAGTTCCTTGTAAAGAACGTCTATTTTGTTAAAGTTTACTGTACGCATGCTCTGTACGTCTACGTGTCCCACAACTGTCGACTGTCAGTAGAGTAAAGTGTATAAATGAAAAGGTAATTACTAGTACTAATAAGGATATAAGTCAAGTGCCTTTTGATGACGTAACTTCGGGAATCAATCGGAGAACAATCGGGAATGACGTATCACACGGGGGGTTGAATAACAGCTAGGGTTGGGGGGGGGGGAAGTTAGGGTTAGGAGATCCCAAAGGAGCCTGAGAAATAATGACGTATCCATAAATAATAAGTTAATAATTAATGAGGCGGCGTCCCTTTGTACTCTCGAAATAAAAGTCCCCCCGGGACATGTATGTCCTTGTAAATAATTGATAGAGTACGTCATGGTTGAGTGACAGTCAAGTACGCTGCAGATTACGCTGCTAATGAACGCATAAATTAATTTAAGACTAAAATGGTGACGTCATGGGTTTTGCTCACCACCCGCACCAGCCGACGTATAACCCCTCTTCCCTATACTACTCACAGCATGTTACACACTGCAATGGTTCGTGTAACTTGTCTCACAATGATCTTGACCATTGCACAGCATGTTACACATTGCAATGGTACGTGTAACTTGTCACAACGATCTTGACCATTGCACAGCATGTTACACACTGCAATGGTTCGTGTTACTTGTCTCACAATCAGCGCCGGATTTAGGACTGTGGATGCCCCTGGGCGGTCACTGACCAGCACAATATATCAATTAATCCGAGTTCGAGACCTATCAGTATTTTTACCCCCGAATTACGCTTTCGTCGGAAAATAATTTTGCTTTACGAACTAATACAACTTTGAAGTCATAATTCCCACACTGAATCAGGTTTACAATAACAACTTGTCAACTCCATCCATCAATCTGTCATAACAGTCATAGTATACACTTTTAGAAGTGACCCTATATATCATCCATATATCTTTTGTCTTGTTTTTGACTCATATTTTGGGCTCTCAATATTTTTTTATTTCAACACCTATTTTTTAAACTTTCAAGACATTTTTTTGGAGGCCCCCCCCCTTTAACATTATTTTGTGGGGGGCCCTGGGCGACCGCCCAGTCCGCCCTGTCCTAAAACTGGCACTATTCACACTGCATAAATTAGAGCATCGCATATAAAGGTCAACAAACTATGAATAAATTGTCAGCGTTGTCAAGTACAGCGAATCCGACAACATGTGCTTCTATATGTTGCAGCCTAGCCTTCGCCAGTATTTTACAGCAAGATAAGCTCTTATGGCCTTCTAAACAAGGTCTACTACAGTCTGCTTTCTATATACATATTGATGGTTGTCGGGTTTTGCCACACGAGCGACATAAAGGCTGGAACAGCTGAAGCGTGTCAAATATTTCCGAGGCTGAGGTATTTTTCTTATTTTTCTAATCTTCTTTCCTTTCTTCTTGTTAACAACTAGAATACCTTGTCGGGTACACGGCCTGATCGACCGAAATCGATGCTTACTGACTATGGCAGTCCGATATATTTTTTTTAATAGACTGGAGCATGTATTGGTGAAATGATTTCTTCCGCGACCTGGTTCGAGGGATTATCATAAGTTTGTTCTTCATGTGTTGTTTATTGAGCTTTGTCTATTGATCAGCGGTAATGACGAGGTTTTGCCAGTTGTTTGTGAAATGATTTCCTCGACCACTTTCCGTGGGGTGATCACAACTATGTTATTCCCGTGAGGTTTGTCGATCACCAGTCAAGGTTTGCCAATCGAGATTTCGCCAGTTGTTTGTGAGATGACTTCCTTGACCAGATGGTTCGAGGGATGATCACAAATGTTTTTCACGCAAGGTTCATCGATTATACCGGCAAGGTTTTGCTAGGGTGAGATTTCGCCAGTTGTTTGTGAGATGACTTCCTTGACCAGATGGTTCGACGGATGATCACAAATGTTTTTCACGCGAGGTTCATCGATTACCGGCAAGGTTTTCCAGGGTGAGATTTCGCCAGTTGTTTGCGAGATGACTTCCTTGACCAGATGGGTGGAGTAATTCATGTTATTCCCGTGAGGTTCATCGATTACTCGGCAAGATCTTGCCAGGGCGAGGTTTCGCCAGATGTTGGTGACAGGACTTCCTCCGTTCCTCGACCAGATGTTTCGAGGGATGATTACATATACGTTACTCCAGAGATGTCTCGATTACCAGTCAAGGTTTTCCAGGGTGAGATTTTGCCAGTGAAGGTTTATGCCTTTATGAATTACCGGGCAAGGCGTTGCCTGGTTTGTGACACAACTTCCTCTTCTATATATGACCCGATGGGTGCGGGTGAGGGTTGTCGATTAGTGCATGGGCAATAATTAACCAGGGTGCGCTTTCACCAGTTGGTTTTTTTTTTGCTATGTAATTCAGAGTTGTATTCTGAAATATGGGTGAAGTTTCCCAAGTTATTTACAATGGTCACATACAGCGCTGGGTCTTATCTCACATACAGGGTCTTATCTCCGCTCCCCCGCCCCCGCCCCGCGCTGCGAAAAGTCCCTGGTTGTGGCTGGTTACGTGCCGCCTAAAATTGGGGGGGGGTTAATTAACGATTTCAAAAATACTCAGGGAGGAGTGACAGGCACAATTACAAGTTTTCACCTTTGTTTATACAAATAATATATTAGGTCTGGCGTCGTCAGACTGGCGTCTGATTGGGCTGTCTGATCGCAAAATATCTGTTAAAATGAAACCAACAAAAAACAAACGTACTCAGTGTTTATAACAAAACATATCTCGTGCTTTCTTCTGTGGTGTACGTTGTCAAAGATCATATTGAATCCAAACGTTAAAGAATCCCCGACGGCCCGAAGAAGATATAGCATCGTCTATTAAATGCACCGTCGAATACTCGTGTCGACTAGACTTTGAAATAAATGTCGCAGTGTTGGTGATGTGAAGTACCTTAAAAATTTGTACAGGAAAGCAAATTTTGAACTGCGTTATTCGGCCGAAATGTTTTACCGCCAAAGACTTCCTCGCGACGATGCTCGTCCTCATTTAATCCTCGTTTAATCTGCAGGCCATGTGAAAGAGCCAAACCGCTTTCTCTCGCACTAAAATGCATTGACATTTCAACCTCTGCTCCGATAACCCCGGCGAAAAGTACTAAAAGAAGCGATTCGGCAAATATTGCAACTATACAACATCAAACCGATTGCCGTCCTTTCACTCGCATTTGTCATGAACAGAAACTCGGGTAAATACAGTTCTTGAATCGCGCTTTTCATTCTTTTTATTAAACTTTATAGTTCGCCTAAATGGCTAAATCTAATATCAGATTTTAGAATACGAGTATTAAAACTGGACTTGTGTTGTAGCATTGATTTTGCAGCTTACTAAAGCTTACCACCCCTCCCCTGATATAAAATTCGTTTAGGTGGTTTCGTAGCGACATCGGTTCTTTGTTGATTGTCTTATAATACGTGACTGTGTTGGTGTTTAATTGGGTTTGACCATAGATGACGCGACGTGGCTGTGTTAGTTATTACCTCGTATATGTTTAACGGTAGGCGGAGTTCCCGTCATGGAGTCTTGGTAGTTCTGAAAACGGGGTACCTCAATCAACCCTCCCAGTTTACTGGGTCAGGACTGTCACTTCTCCACTGGCGGTGGGTTCCTCCTTTTTCTTCTTGTTTCATTATAGATTTTCTTGTTGTCTTACTTTATATGATGTATTTTCTTATGCCAACTTGTACAATGTTTTCCTGGAATGGGCGTATCATACTACATTTGCTCCTAAACTGAAGTTACTAACTGCTTAAGCAGGTCGAACGTCCATCACATGGCTGAACTTTGTGGAGGATCCCACTGTCGGTGGCGGGGTGATGTCCTTGGCCTGGTACATGATGTTAACGCGTCACTGCGGACATTCCCACCGGTTGTTATCCAATTTTACTATACCCTCATTCTTCAGAGCGTGTGGGTAATCACCCTAAACCACAATCGGTTCATATCTTTGTTTAGATTAAGAAAATGTTTCCGCTGAAGTTGCCGTCTTCAACTTTTTTGGGTTTATCTACAGACGAAAACATTGCCGCATATCGTCTCGATCACCGCGGCTAGCTATATTTCAACTGAATTAACTACTCTACAGTTTCTCAGCGTTTTGGATTTCTTTCTATAAGAAAGTATTAACGATTGGCGCGTAGGGTTCAAGCCTAGGGGAGTCTTCGGCACGCAGAGCTATGGATTGAGCGCCATATATTCTATCTGTAATGTATCATTTTCCCCATGCCAAAGTGTGTTTAGCAATAGCAAACGGCACAGTCTGTGTCCAACTTTACAGAAAACCAATAGTCTCTATTTAGGTGGGTTTAGTTTCGGAATTAGGTGTCCGTTGTCGATCCCGTAAAGTAAGTATTATATTATAAGACGAAATGGTCTTCACATGGGACACGTGTCCTGTTGATCATTCCTTCAATCATGTTCAAGTATTGCACTCTTTATTTACTGTATATTTGCATTCTTGCATGGTTGTAAAGTTAATAAATAAATCAATAATTGAGTTAACATAACTTATAGAGACTGAGTATTATTAGTTGCTGTGAGTTTGTACAAGGCTTCGACAGTAGACCATTAATGGTCTCTTGTGTTAAGGGATGAGAATTGGGGTGTAAGAATTGGGGTATAAGGATTGGGTGTAAGGATTGGGGTATATGAGCCCAATAATGGTCTCCTGGTAGTGTACAGAAGCATGGAAAGCTACAGAAAGGGTGGGGAGGCGAATTTTTTCCCCATACCTTAATATAGCGATGCGATCATATTGCTGCAGTGTGAAATAGAATACTATTCACACTGCATAAATTAGAGCATCGCATATAAAGGTCAACAAACTATGAATAAATTGTCAGTGTGGTCAAGTACAGCGGTGTAGGCTACATAGCGTGCGATGCAGCCCAGTATTATATTGGAAGGTTTATCGGGATTCCTGATAGTGATGCCGATTTATCGTGAAAAATTACTTCCCACCCACCCACCCAATTCTGAGCATTTGCACTGCAGCTCTTGTCGTATCACCGAATTTTCTCCCCATACCTTAATATAGCGATGGGATCATATTGCTGCAGTGTGAAATAGAATACTGCTCACAATGATCTTGAACATTGCACAGCATGTTAGACACTGCAATGATTCGTGCAACTTGTCTCACAATGATCTTGACCATTGCACAGGATGTTTCATAGATATTACGGAATAAACTTGCTAATATAATGAGAAATATATTTTATCAGTTATTTCAAATTCTATAATACATGTTAAATCGAATGATTTGCTTGATATACACTAATTTCTCTTCTATAAAGATAGATTTATATAAAATCTTAACTTGGTAATATTTACAAATAAAACTACTAGTACTGTTTGTTTGTCTGTCTGCATGTCTGTTTGTTTGTTTGTCTGTCTGCCTGTCTGTCTGTCTGTCCGTCCGTCCGTCCGTCCGTTCGTTCGTTCGTTCGTTCGTTCGTTCGTTGTTCGTTTGCTTGTTTGTTTGTTTGTTTGTTTGTTTGTTTGTTTGTTTGTTTGTTTGTTTGTTTGTTTGTTTGTTTGTTTGTTTGTTTGTTTGTTTGTTTGTTTGTTTGTTTGTTTGTTTGTTTGTTTGTTTGTTTGGTTGTTTGTTTATTTGTTTGTCTGCCTGTCGCCAGGATAACTCAAAACGTATTTCACCGATTTTCATGAAAGTTTGCAGAAGCCGGGTTGGCCATGGACCAACCAAGCCATTAAATTCTGGTTGAATTTAGTTAAAATTTGAATGAGAATTTAATAAAAATCTGACCACAAGATTCTCTGTGTAGAAGAAATGCTTGATTGAGCTCATTAACCTTATTTTATGCAAATGTTTTTGGATAATTTTGGGACGAATGCAATCAAGCATTTTATTCATACATGCATGTGTTGGTCTCGTGAGCTAGCCTAGTTAGCGGGATGGCTCGTTTTCTTTTTAAACATCTCTAATAACGCGCTGGCGGAGGCACAATATGCAGTCTCTGAGTGCACTCTTGTATTATTAACTATGGATCGTTTTCACTCGCGTGATCGGTGGCCCCATTGAGGTGGTGAAACAATACGAAATATTTGAATAAGAATAGAGTTAAATTCCCATAGGATAAAGGTGGTACACCAATATGGCCGCCATTTCATTGTTTCGGTACACCAATACGGCCGTCGTGACGTCAGATGAAAACGATCTATACGTTCGCTAAACGCAACTATTAACTTACTTAAATAACTGTTACACGCCGATTTCCTTGTTCAGTTGACCATTGGTTGCCATCAATCTGGGCGACTTTGCTTGGTGTCTCGCCATTTCTGTTGCCGTGCAGCATATGTAGCCTTTGGTGTAGAAGTGGACGATGCAGAGTGTTGTGAGTAAAATGACAATGATGACACACAAAGCGCATATTATGGCGATGAATAGACGCTCCTTGTGTTTGTCGCCGGCAGTGTCGTTGTTTTTGTCGCTTGTGGTTACACCAGCCTTTGTTGGACCGTATGGTTGAGGCAAATCTGACGTAAATTACAAGAAATACCCGATTATATTATAAATTTATCGAGAGCTACAATTAGTGACAAAACCTCTTCGGACACATTAAATAATAATTTATTTTTTAGAAAATTATATAAATATAATCTGTTGACCCCCTCCCCCATTTTCAATGTTGGTGTACAATTAACAAGATCATGTAGTTAGGAAGGCAATGTGTAATGTAGACAGCGATGCTTTTGCCATTCAACATTGGAAAGGGGGTGGGGGAAACATATCCTATAATTAGGAGAAATATCCGAAGGGTTTTGTCACTGATTGTAGATCAACATGTACATGGAGTGGAGTGGATTGTAGTGGAGTGGAATGGAATGGAATGGAGAGCAGTGGACTACAATGGAATAGAGTGGGGTGTAATGAAGTAGATTGTAGTGGAATAGAATAGAATAGAGTAGATTGTAGTGGAATGGAGTAAAGTGGAGTGTAATGGAGTTGGATAGAGTGGAATGGAATGGAGTAGAGTAGAGTGGACTGGAGTAGAGTGGAATAGAGTGGAGTGGAATGGAATGGTGTGGAATGGAATAGAGTGGAATAGAGTGGAATGTAATGGAGTGAAGTGGAATGTAATGGAGTAGTATGTAATAGGGTGGAGTGGAATGTAGCAGAGCGGATTGGAGTGAAATGTAATGGAGTGATATTCAGACAAGCATCACGGAGCTCAGATTTTAGGATTCTTTTTAAAATACATTTCGCATTCCACGACCTTGACCCTACCTTCAACTTTCTCTCGAATAATTGGCATAATTTCTGTAACATTCAAATAGACGCCATATTTGTTTGGCATGGCACATCCCTCGCCCCAGGTCATCACACCGATTAGAAACCATGGTCCAGAATCATGCGCACAGACAAACGGTCCACCACTGTCGGCAAAACAACCATCTTTCCCTCCCTCGCGCAGTCCAGCGCAGAAATATCGCTGATGAATTTTACCCCCATATGACTCGTCACTGTTACACACCTTCTGGGAGACCAAAGGTAACCTTACCTGCCTTTATAAAAAAGAAGAGAGGAGTATAATATATTTAAGGTGGTCTGGCACAGAACATATTTTGTTCTGTATAATATTAAATCTTTAACTATTCAAGTCTTCTCTTGACCAGTAACATTGTCTAATGTTAATGTTAATTTTATGATTCCGTTATTCCGTTATTTATTTACTTATTTATTTATCCAATTATTCATTTGTCTATTTATTTTATTTGTTTGTTTGTTTATTTGTTTATTTATTTATTTGTTTGTTTGTTTGTTTATCTATTTATTTAATTATTTATTTAATTATTGGGACCTCGTTATTGGAGATTTTATCTCTGTGGACAGTCCCTGCCTTTGTATTTACTTTATATTTAAACGTTATTCTTATCCGAAACACTACCTACGCAGCATCCTATTTTTTACACATTAAAATAATAAATTGGTCAACTTATATTCTTTCTTGCTTACCATCCCTTACTTCTTCCCCCCCTCCTTTTGATGATTCGTTCGCTCGCTTGTTCATGTATTCGTTCGTTCGTTCGTTCGTTCTTTCGTTCGTTCGTTCGTTCGTTCTTTCGTTCGTTCGTTCGTTCGTTCGTTCGTTCGTTCGTTCGTTCGTTCGTTCGTTCGTTCGTTCGTTCGTTCGTTCGCACGTTCGCACGTTCGTTCGTTCGTTCGTTCGTTCGTTCGTTCGTTCGTTCGTTCGTTCGTTCGTTCGTTCGTTCGTTCGTTCGTTCGTTCGTTGTCTTCCTTCCCTCCCTTCCTTTCCTTCGTTCCTTTCCTTCCCTCCCTCCCTTGCCTTCCTTGCCTTCCTTCCCTTGTTCCCTCCCTCCTTCCTTCGTAGATTCCTTCCTACCATCTTTCTTATCTTCCTCCCTCCCTCCCTCCCTCCCTCCCTCCCTCCCTCCCTCCCTCCCTCCCTCCCTCCCTCCCTCCCTCCCTCCCTCTATGTCTATCCCTTGCCTTAAAACATTTGCTTTCTTCGAAGTATTTGTATTGGTCACTCCATAGCCACTTAAGAAACATTCATGACCTGTCTCGAAATGTGTAGCCTTATCCGGCAAGCACACTGCGTGGACGAGAGGAGAAAACTTAATCGGATGCTTCAGCTTGACAAGTGCCATATCATAATCTCCTGGATTCGTGGCCGTTCCTCTCACGTATTGGCTATGAATGGTGAAATTCGCGACTTCCACTCTCTGTCCATGTTCGTCGGTTTTATTCACTACGTGTCGCCCGACATAAATGCTTCTGTTGTAAGTTCTATCCATGCAGTGAGCAGACGTCAGAATCCACGTGGGAGAAATTATAGAACCGCCACAAGACACTGAGGTTCCGTTTAGTATTAGAACTTGCCACGGCCATGCATGCGCAATTGCTTGCTCTCCCCCAATAACACGTCTGACTCGTGAATGCGCCAAACTTTGTCCACAATACGAATGGACTGAAAAAAAAGAAGTGATTGGCTTGTTATGTGTATAAACATCTCACAAATAGTATGGTGCTTTCAGTTTAGAGTTTGTAATGCTTTATTATTAAAAAAACCCCATGTAATTGGCTGTTATACATGTAAACATTAAAATCTACACGAACGATGGAATGATGACGAAATTAAGATAACAAGCTTAAATTTTAACAAAAAAGAAAGCTTGGATGAAAGACTAAACTCAAATTAGAAGATATTAAATAACAAATTTAAATTTTGACATTTCATAAAAGAATGCTTGGATTTAATCATGATATAAAGCAGATAAATGAACATGTGGCTAAAATGATAACGAAATTGGGTAAGCTCTGCTGAGTTATAATTGTAATATTTAAAACACGAGCAGAATAAAAAGGGGCGTTTTAGGTACTGCGAATGTTTTAAATAGCTTCAATTTTTGAAAAATATCCTTATCTAAGCCGAGAAAATCAAAGCTAAAGTTTCTGTAAATCAAAGAGTATTTTTTATCACATATAAAGATAACATGGATTTTTTGTGCTTTCCTCATGAATTATTAACGAGTTTTTGAGGTAAATTTCACAAACTCATTAATAATTCATGAATTATCATAGTCAATCCATGAACGTATACCTCATCCCATGCATGAGTTTTGATTCCCAATGAAAACCTGTAGGAAACTTCATAGTGAACTGGGTCACATTTCTTAATCTGTATATTGAAATCAAAGAAGAAAACACCACAAATCGCGATGCGAATACTCGTTTAGGAAGCAAGATCAAACACTCCGTTATCGTGTTTCATCAGGGGACTCAAAACACTCGAAAACAATAAAAACCTCGGGGCTACGCCCTCGGTTTTCATTTGTTTTCTCGTGTTTGGAACCCCTGATGAAACACTAATGAAACACTCAAACTCGTGTTCGAAGTATTATATCAAAGATGGGAAGGAAAACCACGGACATGGCACTGATTTTCTTTGTGTTTTCCTTATGAATTATTAATGAGTTCTACCGAATAAAGCATATGGTTTTAAGAAAGCCTGGGTTAAAAATCTACACGAACGAATGATGACGAAATTAAGATAACAAGCTTAAATTTAACAAAAAAGAAAGCTTGGATGAAAAGTTTATAATAAAATTAGAAGATATTAAATAACAACTTGAAAATTTTGACATTTCATAAAAGAATGCTTGGATTTAATCATGATATAAAGCAGATAGATGAAAATGTGGCTAAAATGATAACGAAATTGGATAAGCTGAGTTATAATTGTAATATTTAAAACACGAGCAGAATAAAACGAGCGTTTTAGAGCTGATAAAACACGTACTGTTTAAAACACTTTCAAGAACGACCCATTTAGTAAGGGGATGTTGATATGGAGGAGGACCAGCTCTTGGTAGGGCTATCCCTAGTAACAGGGCTGGAATTGACCTTGTTTAACGTCTTGTGCAGTTTTCTCACGGAGCCCGAAATCATGTTTACGCAAACACGATTTGAATTTCTAACAAACACATGAACAAACACAACTTGCAAAACAAAAAGTTGACCAAAAATATTAGTAAAGGCAAACTTTACCGTGTATACTGTGCTTCGAATATTTGTTAGCCCTCCTAAGAGGGCCAGCCCCTTTGAGTGCGTTTACATAGGCGAAGCCGATGTTTTTTAACCAACTTCGAGGTGTTTTGATATCAGATCAACGACAAATTTCAAGTGTTTGATATAGCTTCTCAAATGAATCAGTATTTTAAGAGAAATTTTAGATGAAAGTTGGCTTATGCAAGTGTTTGATCACATATCCAAACTCCGTCTCGGTAATGATTTCCTGTCTCTTTATCTTATGAATTATTAATAAGGTTGAGAATAATTGTCAGTTGTTTGCTGTACAAGCTGTGTTAGTTAGTAATATTAAGAAAAACTCTGAGCTCTAAGCGGGATTCGAACCCTCAACCTTCTGAATGCTAGCCAGACGCTCTAACCATTGGGCCATAATAGAACTCAGATAAAGGTTATTTAAGGTAATTATACCTTGGACAGGCACAGTCTAAAATAACCTTAATTATAAAATAGGTTGCGTCTTACGCACGCTGTGATTGGTCAATGATCGTGTTTATATCAGGCTATGTAAACACGGTTGTGATGTCACGGCACTTTTTTTAGCCTTATTTCATAAAAGAAATAGAAAATGGATGCCCTGTGATTATATAACCTGTTACAAACACTCGAGTGAGTTTGGGAGACGGCTCGGGTTCACATACACTTTCGAATTCTCCCAATTCACTCTCGTGTTTGCATCAGGCTATATAAACACGGGCGGCCATTTTCTATTTCTTAAATAACCATGCTCTGCTATCTGAGTTCTAGTGGCCCAATGGTTAGAGCGTCTGGCTAGCATTCATCAGGTTATTACCAACTAACACAGTTTGTACAGCAAACAACTGACAATTATTACTAACATCAAGCTGCAATTTCTGAAACTAACTAACAAGGTTGAGAATATTACACAATTAATGCCCCTGCACTCAAATAATGCTGTAAACGAGTATATTGAAACGTCACAATCAATTAAAAATCTTGGTATCTGGCTAGATAATAGACTATCGATGAATAAGCAAATAAATATGATATGCAAATCAGCATTCTACCATCTAAAGAATATAGCAAGAATAAGGCGATTTATATCACTACATCATTGTGAAATACTGATTCGTGCGTTTGTCACGAATAAATTGGACCACTGCAACTCTCTGTTAATTGGTGTGCCTAAATATCTTATGGAAAAACTACAACATGTACAAAATTCTGCCGCACGTCTATTGACATACACCCGAAAATATGATCACATCACTCCAGTGCTGAAAGAACTTCATTGGTTACCTGTTGCTGAAAGGATTGACTTTAAAATTTTACTGTTAACTTTCAAGGCTATTAATAATATAGCTCCGAAGTACTTACAGGAAATTTTAATTCCATATGAAACAACTAGACCATTACGTTCTTCAAATAAACAACTCCTAGTCGTACCTAAATATAACTGAAATCATATTGTCTGCGAGCTTTTTCAGTTATTGCACCAACGCTTTGGAACAACCTCCCGGAAGACATTAGATGTATTGCATCATTAGGCAATTAAAAGACAACAGTTAAGACATTTCTCTTTAATGGAGCTTTTGTTGACCCTTAGTTAATAATCTTTAACTTTACTTATTGTAATAGATTCTAATATTTATATAATTTACTTAGGTCTTCTTTTTATGTGAAGCGCTATTGGATACCTCTTAGAAATAGCGATATATAAATGTATATTATTATTATGTTATTAGTGTTTTCAGCTTGAGATGGTAACGGTTTTTTCGTATGTTTTTTCTTTGCTCTACAGCTGTCGTAAGTTAAATTGGTTCTTTGATGAAAGTATTGTTGGCAATGTTTTTGCGTAATCTTGAAGAGGATATGGTAGCAGTAATCATGCAATGTTTTATTTCAAAATTCGTTGAAGAAAAGGTGATATTTTACGTGTGAAGTTTGTATTTTGGAGCGCCGCCATTAAAGTGGCCGAGCTTGAGAAGAATGAGTCGGGGAAGCTTATGACGTCATAGACTCAATACAACAATGACTCTTTTGTTGACAACAACAATGATCTTTTGTTTTTGTTGAGTCTATGATGTCATGAGCTTCCTCGACTCATTCTTCTCAAGCTCGGCCACTTTAATGGCGGCGCTACAATTACCAACTACCATAATATCTTTAAAGTGCATATAAACCCAATATGGGTTTTTGGTGATTCGAATAGAGCATAAAAAGTTAGTATGTAAGTTCAATCTCCGTTTTTGATTTAGACTTTTAGTTTCGGAGATATAACGGCTCAAACATGCAAATTTGACTCTTTTAGCGATAAAAACTTGCGCCTACAATTTAACGCTTAGGACTTGGATCCCAGGAACCCATCTTCTTGGATAACAAGAAATTATAGTGGGAAGAGACCGATAACTTGAGAGTTTTCCTTGACAAATGCCCGAACGGTGTGTCGTTTATGGGTGCTCTAACACAACAAATAGCAGCAATAATATATATGTCTATCAGATACCTTTTTGGGACGATGAATCGCCTATAGCGGCAAAACGGAGGATGAAATGAGTGAACTTTGTTCGACGAAGAAGAGACAAATGGACACCGTCATGTTTGTCAGTTGTGTGCTCAAAGCACTTCACAGAAGACTGCTTTGAGTACGGTTCGTCTACGGTAAGGAAGTTTAAGACCCCTAGACTTAAAAGAGATGAGTATGGCATCGCAGTTTTTCCTACATTGGACCAGATTGTAGAGGACAAATCAGAAAGTGACGGCATGAAGCGAAGGAATGTAAGTATTCGTATTAAACTTTGAATAATTAAAGTTAAACTGCGCCACTTAAATTAGCATATATATATATATATATATATATATATATATATATATACAGTGTGCCATTATAAATTGAAGTGTTTCCAGTTTTTACCTAAGGTTTGCAAGATTTTTTTTCTATAGTGCTGTTATAAGTATATGTTTCAACTTGAAAATTATCACAACTATAATATGTTATGCTTTCATGAGATGAAACCTAATAACTTATCGATTAAATTAATTGAGGAAATCAATGTTGTATACCCTAAGTTCATGAATGGAGAAGCAATGATCAGAAAAGTTCGAGTGAAGCAAAACATTGGTCAGTCTCTCACCACACTTCAACTTCAGTTTCAATTAAACTTAACGCATTAAGTGATCAGCTCCCCCTTTATTATACTGTATTACAGTACTCTGATTAATGCCAAATGATTTTACTTGTCAAGCGGACTCTTGCACATTAATGCTTAACATGAATTACAGTTAGACGCGAAAGTTTGGTGACAATCTTGTGTATATATATATATGTCTTGTATGGAACATTAGCCATGGTAATACAGTATATAAAATTGTAAAAAATTATATTCATTGATTATAGATTATGTAGAGGAAATATTTCAAACTATGTTAGATTCAATCATGAACAATAAACTTGAAGAAGCTTTTGAAAAACTTAAAAAGCAAACACCACCTCCTATGAATACCATGCTTGACAAACAGTCAAGGGAAGAAGCAATCGAGAAGAGACAAGCAAGAGATAGCATGCAAATTGTGGATGTACCTCCAACAAATTCAGGTAACATGTTGCATAGGTACAACTTGAATATTGGCCTGAAACAATTCATTAGCAAAATACATGCAAGGTATTTGCGCTTGAAACCAGTAATGAAATGATGGGCTGGTGTGGACAACACGCTATTTCTAACGGTTTATTATTATTTTAGTTCCTACTGTTGTAGCTGGCAGCCAAGGAATGTGGAGGTACCAGAAGCAGAAGTGCACCAAAGTGCAGATTGTGCAAGCAACCGATGAAAGGGCACAAAAATGTTCAAAATTGCCCAAGAAACCAAAGAAATTGACAATTTAAATCTTTTTAAAGAACAAAAGTTACTGTGCATTGTTGTTTAACTATTTAGTGTATGTTTTGGGCGATGCTAATTTCTATAACCAACCCTGGTTAATGCCCTTGTATATTTGGCTGCATTGGTTTTAACCCATTAAGCTGGGGCCGGTTGTATATATAAAACTCTTAACTACAGCTTAACTACTTTTTGGGTAGTTAAACCGTAGTTAACTCTCAAATACATTATTCGATTGGCTAATTCTCTCACTAACTATGATTAACTTTAACTACTTTTTTATACAACCAGCCCCAGGTCAACAAACTAAAGATAACCTAATGTTTCTTCTGACAGAAAATGTTATTGCATTTGAATACATGTATTATGTTTAGAAATGCAGATAAATTCCTGAATGTTTTGACTGCAAAACAATGTATGGTACTATGGGGTAGTGACGTTCATCAACAGTTTTTGTAATTTGTTCATTTTTGTTCTTATCCTGTATGTCTATTACAATTACATTATACAATAAAAATAATTTTCTCTAATCAAACATTCTATGGGAATAGAAAAAGTAAAACTGATCATACACCTGTCCATCTGGCAGTAGAGGGAATATAAATAATGTTCAACGTTGGTCTTCATCATCTGCTTCCAGTTCTTCATATCCAGTGAATTGATTATCATCTTTTGGTTTATGGGTTGATCGGATAGCATTGTATGCACAAGAAGGCAATGGTATCCTCTTATCTTTCAACCGACCATGTACCAATCTGGTAAATTGCCGATATGCAACCACTCGAAGAAATCTAAAATGACAATGAGAGACATTGGTGGATAGTTATGTTATTACTTTGTCAGACAACTGTTCCTTGGCCCTTGCCCCTCAATAATAAAGCCAATATGCCTATGTAAAGCTGTAATTGTGCATCAAATGTGGTTATTTCATGTGGCCAGGGACCATTATAAACAGTACCAAACAGTACATTATTTTACCTTTCCTTTGAAGAACTTTAGCAATACCGATGACCGTCACGGGTTCTAAAATTGTCAGCAGCAAGCTCCAAGGACCATATCTGTTTAGGCAATTGCTGAAAATCCAGGATGGTCTACTATGCATTTTAATGCCTGTTTGTCGACGTCCTCGCACAACGTCGCCAGACATTGGACACAATTTTCTATTTCCCTGCAACGCCAGCATTCTTTCACATTTTCCAGAAGCTCAATGTCACAGTTGCCACAACTACACCTAGTAATTTATACAAACAAATAACTATTCTAGTCTTATCTAATATTAAAATCTGGCAAACACATGTAACACGTTCATCACAACAGACTTTTGTGATGAATGTTACATGTGATGAAATGAGACATAATTACCATGAAGATACAGGCTTACTTCCACTCCAACGAAGTTTTAGTTCTTCCATTCGCTTCTTTTCTTCCTGCTTTCTTCTATAATCTGCAAGCCAAGCTTCGTCAGCAATTGGTTCGTCAAAGCATGGTCAAAGTAAGCATCCATGTCCGTGAGGTCGTCGTGGCCAACTGGCCGTCTCCATGATCAACTTCAAAATCGCGTTCTAAATCAGTTTCTTCGTTTTCTTCCTCCATTTCATTGGGCAAGCAGACGGAAGGGTTGCTATACGAACTCGAGAATGAATTTGAGCTGGACATTTTGTATATTTCTTGAAGAAATAGCCGTTCTTTTAACTCACATAGTCAAAATGTAATTGTTTTTATAATAAGTTGAAATGAACATGTTCCTGGGGTCCAGCCCCCCGTTGGCGCAACTTTTTTTCCAAAATAGTCACTTTGAGCCGTTATATCTCCGAAACTAAAAGTCTAAATCAAAAACGGAGATTGAACTTACATACTAACTTTTTATGCTCTATTCGAATCACCAAAAACCCATTTTGGGTTTATAAGCACTTTAAGATTATGCAGAAACATTACAAACAATATTAGTTCATAAGAGAACCACTTTAAGCTGTCGTAAATTTAACTTACGACAGCCTGTACAGCAAAAACATACGAAAAAACTTTACCAACTCAAGCTGAAAGCACTAATAACATACAAAAAACATTTACTGAAAATAAACTGATACACACACGTACGGATTGACTAGTTCCCAGGCGTATAAATATCGAAAACAACCTCGGTCTACCATCTGATCTCGAGTGGCTCAATGGTGAGAGCGTCCGCTGGCATTCCGAAGGTTGTGGGTTCGAGTCCCGTCTGGAGTTCAGAGGTTTTCTCAGAGTTACAGTCAAACCGCAATGCAATGTTGACTTGCAAACCGTCCACGGCGATTTCTTGGCAAGTTCCTAAAAATTCCCATTTTAAATATCGAACTTCACATAATATGAAGTTCTATTGACAGTCAGAACATTTAACTCTAAGTAAACTTCATGTTATGCTAAATTCGATATTTAAAATGTAAATTTTTAGCAACTTGCCAAGAAATCGCCATGTACGGTTTGCAAGTCAACATTGCAATGTTGCTGTCGATATTACAAGTTCTCGCAGGAAAGAACATCCGGTTTGACTGTAACTTACGACAGACAGCTGGTAATGATTAGGATAATTAATTTAAGCTTATACAGACCACCAGTAATTCGTTGGAGTGTTTTTTGACAGATTCTTCAAATATCTGTCAGCTTCCTAAGTGCCTGTCACTTAACGATAGCTGATTCCAGCTAAATTTAATTTTGTCAAAGCAAAGGTCAAAGCAAAGGAAAGGTCCGATTTGTAACGAAGATTCTGATGGTAAATTAGCTAGATATTGAAAGCCAGGATAAGAGACAATGGGGCTAATAATCCTTAGGGAGTGTTTATATGGAGGCGAGCCAGCCCGGGTATCTGGGTTAGAACTAGCTTATGCTGTTATTTCTTGTTATTGAGTCGGTTTCCTTTGGTTTTTTTGTAGGGATGTATCTATGGCAAATACATGGTAAGAGGTATATATGTGGCGGGATACTCGAGGTTATACCCCGCTGTGGCGGAGTATTCGAGTTCGTGTACGACGCGTGAATGTCACGCACGATTCACGAAGCTGTCAACAATGGCGGAGTTTTGCGAGATAAGAAAACGTTTCACCTGAACACTCAGATGTTGACAAGAAGATTGTTAGCTGACAAGAAGATTGTTAGCTTACAAGAAAATAAGGATTCAGGGAATACAAAGAAAGCAACAAGCAATACATCCAGAAGCCTTGAGACGACAAAAGAATGTAAACAGACAATGAAAAGCGGACAAAAGTTAAGTTAAGCCAACTTTATTAACATTATTTCATCGAATTCCCCTCGCTCCAGGTCTATAAATGATAAATATAAATCCCTATAAATCCCTCGAACGTCGGGATGTATGCGATTAAAGCCCTCGGACGCTGACTTAATTTATTATTGAGGAGGTTTTCCAACAAAGTTTTGTCTATTTTTTCCACCTTGGACAAAGATTTTCCTTGTTTTCTTTCTTCATTTCGTATCTAATTATTATGCGATATAAAGACCTCGGAAGAACAAAGAAAACCGACTCGATAATAAATTAAATACAGATACATCCCGTGAATTTGCAAATAAGCAATATCATTGCTCAATGCAACGGAATCTTGCCTAAACCATCTCGAGTAGAGTACACTGGTAGCGCCCCCAATCCAGAAGTAGAGACAAGCGTTCGCCTATCTCGAAGTATAGATTACGCTGAACCCGCGTGTTGTGGCAGCGCCCTATACTTCCATTGCGTAACTGGCCTGTTATCTCAAGAATTTATGGCCTCTTTTCTCAAGCAACATGTCTGGTTTCCTTCGGGGCCATTCATGTTGTACTGCATTGTTGAAAATTACTGAAGACTGGAGATCCGCCCTTGATCAGAAACAAGATGTTGCTGTTGTTACAATTGATCTTTCAAAAGCATTTGACTCTATCTGCCATAATTTATTATTGGCTAAATTAAAAGCGTACGGCCTGAATAGCTCTGCTGTAGATATTATTCGTTCCTATTTACAAGGACGGCAACAAAGAATTAAATGTAATGGTGTTTATTCAGAGTGGCTGCCTTCTCGATGTGGTGTTCCACAAGGAAGCTTATTAGGCCCTTTGTTATTTAACATTTTTATTGACCTGAATGAAACGATTGCCATTTCATCCCTACGATTATACGCAGATGATACTACCAACTATACATCCGATGACTACCCTGCTCGACTAGAATTTACCATTAATAATGACGTAATTGCTCGGCACTTCGACGATTACGACGACTGGTACTAATGGAGGTTATGATTAGGTTGTATAAAGCCTATGTACTGCCTCACTTTGAGTATTGTTGCCCTCTATTACTGGGTATTGGAAAATGCCTGAATAACAAACTGGAAAAGGCGAACTATTATGCTTTAAAAACGCTTCTTAAAATGGGCAACTCATATTAAAAACTCAAAATCTTTGGCTGCTTTTAGAAACAGCATAAGTAATTTGGATTTTACAAACAAAATTAATCTTGGTTGCAAGTGCATGCGTTGTACTTGAGTTTTTTTTTTTAATTATCTGCATAGTTTTACTTATGCTTTTTGTATTATAATAGATAACTATACATTTTAAAAATTTTATTGTAAAATAGCTAGTTATATTAATTGTTGTAATTTCTAAATAAGTATTGTCGAGCATTTCTAACATGAGCCTTTGGCTCGGGAGACTGGCCAACCACTCCCTATGCCACCGACGTTAAATAAATATTCGTATTCGTATAAATACTGAATCAATGCATGTCTACACTGTTGTTGTTTATATAGACAACTGTCTAATAATAGTTTATTGCGTGTATTTACATTAGATCAATGGTAATCATTGAAGCGGTCATATTAAATCGTTATTTAAAACAAAACAATGTGTCTTACTTTTGCATAAAAGATCGCGTCAAGCGCTTGTAATGATTTACACTGAAAGAGGTTTAGATATATAAATGGCGATTGCATTTCAAACAAGACACCTGGGTCAGGTGTTCACTCGGGCTACTGGAAAGTGCATAGGTCTGTAACGCGTGAGCAAAGAGGTAGGAGTGGGCTGAGGAAGATCAGATTGGAGGCTGAATGTGCATGGTGCAGGACTATCCTGAATTGTCAATTTAAAGTGTCTAAAATTCTGGATTATCCTGAAGCCTAGGGGACTTCTCTGTCCCACATGAGGGATGTTAAACTAAAAAGCATATAACAAAAAAAACAGTAGGGGTGTTGTAGTCCGGGTCTGAGAGGTGGAACTTCCTCCTTGAGAGGTTGTGGTTAGATTTAGGGTTACCGGGGGTTGTCGTTAGGTTTAGGGTCAGGTTTAGAGGTGGGAGTCAGGGTTGGGTTTCATTTTCTTTAATATTCAGGATTATCTGGAACTCTAGAGCATTTCACAATTCAGGATAATCATGTAAACAAATACAATAGATATAAGTGATTGAGGTTAGACTAAGCAGCAAGCCATTACTAAGTAAGCAATAAGCAGTATATTACGTAGACAACCAACAACAAGCGAATGTACCAAGGAACTATTAAAATGCACACACTCAATGAAATTATAATATAAGCTAGTGAAGCAATATTATAATTATATTCCACAGGATGTGGTTATACCAGTAAGTAAAAGGTGAATTTAATTGATCCACAGTACTGTCCTCAATAACAGTAGTGCTTCAGTTGTGTACTACATGCTTTATTGCATTATTATAAGATAATACCATGATTGACTCAGTTTCTTTTACTAAGTAAGCAGTATATTATAAGACGATCGAGATCAAGCGAACCTACCAAGAAGGAACTCTTTAAAATGCACACACTCAATGAGATTATATTAAAGCTAGTGAAACAGTTGAATCACATCGAGTTTATTTGGCATAACTTTATTAACACAACAATACATCAGTAATCCATGCAGGCAAATTAGAAATACTAAAATTACCTCAATACATTTAAAGTTTTCCCATTTAGCGTATTAAAACTTCAGCAAGAAAATGGATGTCAACACAGCATATTTACCCGTCCTTTGCAAGTTGTCAATTCTGTTTTCAACGTTGTTTTTGTCTCGCTCATCTTGAAGATAGTTTCCAATAATAAGCAGGTTATCAGATTGTGACCATGAGTGATACCTTTCAGTATTAAAATTCAACAAATCATATAAATCGTTTATAATCAGTTTGTCTTCATCGAGACGCGCTCTGACTTGAGCCTGCGCTTTCTGATTTGAGATGTCTGCGGAGTAGGCTAAGAGCACAGAATAAATATTGAGCAGAAGGCCCACTCTCGTCGGAACCTTTGAAGTTTATGTCCTCGCGCAGGTCGCCTCGCGCATGTTGGCCGCCATGTTGAAAGCAAGTAAAAGCCGCTACTCTCAACAGTAAACAATATGGCGAAAAGTGCGTTCTGATCGTTTAAATGGCTATAACTCAAAATTTTGGTGGTAATATTTCTTGGGACGGATAGTACATTGAAAGTGAAGGTAAGTAATCAAATTTATTGTGGTAAGGAAGATATTTAACAAAATTTGAACGGGAAATTTACGATTTCATTATCTTGTTAATTGGTCTGGCCGGAGCTACCCGTCCGCTTTTGAAGTTGTACTTTCAAGAATAAATAAGTGAGGAAACTATTTAAAAACAGTTTAAATCTAAAGTATAATGATAAAATTACACGTATTGGTTGTTATATCTTAATCGGACAAGCAATTTTGAAGAACGAAGCAACTCTTAGCTCTCTATTTGGACGGATTGTAGGCAATTATGATTTGACATTATATTTGTTGAAGGCTGACAAACAAGTGCCAGTATTTCTCCAATTTCATTTAATATTTGTAAACGTTGCTGCTGGTAAAAAGATTAACCTGAAATATCAGGTCCTTAGTGTTGAAGTCTAGGTATTTTACTTTATTCTACTATAAAATGAACGCATATATAGTTAGCTTGAAATGGCCTACTGTATCTTAATTCTCTAGGTTGGACAGTTCGTCTTGAGTTTTGTTCCCCAAGCTTTTTAAATATTTCATGATTTGTTGCTTAGATGGAGGTTTAGATTATAGATGTGCAACCTTCAGATAATTTCTCTCCTTTTTTTTAGCTGAGAATAGATTTGAAATGAAATCTTAAAAAACAATGAACTATAGAAAATCAAGAGGGGATTCTTCACAGCACTGGCACAGAATAGAAATACGACCAGAAGTCCAACTCGCGTCGGAACCTTTGAAGTTTCTATCCTCGCGCATGTCGCCTCGCGCATCTTGATTCCTCGCCATCCTACGCCATCCTACGCAATCCTGGCAAGTTCCCCCGGCAGTTTGGACCTTCAAAAGAAGGTTAAAACTGCCGGGGGAACTTGCCAGGATTGCGTAGGATTGCGTAGGATGGCGTCGGATGGCGTAAAATATCGCGCCTGCGCATTGAAGAAATGCGGACAAGTTGTCACTCGAGTTGGACTTCTGGTCAATCCTTATTCTGTGGCACTGGCCACTGACACAGGAATAGTGGCAAATGTTCTTCGGCAGCTTCAGTCATACTGAGTGTAAACATTTTGAACAAAAAACTTTCTACTTACTTCATGTTTAAGAACAAAAAGGTGTTAATTTCATGTCTTTATAATAAATAAAGAATTAATTGGTCTACTGGTTAATTTAATTAATAGGGTGTTGGCCAGTAAAATAATAAAGGACCAGTTACTACTATTTGTCCTGTGGTGGGCAACTGGTAATAATACATTTTCTTAATTTTGCACCTTGTTTACACAGAGCTTGTAACAGTAAAATTTAGTGGTCAAAAGAACTGCCCTTTACCTATTTTGTACTGTATATGTGAAATAAATGTTTTAAACTTATTGGGTTTGGTTAACATTGTAACTTGTTTGCAAAAACGTTTTGTAGTCAGTGGTAAACAGTCAGGTATATGGGGTATGCAATATGTATATAAATAATGCAAATGCTTAAATGTGCTTAAATGTATCTCAAATGTACAGTATATCCTCTATTATAGGGTGGATGGTTTATACCTAAATTAATCTACATTAAGAATTTGGAACACATTTCCAACAGCTGTTTCTGTTAACAGCTGTCAACATTTTTGCACTTTATCATCTACACATCAACTTGACATATTTAAAATAATGCTTTTAAATGAAATGTACACTATGCAAGCCTTTGATACTCTAGCAAATACAGGTGTTGGTTTTGAGACTTTGAGAAACAGATAGTTTTAATATGTACTGCAGTAATATTATCACTTGAATAGTTTTAGGTGGTGTTTATTATCAGTTTTTGTTTTTTTAAATCCAGTAATACAACAATACTCAAATAAAGTTCGACTATTAATGGCACTTTAAAAGTGAAACAAGTGAATCAAAAACATGTGAGTTTTATAAAAGTCTCCATCAAATATTCAAGCATCAAGCTGTGTCTTTTCTGATGGAAGCTTCTGATTTTCATTCAGTAAGTTGTCATGTCCAAATACACACACAATCCAAACAAATTATTTACTAAAATTACAAGAAAAGAACAAAATCAAATCAACATTTCAACAGCTTGTCAAGTGTATCAACTTTCTTTAGCCATGGTAGGTTAATGACAAAAATAAATCTTGTTCAATGTCTTCAATCACAATTCACTTAATACAACAGACAAACAATTGGAGTAAGAACGTTACTAGAAGAAGGTAAACAAACACATAAAGATGGAATTCTGTGGAATTGGTATTTTCACCCATTGAACTGAACCAGACTAAAATACTTCATCCATTTACATGTAACAAATTTGGAGTGAGTGAGCCCTCGTGCGCATATTATAATATCCTTAAAATATTCATAAAAACAAGAGCACGGTTTACACACTGTGCAATTCTCAATTAAAAATAGGTAACTTATGTGAAATGATTAAAAACTCTTCATAAAAGTTCTCTGTAAATATTTGAAGTATGTACCGAGATACCGTAGCCGACTGACGTACTTCAGTCATTGAGGAGTGGGCAGATCATCGCTCAAAAGTAGCTAAATTCCACGCGAAAACGTGTTTGTATGCCTTCTAACCGCAAGTAGATTGGTCGCTTACCTTTCATTCGTAAAATATCAAAGTTAAATGGAAATCGTCCAAAAAGCTTTCCAAGTAGAGCCGTTTTGTTGACTCGACTTCGTTTTCCGCCATGTTGTTCCTTGTTGATCCGCTGGAGTTTACTTCCTTTCAACATGGCGGCTTGTGACATGCGCACTAAAAAAGTGAGGACACTTCGTACCCCTGAGTGGGCCTTCTGCTTAGTATTTATTCTGTGCTAAGAGCGTGACACAGAAGGAAAAACAAAACAAAACCGAGCCGAAACCTAGACTCGGCCTACCACAGATAGCCCGAGTAATTAAGATAGTTACCGTAAAAAATTGTCAGCCTTTACACACAAGATGCATAGCCACATTTGGTAATTGATGTATTTAGAAAACCACTTCAACTGTTAAATAAGTAAGTTATATACCTCGCAGGGCCGTAGGAAGATGTTTCAGGTTAGGGGGGCCGAGCGGCGAAGGCGCGAGAACCCTCTAGGGGGTCCAGGCGCATGATCCTCCGGAAATTTTTTGATTTCTAACTCTCTGAAACGCGTTTTCCTGCATTTTTGGGGTCAGTTTTACAACAAAATATTATGATCATAAACAACATCATTTTAGTTTACCTTTACTTCCTTCCAGGAGAAAGCGGAATTTTTATGAAAGGACATCCTATAGCGAGAAGGCCGGGAAGCGCGCAAGCTTTATATATATTAAAGCATTGGTGATGCATAACATTTCCAATGACTGCGAGGTTCTTTGGCGCTTTCGCATCAGTAGCTTTAACAGTGTAAAGTTATCTTGGTTAACTTACCAACTTCAGTCTCTGTATCTTGCTAGTCTTGCCGTGGAGCCGGGACAAATAAAGATTGAATCTTCCTCTGCGCCATACGTCTGCGCTAACTGGCAGCGGGAAAAACTCGTATTTTCACGTCTAATTTTTAGGGGGGCTCAGCCACCTCCTTCTGGCGATTAGGGGGGCGCTAGGCCCCCTTGCCCCCCTGGTTCTTGCGGCCACGATACCTCGGATGTCGGCTTAGTATGCCAGATACATTCCCTGACATAAAGCCTCCATCATCGGTATATAACTCTTACTTAATTTTCATCTTGTGTTTATATGAGCCGGTCCAGCCCGCCTAGCCGAGACCTCGCTTTGTCACTTTATGAGACCGAGATCTCGGTTATACCCGGGCTGGATTTTCCCCCTACCCTGGCTGGCACTAAAAGATTCGTACACGCGACAAAATTTGTTTTTATCAGCTTTTTTTGAACAATTCACAAGTTCTGCTTGTTCATGTACGGTTCATATTTAAAACAACGAAGCTTCGTGTCTTACCAGAACTGATAAATTATGCAATGAACAAGACACCTGGGTCAGGTGTTCACTCGGGCTACTGGAAGTGCATAGGTCTATAACGCGTGATCAAAGAGGTAGGAGTGGGCTGAGGAAGATCAGATTGGAGGCTGAATGTGCATGGTGCAGGACTATCCTGAATTGTCAATTTAAAGTGTCTAAAATTCTGGATTATCCTGAAGCCTAGGGGACTTCTCTGTCCCACATGAGGGATGTTAAACTAAAAAGCATTCAACAAAAAAACAGTAGGGCTGTTGTAGGTCTGAGAGGTGGAACTTTCTCCTTGAGAGATTGTGGTTAGATTTAGGGTTACTGGGGGTTGTCGTTAGGTTTAGGGTCAGGTTTAGAGGTGGGAGTCAGGGTTTGGTTTCATTTCTTTAATATTCAGGATTATCTGGAATTCTAGAGCATTTCACAATTCAGGATAATCATGTAAACAAATACAATAGATATAAGTGATTGATGCTAAGCAGTATATTACCTAGACAACCAACAACAAGCAAACATACCAAGGAACTATTAAAATGCACACACTCAATGAAATTATAATATAACCTGGTGAAGCAATATTATAATTATGCACCTATCAATGTTAGGCCGGCGGGGGGGAGGCAGGGCAGGGGGGCGGGATTTGATACAAAGGTAAATCCCGCGAGTAAGGAATTTGACGATCAGCACAGTCCCGGGGGCTAAAATATTTGACGTACAATTGCGGCCGCAATAGAAAGGACTGCTTCGGAATTTTCGATCACTTCGGCTAGAGCCTGCGTTCTTTTTGGACTCCGTAACGCCATGAACACGCTTCGGATCGTGTGGCTCTTGAATATTTTATATTTGAAAGTAGGTCATTTACATATCCTTTATACTTGTTATTCTTTGATTGTTTAAGATCTATAGACGTTTTGCATAAAGCTGAAACAACGATTATTAAACTGTCTAAAATGAAGTTCTGATTTATAGATTTAATTCAAATTCTGATCTGTTGAATCTGTTCAAATCAATCATGTTTATATACACGTGATTGTTTCAATGTATTATTGTATTTGAGTATTTGCTCAGTGTGATGTCCCGCGGGCACAATATTTGACATACAATGATGTCCCTGGGGTAGGGAATTTGACACAAAATTATGTTTCGATGTCAAATCCCGCCCTCCTGCCCTGCCTCCCAACTTTGCAAGTTGTCAATTCAGTTTTCAACGTTGTTTTTGTCTCGCTCATCTTGAAGATAGTTTCCAATAGTCAGCAGGTTATCAGATTGTGACCATGAGTGATAGCTTTCAGTATTAAAATTAAACAAATCATATAAGTCGTTTATAGTCAGTTTGTCTTCATCGAGACGGCGCCCTGACTTGAGCCTGCGCTTTCTGATTTGAGATGTCTGCGGAGTAGGCTAAGAGCGTGACACAGAAGGGAAAAACAACAAAAAACGAGCCGAAACCCAACCTCGTCCCCAGGGTCATTTGTGGGGGCTGGGCCAAGATGGCGGCCAAAAACAAAATGGCGGGAACAAATGGCCCTGGCACAGGCTGCGAAAAATGCGCCATAATATGGCGCATTTTTTACTCGGACCCAGTCTCCACTAAGTTTATCGCGCCTAGTCAGGCTCAATTTTTTCTGAATATTTAGTTCAGCTTGACTGACCCAAACTGAAAACAATCAAAACATTCATTTCCAAATACATTGTCGAATTATTAAAATAAATAGACTATTAATAAATATCTGTAAATGCTTATTATTTATCATTTGCTTCACCGTTGTACCAAATTCGCAAGAAACTGAATTGCCCTTGTCTAGCCAGGCTGCCTTGTTTTCGTGAGTTTTCGGTGGATTCAATTCAGCGTTTTGAAAAAAATTTAGGCTTCGTTTAGTCGAGAATTCTTGTTTGAAAAAAGCCTGCTTCTCTATGGCCAAACACCGTAAATTCTGCCCTGTGTTGTACTTTCCTTTCGCAGCCAAAATACTTTTTCACTTTGTTCACCAAGTCTTTCGTTCGCCCGATTTAGAAAACACACTGAATTGCCATCCCATGGACTTCGTTGTATGGCAGCCAGGGCACAGAGACGACACGACCCACATTACATATTCTTCCGACGTTTTTACGGGTGTTTCGCCAGCTTTCTTCACATTTTCATTCATTTTGAAGTTGTTTTTAACAGCCGGCAATTCTGGTATCACTTATTTAATATAATTTGAGCCCTAAAAACAAATGCCCGCGAGTTAGCCTGCCGCCCGGCTTGTTTCCACCAATCAGAATACCTAAAACATCCAATGTTATCTCAACCAATCAGATGTGGTGATAGCTCAGCCTGTACCAGGGCCATTTGTTCTTGGCCGCCATCTTGGCCCAGCCCCCACAAATGGCCCTGGGGACGAGGTTGGCCGAAACCTAGACTCGACCTACCACAGAGGTAGCCCGAGTAATTAGCATCTGACAAGCAAGCCAGCCCAGCTAGGCGAGCTAGCCCTTCTGATATAAACACAATAAAAATCCGGGTTAATTCTGAAATCTAGCCTTTGAACGAGATTGTGTAAAAGTAGTTCAAAGGATATATCATTGCGAAACAACTGTGCGCGACTGCGCGAGCCGAGTTAATTGTAGGTTTTTCTTTGGATTATGACCGTTTTTGTATACCATCGCCATTAACAAGTCAGAAACAGGGAAAATGCGGTTTGGGGGTTGTAATTTCTTGATATAATAAGCGAATCAAAGCAAATTGATCATCAAATCCGTGTAGAAATCTGGAAATCACCATTGAAATCTGGAATCGCCAAAAAAATCACGAAATCACCATAGAAATAGCCTGCGTAGCAGGCGTTACTGGATGAGGGGGCTGGGGAGAGGGCTTAGAAGTAACGCCTGCAGTGGAGCTCTTTGGTTTTGTAAAACCCGTTCGCTGACGAACGGGATTTTAATTATTGATTACGCCGAATGTGATTCGCTTAGCGCCCATAATCTGTCAATCAAGAAGGTTTAGTAAGTAAAATTAATAATTTCAACTCTAATTTTCAAACAAAGCTGAAACGATTAATATCAAAGGAAATATCTAAACAGCATCTTGGAGTGCTTTTGCGATTTGATCAAATGAAAATTCTGAGTGTCAGCCTCCTGACCCTCCTCGACTCCCATACCATTCAACTAAGTTTTATATTTAAACCTATGAGGCGCCATAGTGGACAAAAGTCTGAAATACTATATCAGGTCTAATTTTTTATAAGGTCTATTTATTTTTATACAAGGTCTAATTTATAAGGTCTAATGTTTGTATATAAGGTCTAATGTTTGTATATAAGGTCTAATTTTTTATACCGTCTAAATTTGTAAGGTCTAATTGTCTAAAATTTATAAGGTCTAAATCTGTCTAATTTATAAGGTCTACCCTGGGTACGAGAAAATTATTGCGCGGTTAGACAATAATTATATTTTCATCAAGTATATAACGACCTTTTATCGGGGGCTCAATAAATTTCCCGCGGTTCATTTCTTCGAAGATTCGAAGTTCATTGTTCAATCATGGGTGAAATGAACGACGACAGATTTAGAGAGGTTGTGGATAATATAATCACTCATCCATCGTTTCGTCAAACTCTCAGCAACATTTTAAATCAGTCGACCACAACAACAGCCGCCAGTGATACTTCGCTTGTTCATCAATCCAGTTCAAGTAATACAAACACAAATATAAATCTCAACTCCTCAACAAATTCCCTCGCAAATTCCAACGCTTCTGCCAGCAGCACTGTATCAAGATACACTACTCCAAGTGAAGAATTTTCCGCGTTGTTTAGACAAGGATCCTCGCGTGGCAGAGCACCTACTTTTCAACGTGGTATTAGCCATCGCCAAGGTGCAAGAGCTCGTAGACGGGTAGCAAGCGCGCCATACGCAAGAGCACCTAACAACAGTGATCGACCTCGACGGAGAGAAGAAATATTTAGATCAAAAGTGGTTATATTGTTGCCTGATTCAAAGGCGGATAGGGTTGTACGTGCCCCAGAGAAAGCTAATCTTATGGAGCGCGGATTTGTGTTGAGCGAAACAAGAATTGATAAAAATTGGTCAGATAAGGAGGTTTTTCAACATCTCAACCAATGCTTTGAAGAAAAGCTTAGAAGCGAACACTTTTCGTCTGTGGAGGTTGGAGCAACTACTATTTCAACACGGTAGGCTCCCTGTTTTGTTTACAGAATACGGACATTGTTCAAAAGGCTGAACTACTACCATAAAAACAAAATCCATCCCTATAGCAATAAAACATTTATAAAGCTAACTTTTTTTAGGTTTGAAATACTTCTTGGTGTTGGATCAAGTCTAAGGAAACCATGTTTAACAAAAGACCAAGTACTTGATGGCGATTTGCTCAGCCGCCTTTTTGCTCAAAAAATTATATGGCTCAGACCATTTAGTGATCTTCCATGCTCTTCCCGTCAAACGACATTGGACGAACTTTTTGAGGTGAAAATGACATTACATTATATTAAAAACGCCCCATGTTTTCAATAAGCCAGTTTGCTAATACAAAGTATTCCTAGTTACAGTCCCCCCTGGCTGCAAAAACTCATTACTCAGTTAGCCAAGTAATGGGGTGATTGCACCAGGGGAGAAATTTGTTTTAGCAAAATGTCCTATTGCTTGGTAAATCAAATATATCTGCTTGATTGAAACAAAATTAATTTTCATCATAAGTAAATATTCAAATATACCACTGTTTAGTTAAGCCTTGATTTTTAAATTATAGGATGATACTCAAACAATTAATGAGAACAACACTGATGAAGATCAGGAAAGATATTCTGAGGCAATAAGTAAACTGGCTGAATTTTATCCTGATAAACAACATTCAGAACTTCTTTCGGCACTTACCATCTCAAAAGGGTGTGCAGAGGAAGCTGCACAACTATTGTTAGATGTTGACGAGCCTGAATTTAAACACAGTCAATCATCCTTTCCATCTTCTTCAATAGATATTGACCAGTTTGGTGATAGAAGTGGTCCATCAACTTCTTCATATTCATCAACAGATATTGAAGAGCCCAGTATTTGTACCTTTCCACCTGCTTTTCCATCTTCTTCATCAGATTCAGATCAGGACCTCATCCTTATTTCAACTCAAAATGAATCACCACATAATATCCTGCAGAATTTTTCTAATATTGCTATTGATTCTAATAATGATTTATGGTTAGATGTAAAGAGGGAAGATCTGTGGTGCATCTGTTTAGCATTCTATAAGTTGGCTCTAAAGCATCCTGATAGGCTGAAGAAAAATCTTTGTGTGAAGTTCATAGGATCTGGAGAGTTAGGTATTGATGCAGGTGCTCTACGCAACGAGTTTTTTTCTTTGTGTTTTGAGGAAGTTGTGAAAAGATTGTTTGAAGGAGACACAGCTTTGATTCCACGAAGGGGTATAGGGTGTAAATCCATTCAATTTGAGGTTGTTGGAGAATTAATTTCTCACTCTGTCTTGCAAGGTGGCCCAGGTTTTCCATTGCTTGCAAAATGGGTGGTAAACTACATTCTTGGTGAGGAACCTTCCACTTTGCCAATTTCCAAAGAATTTATTACTCTAAGTGAAATGACATCCACTCTATTATAGTTGATTGGAGAGTTGGATGAGGCTAAGACGCAAGAGAAGTTACATTATATCTTGGAAACTTGTCCAAAATCAGCTTCATTCTGGGAAGTTATTAATTCATCTGAGTGGTCGTGTACTGAGGTGATTAATCTTGGAAATAAGGGGTGTTTGGTTCATGAGTTAATTTACAATGAGCTGGTAAGGCGTAGAAAGGATCAACTGGATTCATTATGCAAGGGTCTAGAGTCATTAGGATTTCTTCGCATGTTGAAAATGCATCACAACGTTGCTGTTCATGTTCTCTCCTATCATGTGCTTGAGCTTACAGCAGAAATATTCACATCATTTTTCGAAAGCTATCCAAATTCAAATGCTGAAAAGCAGGCATACCAGTGGCTTCTTGATTACATTGCATCCTCAGATTGTGTGAATTCAGATGATTTTCCCCAGGGTAAACTGAATACATTATTGAAATTCTCAACTGGTTTGTGGAACATTCCACCATTATAAGAAAAGATTAATATACAGGTGAAGTTTCTTGATGATGATGATGATGATGATGATGATGAAAAGTTGCCTAAAGCTGGTGCATGCAGCAATATCCTTTGCGTACCCACAGTCCACTCATCAAAACAAGCCTTTGGCAGGAATATGGATGTTGCATTGAAGTATGGACATTCTGGTTTTACAGAACATTAAAAGATACAATAGTGAAGAACCATGACTCCTGTTTCAAATTTTAAAACACATCGTTGACATGCAATGATTTTTTTCTGTTCATGTTCTGTTTTGAATAACACACAATTGTTAAAAGAAAAACATTTACATGATATATTTTATATATAATTAGTAAATTACATATGTAATAAAATATCAATTTTAACAAGTTCCAATACTGTCAAAGTTCATATTGAGCAGAAGTGGACACTAGGGGGACAGTATTGAATTCAGTATGAAATTCATGTGCTAAAAAACTGAAAAGGAAATCATAGTATTGCAAGAAATATTTCTTGTATAGAATTCTTATAAAATTCTGCCCCTCTAATGGTTTGCATCTTGTCAGCAACTGATATTGAGGTATAAAAATAAGTTAGAATAATAAAGGTTTTTGAAAATGTGTAGTGTTATTGTGTTTGAAGTACCTTTCAATGCTGAAAAATGTTTATAAACCTGCTTTGATTGTTTTACTTTTTGTCTGACACATATCCTTCTCAGCCACAATCTTATCAGTAAGTTAATTAATAGGCCTTCATGAGTCACACTGCTGTTTGATCACGTACATACTAAGCTCAATTGGCCTGTGTTCCAGTCAACTACACTACTAAATTGTAGTGGACTGGTACATGGGCTAAAGCTGAATTTGAATAGCATGAGGTAATTTAGGTATGTAATAAAGTGTGAAACTCATATATGGACATTATGAATAAGGAATTGTGAGTTACTCCTGCAACAGGTTAATTAATACACCTACAGTTTGTTGATATACATCTATGCCTTCATTGTTGTCTTCCATTAAAGGGTTTACCTGCTGCTGTAAGAATGCTTGCTGATTTTCATTTAACTGAACAAGGGATGAAGGAATAACTACATTGTTGTCTGTTTCAACTTCTGGAAATGGGGCCTCTTCATCGATTCCATAATCGTTCCAAGTATTAACAAGCGCATCTTCAACTGATTGGGGATCAACATGTAATAAATGATACATTCCTGAATACCATAACTGAAATGGTGATCGATTATTAGCACTAGAGAGAGGATGGTGAGCCCAGTGCCTCTCCATCTCTTGCAGTGCTCTGTTTATCCGAGGCAGATAAACATAGTGAAGGCTAAATAGATGGAGTTCATTAACTGGATCCAACATCTGGCATTCTTCCAAAAAATAGAAAATATTTTGGAAGTGTAGCACAACAACCCTTTTCACCTCACCCCATAAACGTTCAATACGCTGATTATGGACTGATCTGCCAGTAAGCATGCTTCCTCTATTAATGCCCTTTACATGAAGCATGTATCGAGCAACCTCAACATTTTCAGTCCCAAAATCAGACTGCACTCTTGAAGGTTGACCATGAGCAGCAATAGCTGCTTCAAAAAGTTCAAGAACTGTCTGGGATTTGTTGGTGCTACATCGTAGATAAACAATCAATCGGCTGTACCCGTCAATCCCTCCATGAATGACAAATCGCCATCTGATAAGCTTATGATTGCCATCAATGTGCCTAAATTATGAAATGTAATTAAATTATTGAAAGTTATAACATCCTGTACTAGTTATATAAAAAAATATTGAAATGAGGCCAGAAGGAACTTCACTAGAAATACAGCATTAATGAAGTGGAATGGGTACAGTGCATGTGCATAACTTTGGCAATTTTGAGTCTCAACATACCACAATGAGTTTGGTCCATAGACGTTGTAACGCCTTCTCACAATACTTATCGTTCTTCGTAATGCTCGACTTACAGGGTCAACAATGTTTATTGCATCCCTCAAACGTCTGCGTTGTACATGTATTCCCCGCGATCTACATGCCCCTGAAATGTAACTCTCTCCAGCGTTTGGAAGAATACTTAAAATTTGTCTGATGACAGTACATAAATCATCTTCAGATATATCTGAATAAGTACAACGAGGACCAGATCTGCTGGACGTTGACATACCTAATTCTATCCTTCTTCGTTGAATTGTTCTTTCACTTACGCCCAAAGATGATGCGACCTCTTTCCACGACTTGTAAACATCAAAAGAATGCTCTAGTTGTTCTTTCGTAATTTGTAATTTTGGTCTACCTAATGTACCTTCTTCAGAAGGAAGATAATTGGGGTATCGGAATGCAACTCTTTCGTTACTGTCAGCGTGTGTAGAAATGACACCCTCGAATCTTAGGTAAAGGGCATGTATTTCAGCAACAAGGTTGTTAAAATAAGCGATTAATTCACCATCGCTTTGACTTTCTTCGAAACGCTGACACAAGACGTTGAGTACATTTAGAAAGTCGCCGATCCGTCGATGCCAAAACTCCAAAGCATTCAAATTTCCGCTGAACAGCTGTCGCTTCGCTTGTTCTAATTTATTCGGCAAATCAGAAATGAACTGCTCAATATCTGCTACGAAATTCATTTCATTTTATACATATCCTTTTC
This sequence comes from Paragorgia papillata, assembly GCA_035771165.1. Taxonomy (NCBI): domain Eukaryota; kingdom Metazoa; phylum Cnidaria; class Anthozoa; order Scleralcyonacea; family Coralliidae; genus Paragorgia; species Paragorgia papillata. Next base: position 811,020 of record JAWNZC010000215.1, on the reverse strand, counting down.
ATAATCCTTGCTATTTTGATTTTTCTATTATGATTTTCTTTACAAAGGCTCAGAAAGTCTACACAATTTATTGAGCCCCCGATAAAAGGTCATTATGTACTTGATGAAAGTATAATTATTGTCTAACCGCGCAATAATTTTCTCGTACCCAGGGTAGACCTTATAAATTAGACAGATTTAGACCTTATAAATTAGACAGATTTAGACCTTATAAATTTTAGACAATTAGACCTTACAAATTTAGACGGTATAAAAAATTAGACCTTATATACAAACATTAGACCTTATATACAAACATTAGACCTTATAAATTAGACCTTGTATAAAAATAAATAGACCTTATAAAAAATTAGACCTTGTATAGTATTTCAGACTTTTGTCCACTATGGCGCCTCATATAAACCTCCATGCAAGAGTTTGGAATATTAGGAAGTTCCTGAATCTGATTTTGAAAGCGAACACCGTGAGACGCTTTGCTTTCATATGTCTCTGTCAGTCATAAAATACGAGCGAATATTTGCGAGCGAACACCGTGGGACGCCGCAGACTTTTCCGTTCAATAATGGTATACCTTTCACTCAACTGTTTTATTTTGGTAAACACTCGCTGTCATTACTGTTCTTTTCATGAATATTCGTTGCCATTGATAGAAACAGGGTTACTCTACCATTCACACCTAATTTTATAAATTTCCAGGCCACAGTTTGAGAAATATTTGTGAGCAGACACCGTGGGACGCCGCAGACATTTCCGTTAAATAATCACTACTATTTATATACGTTTCACAAATGTTTTATTTCGGTAAACACTCGCTGTCATTACTGTTTTTTTCATGAATATTCGTTGCCATTGATAGAAACAGGATTACTCTATCATTCACACCTAATTTCATACATTTCCAGTCCACAGTTTTAGAAATATTTGTCAGCAGACACCGCGGGACACTGCAGACATATTCCGTTAATATTAATTTAGCCCTTCCACAGATTTGCGACCAACTCTCAGTCCCTTGTACTACAATTGTTTTTTATACAAAGAGAATTATTGAATCAATAATTTACGCGAAATTTTACTGAATTAAATGCCATGGATTTTGAAATATTACAATTAATACAAACAGTTAATTTAATAGCTTCAAACATTGGCCGCTCGTGATCATATTTAATTTGGGGGTGTTTGACAAAACCAAAGAGCTCCACTGCAGGCGTTACTTCTCAGCCCTCTCCCCAGTCCCCCAATCCAGTAACGCCTGCTACGCCGAAATCCATATCGAAATCTGAAATCAACTTGAAATCTTGAAATCAGTAATGAAATCAGCGGAAATCAGTTCAGAAATCACGTCATTTCGAAATCTCGTACGCTTTTGATGCGGCCGCCGTGGCGGACCCCTCGTAAAAACCATCTCGGCAAAGCGAGCTAGCTCAGGTACCCGGGCTAGCTCGCCTCCATATAAAATCCCCTTACTTGCAGGTCTTACTCAAGTCTTACCCTTACTCAAGTCTGGGAAGTTACGGCACATTTTCACAACAGGAAGAATAAATGAACAGTTAATCTGAGAAGAGGAATGACAGCATTGTCTAGATTAGTGACTGACGTTATAACGTAAATGGTTTGAACCTAGGGCTAAGAGTATCGGTAGAATATGTTTGTTGAAACGTGAAGTTGATCATCTAGGTTAGTGTAGTCTTGGGAAAGACTGTTGGTGGTAGTGACATGTTATAAAGTAATGTTATAAAGTAAATGTATTTATGTAAATGTTTTTTTTTGTAATTTTATAATTGTTGTCATAGTAACCTTATGTATATAAAGTCTATCTGTCTATGTATGTGTAATAATTTAATCACTCTACTGAAGATGTTGCATGTAGCGACGAAACGTTAGTTCAATAAACATTTTCATTTTCCCATTTCTTAACTGTTAGGACCGGCTTTTTCAAAGTAATTGTCTAGGAGTATCAGTAGATATCCAAAGAGTGAAACTCTGACGAAGGGCCTTCGCTCGAAACGTTAGAAACTACGTTCAATAATTTCGGCAGTACTCTAACGTTACTATATTTCGATTGATGTCAGTAGATGTTTGTTGAACATGATTGACTTGTCTATTAGTTAGTGTAAAATCTATTGGTTAGTGTAGACCGGTTGTCAGTATATGTGAGTGTTGTGGTGAGGTGTGGGAAAGGTCGGTTTTGTCGCAAACCTAATGACAATAATAGACATAACCACAACTTCCACACAAAGCCACAACATGGATTTTTTCAACAACGAACGCAAGGTCCGATATGATTTTATTTATTATGTACATATATACTTAAATTTATAAAATACAATAAAATTAATGTGCTGCTTAGGTAACGTTGCATCGTAAAAAAATATCGAAATAATAAAGGTTCTATAAATCGAATTGAACTGTACGTTTCTTTGATAAAGGGTTACTTTTATACTTGTAAATGACTGTCCGCTCAAGACATCAGAACGTCATGCAGTCACTACCACCACAAACAACAAGAAATCTTTCTCATGCAGGACTACACTAATCTAGACGTAGGTTCAAAGCATTTACTTTATGACGTCAGTCACTACCACCAACAGTCTTTCTCAGACTACAATAACCTAGATGATTAACTTCAACAAACATCTACGACTACTGATATAGTCTGATACTCCTTTACTCCATTTACTTTATGACGTCAGTCACTACCACCAACAGTCTTTCTCAAGCCTACACTAACCTAGATGAGTAACTTCAACAAACATCTACTGATACTCTTAGGTTCAAACCACTTACTTTATAACGTCAGTCACTACCACCAACAGTCATTCTCAAGCTAACACTAACCTAGACAATCAACTTCAACAAACATCTACTGATACTCCTAGGTTCAAACCATTTCTGACTTTATAGCATCAGTCACTACCACTAACAGTCTTTCTCAAGACTACACTGACCTAGACAGCCAACTTCATGCACCTACTGATACTCTTAGGTTCAAACAATTTACTTTATATAACGCCAAGTACCAACAGTTTTTCTCAAGACTACATACTAACCTAGATAGACAATCAACTTCAACAAACATCTACTGATACATAATAGCAGACCATCTCAAGATAGAAACGAGTTGACTGTGTCAAAATCAACTCCAAAATATTCTGGCATTATCTGTCTATAGTTATAAGAATGTGTTAAAGCTATTTCGCTGGTTAACAGTTTATACTGAATATTCGGTAGGCGGAGAATAACACCGGCCAATATCACTCTTTAAAGGCATAAGATAACATATGTTAAATTTAGGATTTAAGGTGTCAAATATGCCAAATTCCTTAGATTATTTCTACAAAAGCTTCTTAATCACACAACATATACTAATAATCGAAATTAAGCAGATCAAAATAAATGCAATCTGTTAATCTAACGGTTTATGTTTCTCATATCACGACTCACGTTATGCAAATGCTACCACTTAGGAAGCACATAAGACTATAAATTTATTTATTTACAACCTTAATTAGCTCTCCATCTGGGCCTCAGCAGCTCAATGGTTAGAGCATCTAACTGGTCATTAGAATGTTGCGGATTGTACACATCTGTAACCTTTAGCTCGCCAACCCGGGTTATTCTTTTTTCGTGTTTACATATGAACCCGGGTTGGCTGCTTTTTTTCCCCAACCCGGGTCAGCTTTTCTCATCCCGGGTTGGGAATGGTTTTTTTCCGAGCAGAGCTCTGGTGTCAAGAGATGTGTTTGATTATTATTCACTAAACAACATGACAAACAACACGGCTAGTGATGTTGAAAAACGTCGTAAGCAGTTGTCGTTGCCTTGTATTCTCGGCTATTCGTTCGCGTAAGCAAAAAAAAACCAACAAGGCAACGACATCTGAATTGAAGTCGACATTTTTGCAGTCCATCTCAGTTTTGTAGTCCTTCTGAGGCAGCCTGTCAAATATTCGATCTTGTCACTATACCACTGCCATGATTAATAAAAGTTGAGAATTATTTTCTTTGCGAGCGCTCGGGCTTGCCATGTTTACACAGGAGTCTGATTTGACAACTAACAAAATTGGCGCCAAAGACACGTTTGTAAGCGCCTGGGTACGAGATTGGACACAAATTATCATATTGCCGACACTTTACACGAGCCCAGGTGAAGTCAACACGTGTTTACATGAAGAAATTGTTAAATGTTGACACCTTCGCACTTCTCCAACCCTGGTCGACCCGGGTCTTGAAAAGGGTCACCCGGCAAGACGGGTTGACCCGGCTATCGTGTAAACGCTAACAGGAGTTTATTCGTAGACGGGTTGACCCGGGTTGGCCAGCTAACCCGGGTTGGCTCTCAACCCGGGCTCGTGGCGTTGTATGAGGAACGAAGACGGTGCTGAGATTACTCTTGGGTCTAAAATTATTCATTCTCCTTGTTTTGCAAAAGGATTATTTTGTTTAGAGGACGTCGTCGTTGACGTTGACGTTGACGTCGTAGATCTTAAAGTCCCTACTGCAGGCCGACGTCAACGGCGCCCAAAAGATGGAAACGTTTGCTTCAGATAATGACACTACAATCATTTTAGCAATACTGGGGCGTTTTGGAGGTCATTAAACTAGTTTAGTAGTTTCAAATATAAAATGTGGTAGTCAGTTAGCCGTGACTTATTTTAATTATAGAATTTAATTTTTTTAACCGTCGACGTCGTCCTAGCATCGTAAAGTTCCTAATATCGAAGGCTCAACTCATGTAGTTACAAACAAAGAAACTTGAAAAGCTACACCCCCTACTTAGAGCAGTCACCCTTACTGTCCAAATATCTCGACTACAATGAGTTGATAAGGTCATTTAGACATGCAGAGCAAATGTTTAACAAGACAGCGTACGTCAGGAATTATACACTAAAGCCAAATATACAAGTGGTTTGACCCTACAGGGTGTGAGCATATTATAAAGTAAGTGAACTAAACTTTCGTTTTCAGATGACATGTATGGAAATATATATCACATGTCAATGAGTTGTTGAAAAAAGTTATATATCTTTACCATTATCAAACCAAAATAATTCGATGGAAGCATGTGCGTGTGTTTCGCCCAGAACACTAAACAGTATATTTTGAAGTGATCAGTATATTTGACAATAGTACAATACTACAATAGCAAAGATATATAACGTTTTTCGATAACTCATTATGCACGTGTGACGTCGCAACATGCGACATTTACATCAAACAAACTGAATATCTCAAGAACGAAGCAAGGAAAGGAAAAACTGCAAAATATGTTACTCTAGCATTTTAAGTGTTCTTTCAAATAAGACACAACTTAATTTTCGTTTCATAGACACTTTAAGCAAGCTAAGGACGACGAGGGCAATCTAAAATTCAGTATCTAGCAGAAACCACGAATCATTTACGTAGTATTGAATACTTAAAGTATGTTTTTCGACATCCAAAAGCTTTAGAGTTCTAAAAGGACTTTTGTCGCATGGTTGAAGCCAAATTCAACTAACAATTAATTTTCCCGTTTCACGAGTTAACGTCGTCTTGAAGCCGTTAAAATGATCTGAATAACAAGACTTAATTTAAGATGCTATAGGACGACGACGGCGGTTATAAAGCAACATAAATTTTACAGTTTAAAGAAGTCATGGTTAACTGACTATTATATTGGATATTTGAAGCTAGTTTAATGACATCCAAAATGCCCCAGTATTGCTAAATAGATTGTAGTGTCTGTATTGAAGTCAATCTCAAGCAACAGTTCTCATCTTTTGGTCGTTGACGTCGTCCTGCAGACGTGAAAATGCTCTAACTGGCGTTGTATAAAGAACGAGGACGGTGTTGAGATTACTCTGGGACTAAAAATTATTCATTCTCTGTTTTGCAAAAATATTTTTTTTGTTTAAAGGACGTCGTCCTTGAGGTTGACGTCGAAGTCCCTAACGTTGTATGTAGAACGGGGACGGCGTTACGACTGACTATTATTATATATATTGCAATGTGAGAAAAATTATATTGTATTAACTGGGTATCTCTTGCAGAAACTTGCCTGTTAAAAGGTTAAGTTCGGCGCATTGGAAGAGCGACGTTTGAAACAGAAGCTCCCTATGTACGGAAATATAATTTATATACATGTTTGTTCGTTTCAAGAATGATTTAAAGTTGTGTTTGCTTTCGAACGGAACAACTCAATTAAAAGAATAAGCCTTTAATCATTTGTATAAACACAATCTGTTAAAACGTTATAGCGGTGCTTATTATGGCATTGTATCCCACAGTGTTTAAATAGCCACAAGGAAATCATGTTTACATTGCTAATTAAACCCGGAGATTTCTCTTAAAACGTGGTTAAAGAAATTCAGTAAAAACTTGTTACAGAACGGGGAAAAAACAATCATGTAATTTATAATATTAATCAAATCGCTTGCGTAAAAGGAATTCCGTTATCCTTAAGAATTGATACTCAACGTTTTAGTAGCCCCTTCACGAAATGTGATGTTTCTCTCCGCCTCCGGTTTAGCACGTAACCATATCGTTACAGTCAGAATGGAAATACCTTCCCACTTCTTCTTCTTTAGTTCGTTGCGTGTTACTGTATTTCTGTAGCCGCTATATACCGAAGCCTGAGAAATATTTTTGTTGAAAACTGTACAAAAATAGTATAATTTAGGTTTAAATGGCATTTATTCAAAATACAACTAATTTATCCGAAATTGATAGTCATACCAAGAGACGAATATACATTAAGAATTGGCGACTTTTATCGCTAGACTTTCCTCACGGGTTCAGTAGCGGCTACAGAAATACAGTAATATGCACAACAAACTACAGAAGCGGAAGTGGGAAAGTATTTCCATTTTGACTGTAATCGTATACAAGCTATCACCGGTGTGCCCCTTGAGGGCTTATAACTAAATTATATTCGAGGCGTGAAATACAATAAAAGGTACCCCTTCGTCTTTGACATAATAACAATGTTTTATTCAGAATTCAAGCTCCAACAAGCTTCATATATTCTACGAAACGGAATGGCTGTTTCAAAAATGTTTATATCCGTCTTGTTAGCGTATAAGTTTTGCGGTAAACACCGTTACTGATTCTTCTGGGGTTAGGTGATCGTTGAATCGTTAACATTAAAAAATAATGCGATGTTCTGTAGGATAATAAAGCTCTACCAAGTCCTTGATTAACTAAATTCGCTTGGAAAATTTGAACTGATTGGCTTGGAGGAAGTTGAACGGTTTGGCAACTGGCCCTTTGGGAAGTCAATTTATATAGCGAAATTTTGAGAGCCAATGTCATAATACGGTTTTTTATCAGTATCGGTATGTCCTAGTACCGTGTATTTAATTTTTATTTGAGAGTTATTAATGCAAAACGGCTGACGAGCATTAAGAATTCATGAAAGCTCGTCATCCGAAAGCTTTGAACAAATTTCGATAAGAGTCGATGAGATCAGAAAGCCTGTATAGCAGCAGATACAAGCTTTATAAAATATCACATGCCGAACGAAACATATTTGACAGTATTCGAGATGGTGAAAAAGTAGAGTGCTGCGTAGACAGTGTTCTAGATAGAGCAAAGTAAAAAGATGGTAAACTGCCGAGAATAGCTTTTACAACAAAATACTGACGTTTCGAAGCGAAGCCCTTCAAATCACCTTTTCACTCTAATGAAGGGCTCCGCTCGAAACGTCAGTATTTCTTTACCAAAGGCTATTCTCGGCAGCTTAACACGGCTTTTCACTTTGCTCTATTGACAGTATCCCATCCACACTCGAGATCCACTCTCAAAGCTGGACTGACCAGGCAGCAAGAATTAAAATCGCAACAGTTCCCACACAAACCCTTCTCCTTACTACCTAAATCCTTGTAGCTATCAACTGATTAACAAAAAACACAAATCCTTACCTGTAGGACTTTGACCAGCTTGACTCGAACTGTTCGTCGACGCCACCTTGTCGAAAATTATGGCCAGAAGCAGAAACAGCGTTGCTTTGTGAAGCATCTTCTGTAGTATTAACATCTTTGTGTCCTCCACCGTAGAAATCCTCTTACTCAAGTATTAAATACAAACTCGTGGTTCAACTAAACGGCCCAACGGATCGACGTCCTCTGGAAATTCAAAGCAAAGAACAGTTGTCAGTTGAAGTTCTGCTTTAATTAACTAACTCGAAGCCGTGCAGTTTTTTAATAGAAATCTTTCTTGGATAAGTAATCAAATCCTATTGTTTACAATTAAAGGCTATCAAATGCTAGATGTCTCGAACAAGCTGTCGTTTAGCGGTGAAACCATATTTCCATATTGATTAACTCACTCAATAGGCCACTTAACCACCCACTAACATTGTGACAATTAAAATTAATCGGATAAATCGCAGCCTAGTTATATCTATTCTTTAAGTGATTGTTATTCAATTTTCGTATAATTAACCATAAAAATTTCTCCCCTCAGGGGGCACGAAAACCAAAAGGTCACAAATCCGTAAGCGACTGACCCACAAATTGAAAACGGTTTTGGATTCGATATTTACCACAAATACGTTAAGCCCCTATACGCTAAGCTTTAACATAAAACCACGTTCAATATTTCTAGAATTCAAAATATGGGCCAAGAACAAGATAAATATGGCCTTATACTGATATTTAACTATATATTCGTTCGATAATGATCTTAGAATGACGTCAAACAAAATATTATTACTATATTTGGCAAATATTGAAAAGATGATTGCACAATCGAAATTATTTCCTATTTTTGTAACAGTTTAGCTATATTTATTAAAGTACTCTTTAATAAAAAGCACGGGTATACGAGGCGATAGCCGAATGTTTTATACCTGACAAAATACGAACTGTGAGTTTATTGAAGAACTTCAAAATAGGAAGTTCCATTTTGTAACTTCAATGACGTAAAAAAATTTGAAGAATGTCCTTGGGTGAAGGGTAAAATCCAGCAAAAAAATTTATGGAGAACGACATACGAGTAGTAAATTTATCGACATCCGAGATTTTTGGAATATTTATATTTAACTTTAACAGATACAATGCGAATTTAAGCAAATAACTAGTTTTCTCTGTGGCCTGTCTCCCTTTCTGCTTCCCTGTCCCATTCTGTTCCTCTCTATACCACCATGTTCTACTAAATCCCTCGTTGCTCCACTCTATCCCACACTGTTCCTCTTTGTCTATCTCTGTCTTTCTCTATCCTTCTCTGTTCTACTCCGTCGTTGTCCTACTCTGTTTTTGTGTGTCTCTCGCTGTCACACTCTATCCCAATCTACCTCTGTCCAACTTTGTCCCAGTCTGGTCCTCTCTATCCCACTTTGTCCCTCACACTATCACTCTTTGTCTCTCTGTCTTTCTCTATCCTTATTTGTCCCACTCTGTTCAACTATGTCCGTTGTTGTCCTACGCTGTTTCTGTCCGTCACTCGCTGTCTCACTCTGCTCCTCTGTCCAACTTTGTCCCATTCTGTTCCTCTCTGCCCTACGCTGGTCCTCTCGGTCCCACTCTGTCCCCTTTGTTTCTCTCCGTTCCACTATGTTCTACTTTGTCCCTTGTTGTTCCACTCTGTACTTCTCCATCTATCTATCTATCTGTCCCTCGGCATCTCTATCCCTCCCTCTGCATCCTTCTCTGTTCCAGTATGTTCTATTCTATCCTTTGTTGTCCTACTATGTTTCTATCTATCCATCGTTGTTCCACTCTCTATCCCACACTATCAGTCTCTCTCTCCTTTTCTGTCCCACTATGTTCTAATATATCCCTTGTTGCCCTACTATGTTTCTGTCCGTCTCTCTCTCTGTCCCAATCTGTCCCTCTAATAAAATTCATCTAATTGCAAATAAGGATGACACTTTTATATAAAATTCTATGTTCGGCAAGAGATTCACTACGCGGAAAACGTAATCTTATTATAAATATAAGTGCCCAGCACAAAACACGAATAAAAGCCAGCAAACACAAGGCATAAAAACATAATATTTAATCTAACGTGTCGTTGTTTACGTTACAACATGCTCAGAGATAATGATTACAAGCTATAAGTTCAGAGATAAGGATTACAAGCCATAACAACCGTTTATTATATATCCTGTAAATTTATAGCTTGTAATCATTATCTCTGACTGAAGCTATTGTAGCCTAAACAACGAAATGTTAGATTAATTCGACGTCACGACAGTGTCAACTGTTGACTGTGTCTTATTTGCATTTGACTATTGTTCTAAGCATCAACATTATGTCGTCTCAGAATAAAAAAATTATATTTTTTGGACTTTCCAGCCTCCTTCGCAGGCAACCTTGTTAGCTCTTTATATTGGGAAGAGGTGAACAAAACTTTGGTAGAGTGGGCGAACTCTGCGGGTGGAGTGGGCAATCTCGGGTGGAGTGGCCAAGTGGGTGTCACATTGGCCACAGACTACATCGAGTTGCCTGTGGAGTAGGCTAAAGGTTTTTGTCCCTTTTGAGGCAGCATTTCAGTTTAATTTCTAGTAATATAATTCTATGTTCAATAGTATTCTTTATAAATAAAATTATATCATATTAGTATTCTTTCTGACGTCAATAAGTTTTATCAGGTATAAAACCACAGACATGGCACTGCATGACTTCCTTTGTATTTTCCTTATGAATTATTAATGAGTTTTAATTAATACATTTTCACACTTTCATATAAGTAAAATAATACCATCTTCCTGTTGTGTTTACCCCCTGTCATTTCTCTAATTTAATTCATTTATCTGATTGAAAATGTTATTTCACAACTGTGTATTAATGTCCGCCTTATTTTAGGTTCATCACGTAGCTAATTAAGTAAGAAGGTCTCTGATTGGTTTAGATAACCAAACCCAAACAAAACCCCTAACCCCAGTCACAAACAAGCATAGTTACAAATTCATAATTAACAATGTGATGGGTTATACTTATAGCCAATCAGAAAACTCGTTGATACTAGCTACCTCCTAACAGTTAATCTAGCTATCATAGTTAATCCTAATTTCAATTCAGGAAAGTATGCAGACATTTTCACACGTTCATATCAGTAAAATAATACCATCTTCCTGTTTGTTTGTTTTTTGCTGTCAGTTCTCTAATTAAGTTGATTTATCTCATCTGAAATGTTGCTTCACAACCGGGCATTAATGTCCGCCTTATTTTATCATGATCAATCTTAATTTAAAAATTAAAAGGAAAGACTGAAAACATTTTCACATGTTTCAATAAAGTCAAGCAATACCATCTTCCTGATATTTTTTCCTGTTAGTTTTCTAACTTAATTCATTTATTTCATTTTAAATGTTGTTTTAAAACTGTGTATTTAAGTAGAGTAGAGTAGAGTAGAGTAGAGTAGAGTAGAGTAGAGTGGAGTGGAGTGGAGTGGAGTGGAGTGGAGTGGAGTGGAGTGGAGTGGAGTGGAGTGGAGTGGAGTGGAGTGGAGTGGAGTGGAGTGGAGTGGAGTGGAGTGGAGTGGAGTGGAGTGGAGTGGAGTGGAGTGGAGTGGAGTGGAGTGGAGTGGAGTGGAGTGGAGTGGAGTGGAGTGGAGTGGAGTGGAGTGGAGTGGAGTGGAGTGGAGTGGAGTGGAGTGGAGTAGAGTAGAGTAGAGTAGAGTAGAGTAGAGTAGAGTAGAGTAGAGTAGAGTAGAGTAGAGTAGAGTAGAGTAGAGCCTAATTTCACTGAATTCAGAAAAGTTTGAAGACGTTTTCCGCCGATTCATAAAGTCAAGCAAATCCATCTTCCTGTTGTATTTTTTGTTTTGTCAGTTATAATTATTTATCTCATCGGAATCAAATGACGTCGATAAGTTTTATCAGCGATATCAGTAAAACTATGGTCGACATGGTATTGAGTTCCTTTGTATTTTCGTCATGAATTATTAATGATTTTTACTGATACGCCAAATAATACCACGTGATCTTCTTGTGATTTTCCCTCTGTCAATTATCTAATTAAGCTGATTTATGTCATCTAAAATATTGCTTCACAACTAATTAGGATGCACACATAAGAATATTCAAATTAGTCGCTTTTATGAAAGTGGTATATAAACACGTCAGTGTGTCGGTTACGTATAAGTAAGCGGTAAACACAGTTACTGATTAGGATTAGGGTTAGGGTTTCACCAAAATATCCTCGCTTGGTGGCAGATCAATCGGTGAATTACTTGGGTAAGGTAAACTGTAAAATTTCCTGATTTTTTAATAAGACATTTTCACACGTTCATATAAAGATAGATAGATAGATAGATGTTTAATAAGAATTACATTGCAGCCCTAAAGCTGAGTTGCGTAATTTACAAGTTTGATAGATTAAGTTTATACAGTGAATATACAGTGAATCTAAAAATTTACAAAAGGTTAAAAAAAGATCAAGAAGGAAGACTAAAAGTTACACATTGTCGCAATAAATGTTCGCTTAAAGCGATTGGTACGTGCCAATGGAACGTTGAAGACTCTTTTATTCCTGATATTATACTTTGATTCGTGCTTAGGAGGAAGGAGTTTGTGCAATTTATGCGACCCAGAACTCATAATGGATGAAAACATACTCTGGCATAACTGCAGGCGTCTTTCTTGTAACGAAGCTAAGTTAAAAACCTGCAAGTTGTAATTGTATGGCTCACAAGGCGATATGATTGCTAAAGCTCTCTTTTGCACTCGTTCTAAATCGTCGCTTAGGTATTCAGGAAGGGAATGGTGGAAAACTTGTGAGGAGTATTCGAACAGTGGTCTAATGCAAATACAGTAAAAATTCCGAATATCTTTTGCTGGTACACAAGAACGTTTAAGTGTTACTAAAAAGTGCATGCGCTTATTTGCTTTCTTAATTATCTCACTAATGTGAGTGTTCCATTGATCAGATGAAATATGCAAACCTAAGATCTTTCCGTGGTCAACAACAGAAAGCGCTTTTGACCATAGTTAATAACTATTACTGGCTCAAAAACATGTTTATGTTTTTTAAAATCAATAATAAGTTCTTTACATTTCTTAGCGTTGAGCTGAAGTTTGTTTTCGGTGGACCAATTTTCAACTGATCTAACGGCTTGTTGGACATGGCTGTTGGCCCCTCTTTGGAGTAAAGTAATACCATTTAAGTAAAGTAATACCATCTTATCACGCGTTATTAGTGTTTTCAGCTTGAGTTGGTAAAGTATTTTCGTATTTTTTTTTTGCTGTACAAGCTGTCGTAAGTTAAACTCAGAGAAAAACTCTCAGCTCCAGACGGGACTCGAACCCACAACCTTCCATATGCCAGCCGGACGCTCTCACTATTGAGCCACTGGAACTCGGATGGTAGACCGAGGTTGTTTTCGATATTTATACGCCTGGAAACTAGTCAAAGGTTGTGGAAGGTTGTGGGTTCGAGTCCAGTCTGCAGCTCAGAGTTTTTCTCTGAGTTTACTTACGACAGCTTGTACAGCAAAAAAACATACGAAAAATAATCATACCATCTTCCTGTGGTTTTTTTTTTGCTGTCAGTTCCCTAATTGTACAACCGGGTAATAATACCTGCCTTGTTATATAAATGTCAATCCTACTTCAATTCAGGAAAAAATTGAAGATATTTTCACACGTTCACATAAAGTAAAGCAAAACCATCTTCCTGTTGAGTTTTCTTCTGTCAGTTATCTAATTAATTTAATTCATTTATCTCATCTGAAATGTTGTTTCATATGTACACCTGTGTATTTAAGTCTGCCATATTTATATCAATGACAATTCTAATTTCACATCAGGAAACACTGAAGACATTTTCACACATTTCTATAAAGTCAAGTAATAACCATGTTCCTGCTGTGTCTTTTTTTCTGTCATTTATCTAGTTGTTTTGAGTTGATTTATCTAATTTGAAACATTGTTTCAGAACTATTGTATATATTTTCGCATTATTTTATCATATTTAATCCTAATTTCAATTCAAAAAAGATTGAAGTCATTTTCACACGTTCATATACGTCAAGCAATACCATCTTAATTCCTGTTGTTTGTTTTTTTCTGTCAGTTATCTCATTTTATTTTATCTCATCTGAAAGGCGGAAAGTCATTGAGATTCACGCCCAAAATATTATCTAGAAAGCAAGTAGCTGAGGTAAAAAGATATAAATGGTTCGTAGTAGAGTGCTGCGTAGGAAGTGTTTTGGAAGTAGAGCAAAGTGAAATGGTGGTAAATCGCTGAAATCTTTAGGAATGAAATACTGATGTCAAGCCAAGTGAACTGCTGTGATTTTAGAGAACGAAATACTGACGTTTCAGGTCAGAGTCATTCATCAGAGTAAACCATGCTACGTATACAGTGTATTATGGTGTATAGAAAATCTTAAAGATGATGAACTGTTGAGATTTTAGAGCCTGAATGAAATACTAACGTTTTAAACCAAAGTTCTTCATCAGAGTAAACCATGCTACGTAGGCAGTGTATAATGATGTATAGAAAATCTTAAAGGTGGTGAACTGTTGAGACTTAGAGAATGAAATACTGACGTTTCAAGCCAGAGTCCTTCATCAGAGTAAACCATGCTACGTAGGCAGTGTGTTATGATGTATAGAAAATCTTAAAGATGATGAGCTGTTGAGATTTTAGAGAATGAAATACTGAGTACGTTTCAAATCAAATTTCTTCATCAGAGTAAACCATGCTACGTATAGGCAGTGTGTTATGATGTATAGAAAATCTTAAAGAGGGTGAACTCTCGAGATTTTAGATAATCAAATACTGACGTTTCAAACCACGAAGTTCTTCATCAGAGTAAACCATGCTACGTATAATAGGCAGTGTGCTATGCTGTATAGATAAAAAAAGAACAGAACAATACAGTACATTGCAGTGCAGTGCAGTGCATGCAGTGCAGCACAGTAAAAAAATAATTTATAAAAAATAACACGATGGTAATAGTGCAGCAGTATCTGCTGATTTGATGCGGTTGTGTCAAAACGACTTAGACTGGCAAAATGCGCCTTTAATTACTCCAGATGGTACAGCTGATATGAGCCAAAAAAGTTCCCATCATGTCGTTCTCTTAATAAACATTTCAATCTCTCGTCTTTGAAAATAACTGAAAATTCCATTTCTGCCTTTGTTTCGTCTAGACGTCGCCTCTATAATCAAATTTATAATCTAAATATAAAATCGTAATTTCAAATGAGTTGAAAGTATTAGTAAATAAGCAGTACTGTGTTCTCTAAAATGTTTATAACTTTTACACAAACGCATTCAATCTGTTACTACAGAAACTTTCTCAACGTTTACTATAAGAGTAGGTAGAAAGAGAAATTAATGTATAATAAATACTAAGGACTTATTAACCGAGTGCGAGGTCTGTACGGGAAAGTATTTGCCTGAGGTTTGTGCGATAAAACCGAGGGCAAATACTTTCCCGTACAGACGGCGAGCAAACGAGGTTAATAAGGAATTTATTATATGGCTATTGGTTCATTTTATTTTTAAGTTTCGAGCGTTGCTTTCGTCTTCGGAGTATGCTGTTTACCTTAGCTGTTAAATTTTTCGTGTCGTTTCTTGGCCTTCTTGTTTACACCAGTTCGGCTTTTATTTGTCGTGTTTTTAGATAAACAGCTTTAAAGAAAACCACCAGTAATGTTCCAACACATTTTATTGTTCGGAATATTTGAATAAAGATACCCAGTACTCTTTTATTTGTATTCAAATCATTGAATCAATTCAAGAATTTTCTCGCCAAAACTTACAGGGCCGAGAAAAAAGCGTATTGAACGGTCGGTCAATATCCGCGTAAAATCCCAACCTCTCGGGAACCAATCAGCGTGCGTCGTTTTGCGTACGGACCGGAAAATCAAACCAAGCCATATAATAAAATCGCATACAATTTCAAAAGAGTTCAAAGTAGAAGCGAATATGCAGTAGTGCATGTGCTCCAGCTCTAAAATGTTTATAACTTTTACACAAACACATTCAATCCATATAACTAGAAAACATTTCTTAACGTTTACTATAAGAATTGGTGAAAAAGAGAAATTATACATTACTGTGCTCTCTAAAATGTGTATAACTTTTACGCAAACACATTCAATTCATAACTACAACACATTTCTCAACGTTTACTATAAGAATTGTGAAAAGAGAAATTGATGTATAAACAACAATTTCAAATTAGTTGAAAATATTAGTGAATATACAGTACTGCATGCATGTGCTCTTTAAAATGTTTATAACGTTTACACAAACACATTCAGTCGACAACTACAATAAATTTCGCAACTGTTTACTATAAGATTCGTATAAAGATTTTTTTTATATATTATACAATCGTAATTTCAAATTAGTTGAAAGTCAAACTATTAGAGAATATACAAGACTGTCCTCTCTAAAATCGAAATGCATCCAATCCCTATAACAACAAGAAATTTCTCAACGTTTACCGACTGCTATAAGGATTGGTGGAAATAGAAAATGATGTATTATATACAATTGTATATATAAATTTCAAATGAGTTGAAAGTATTAGTGAATATTTAGAAGTGTGCTCTCTAAAATGTTTATAACTTTTACACAAAACATTTAATCCATAACTAGAAGAAATTTCTCAACGTTTACTATAATAATTGGTAGATAGAGAAATTGATGTATTATACAATCGTAAAAGAGTTGAAAGTATTAGTGAGTATACAGTACTGTGCTCTTTAAAATGTTTATAAATTTTACACCAAAACATTCAATCCATAACTTTTAAAAATTTCTCTCAGCCTTTATATACCACATCCAAAACTCATTAATAATTCATGAAGAATTAAGGAAATCGGTACCGTGTCGGTGGTTTGAATATCGGAGGAAGAAATTACATAAATTAAGCAAACTTTCATCTTGATTTTCTCTTAAAATACTGATTTGTTTGAGATGCTATATCAAACACTTGGAGGAGTGTTTCATCAGGATATCCAAACACCTCGAAGTTTGTTAAAAAACGTCTCAGTGTTTGGATATCCTGATGAAACACGCCTCCTCGTGTTTGATATATTACAAGAAATATAGCTAGAAAGAGAAATGGATGTATTATAAAATCCCTAGCAAATCAGTCTTTAAAACCGTTAATGCATGAATATACTGTACAGTACTGTGCTCTCTAAAGCCGACCGAAGAAGACTGGAATGGTTTGCAAAGCGTATTAGTGTGGTTGATCGCGTAAATTGTTGCGAGACGAGTTGGAAGAGGAGCGGTAAGGCATGCCCAATGCTTCAAAACTCCGTTGCCGCAATCGTTGCAATAAAAGCTCTGTCAAGAAGCATGCTTTTTGCCTTTTTTTGTAACTTTGCAACGCAACGGTGCTCAAGGTGCACGCGTTACAGGAAAAATCGCCTCGTGTGACACTCTTGGTTTGTAATATAGTTACATTTTAGCCCTCACGACAACTTGCATACATCAGCCAAATCTTACAGCAACGACACGCGCAAAAATCTCACAGCTTGTTAACAGGATGTGTTCGCAACAATTAAGCTTCCTGCAAGCATATTAACAAGTTGTGGTTTTGATAAGTTGTACGTATACATTTAGTGCATGTCAGGCTTGGACTGGCCTATGTGCCATTTTGCCAATGGCACATGCGCCCCCTTAGAATACCCCAACTGCGCCCCATGAAGTATATTGCCTAAAATAGATTTAAAATAGTATGGCTGCATGTCCATTGCATGTAGTTTGTTACTGAATATTCTGCTTTCTTACATTCATGTTGTGTGTGGTCGCAAGGGGTAGACAGGAGAGTTGCTGCTCCGAAAGAGATATTTTATTCTGGCAAATGGTAAGCCTGTCGGCCATTTTGTGTCGTTCTTATACATGTACATGTATAACGTTTCTGTGAGTTAATCATTACATGGGGGCACAATGACAACAACAATCACAAATTTGTCTGTAATGCATCTTAGTATAGGCCAATGTCATTATTTATTAATTTATTTTATTAACTGCGCCCTCTCCCTAAAGGCACCGTTACTAATACGAAACCAGTTCGACTCTGGTGCATGTGGTACGTTTGCGAGCTTGGTGTACCGGACAACTAGAGAAAACTCCAGTTTAAAAGCAAGCAAACACTATAGCATGTTATTTCATTCAGACATTTTCAAAATGCTGGCGTTGGCTGGGATTCGAACCCCCGACCTTCGGTTACTAATCCGATGCTCTACCAACTGAGCTACAGGTCAAGTTGGGAGCTGAAGGTCGACTGATAGTACTTAGGCTATTTGATATTTCGAAACAGACTGGTTTTTTCAATATCTAGACAACAGTCTTCATACATGACGATTTCGAATGATTATTGTGAGACAGTGAAATCGGGTCGTCATTTATGAAGACTGTTGTATAGATATTGAAGAAATTAGTCTGTTCCAAAATATCAAATAGCCTAAGTACTATCATTCGACCTTCAGCTCTCAACTTGACCTGTAGCTTAGTTGGTATATAGTTCATCGGACTAGTATAAACCGAAGGTCGCGGGTTCAAATCCCAGCCAGGTCAAGTAGAGTTTTCTCTACTTGTCCGGCATGGTTCGTCACTCGGAGTAACACCTTACACGAAAAATTGCACACCGTTGTTCCTATCGGTCGTTCACTCTGACATATGGCAATTTTCTTACTTATTCAAATGAACATTCAGTTCACCTTTTCCATATTTATCATTAAGTCTGCTGTAGCTACTGTCTATTTATTTTTATTATAAAAAATATCTTGTAGTTCTATTAAAAAAATGGTTTCCATTAGGTATAACTGAATTTTTCACACGCTTCTATATTGCCCGTATTAAATAGAAAATATTCTGTGCGAGTATTTTTTAAATACTACAGCTGCGGACATGAATATATTCAAATCAAAAATAACATTGCCTTTTTGCGCAGACTTCAAAGCGCCATGAACGAACTGATAAGGACTGCATGCATTATAATTAAAAAAACAATTTCGCGCTCCGTAAATTAACAAAGTAACAATTGAAAATCTAAATCACAGTAAACTTTTTTTGTTTTTGTGTATCTAAAATTTGATTTAAACAAAGGCGTTTCGACTACAGTCCTGCATAGAGAATCTTCAACGGTTTTGAAAATTGACATTAGTGACCAGCAAATCTTCAAAAGTTTTGAAGATTTTAGTGGCGACTATTTGCTAAATAGAAGATTTGCTAAATAGTGACTAGAGAATCCATTCAAGGATTTTGAAGATTAGCTATAGTAACTAGCAGATATTCACTAACTTAGGTTTTGAATATTTTCTTGATCGACCAGCAAACCTTGAAAGGTTTTAAAGATTGCTACTAAGAATCTTCGAAGGTTTTGAAGATTTGCATAGTGACTAGCAAATCTTGAAAGATTTTGAGAATTTGATAGTTACTATATAGCGAACTTTTAAAGTTTTGAAGATATGGTAAAGCAGGATTTCCAATTAGACATAAAATATCGGGCGCTCTACTTTTCTATTGTACAAATTGAATAGTTTTCTACTTCGTTCCACATGGAAACTCACAAGACAAAAGAAGAAAGTCGAGCGGCGGTATTTTACGCCTAGTAATCCAGCTTAAAGACTAGCGAATCTTCAAAGTTTCAGCGACAATTCGCTATAGAGGCTATCAAATCTTGAAACTTTTTCTATAGTAAAAAAAAACCTTTTCTATAGTGAAAAGAGTTTTTATAGTAATCAGCGACTCTTGAAAGGCTTTGACAATTCGCTAGTGACTAGTGAATCTTCAAATTTCAAAGTTTTTGAAGATTTTCTATTATAATCAGCGAATCTTCACTAAGGTTTGCGAGATTTGCTAGTGACATAGGGAATTTTCAAAGGTTTTGAACCCTTACAAAAAAAGGCTATAGGTTGGCCCATAGAGTAGTCCATACTCCACGAGTCACCCAGAGGTGGCAAATTAGTGGAGTACCAAGATGGCCGCCACGGAAATGTAGTTGTTTTCGCAGCACGGAAAGACACGAAAAAATCCACATTAAAAAAATTATGCTATTGGTGTCAAATAAAGAACACTGTAAAAGGTTTAGAAGCTTGGTATTATTAAGTAGTAAAACGTGTTATTTCGTAGGTTTTTACTCGGCCAGGTAATCGATAAACTTGCCTATATTACAAAACTCGTTTTCATACACCTTTAGTATTAAAACATATGTCTTTACAAAGCCTTAAAGTTGTAGTTGACAATTCCGGACTGTATTTGCTTGTATTTTCCTTCTGTTTTCCAGTGGTAACGGTGAATTGACATCCGAGAATAATTTTACGGTTTTTCCGACTCTCCCGGTAAACTCTTACTACGCATAAGCTCGCAAGGTCCACTGGACCTTGAGTACCAATATGGCCGCCATTGGCTTCAAAATGTTTACTGTTGACCATAAAGGATGAGCAATCCAGTTATAGAGAGATCAGTGAGTACAACCCTATAGGCAATCCACCTACATATCTCTATAGGTTGTTTTTTTGTTTCTATAGGCAATTGGAACATTTTCTATAAGTTGCCTTATAAGCGCCTAGACATTTTTCGTAAGGGAATATTTGCTGTAGTGACTATAGCAAATCTCCGCAGGTTTAAAAGATTTAGTAGTAACTATATATTAGCGAATATTTAAGGCCTATCTACGGAATACTATTGTTGTATACGATTGTCATTCTGGTGTATGATATTTTGCGTACGTCACAGCATTCTTGTTCATAATTTTAGGGTGAATGTCAAAAAGCGTACATCTACACAATTGGTGGTGAATCACACACATCACGATGATAACCGTATATACAACAATCGTACCGTGTAGAAATGTCTTCAAAGGTTTTGAAGATTTTCTAGTGACTAAAGAATCTGCAAGGTTTTAAGTCGCCTAACCTTTGTGAGACAACTTGTAAGAAATATCGCATATTAGTATCAGCCAGCTAGTGGTCTATTTACTCTATTACAAATTCGGCATTCTGATTGGCCAAGCTACAAGTGGTCAATTGGTGATAGACCACTAGTAGCGTTATCCAATGACAAAGCTTCTTATAACTAGAATATTCCTATCCTGACCAATCAGAAGCCACGACATATTCACGCTGTAAGCAAAACCTGATAAATAGGTGTCCGCTAAAATTTATATACGAGTGGTCTGTAGAACGAATTTTTTTTTTTTTCTGGAAAACTCATGTTTGTTAATTTTTAAAAAATGTCATTCTACAGAATTTTTTTTTAGATCGGCCTATTGATTACTCATACTTCAAAAAACGTTTTAATGAGAAAAAAAATTGCGGGTCACAAAAGTTTTTTTCGAATTAAATTAGTTTGAAGGGTAACTGACAGCCATTTTGAAAAGTCATTGTTGCCATAGCAACAACTGTTGCTATTTATTTCGTAACAGTTTTTGAAGGTGAGACTGTTTAACTATGCATAACATTTAGTTTTATTCTTTTTCCGAACATGCAAGTTTTGAATTAAGAAATGGTTCATAATTTGGCGTGCTCCGTTGAGTTATGAATACACTTGGGAAGTTAGGAGAGCACGAAGAAAGCCGGCGTAAGAGATGTTCGAGGCAATACTCCAAAAGCAACGCTAGGTTTTTGAGTGTGATTATTGAAACTTTTTTGGCATATACTATGGCATGTTTTCTGTTTTAAGAAAATTTGGGTTGCTGGTAAAAACATCTTTATGAACAAAAATGGGTATCTTCAAACCAGTTGGGGACTCACCACACACAGAAGACATGTTTTATATACACTGATAAGGGAAGCACGGGTGGCATGTGCTGTTAGCGCGCTGCCTCTCATCAAAACGTTAAGCCCAATTAGACGAGGTTAGTTGCTTGGATGGGTGACCGCTTGGGAATGACCCCGTTGTCGAGCTTTGAACTATGTGAGTAGAGTTGTAGTTGGTCTCTCCTGTGCTTCGCGGGTTTTTCGCTGGGTTCTCTGGTTTTCCTCCCTGCTTAAAATCAACACCTATACATCTTAGCTGCGATCGGTAGTCCGAACTGTGTCCTATGGCGGTTGCCTGGAGCGCCTTTGACATGCCCCGACACGGCCACGTTGATCTGCGTCCTTCATAATTCAGCCGCTGGTTGCGAGTAAAGACGATTAACCCCCAGTCCTTTATCATTTATTATGTATTGCCTATCACTTACCTTCAACCAAGAACGAACATCTGGCAGTTAAAAGTGATGCAATATAGCGTTATTCCTGGAAGCTAGTCAAAAAGTAAACATTTTATAAAAATGTTAAATGTAAACTATTTTCGGACTTTCCGTAGTTTGTACTGTACTGCACTGCACTGCACTGCACTACACTACACTGCAATGTACTGCGCTGTGCATGTGCTGAACTGTACTATATTGTACTATCTTCTACTGTCCTCAACTGTGCCCTACTATCCTGTACTGTCCTCTACTCTACTCTATTGTCTTGCACTATCCTGTACTGTCCTCTACTGTACTGTACTATACTGTACTCTACTGAACTCTACTCTACTCTACTCTACTCTACTCTACTCTACTCTACTCTACTCTACTCTACTCTACTCTACTCTACTCTACTCTACTCTACTCTACTCTACTCTACTCTACTCTACTCTACTCTACTCTACTCTACTCTACTCTACTCTACTCTACTCTACTCTACTCTACTCTACTACTCTACTCTACTCTACTCTACTCTACTCTACTCTACTCTACTCTACTCTACTCTACTCTACTCTACTCTACTCTACTCTACTCTACTCTACTCTACTCTACTCTACTCTACTCTACTCTACTCTACTCTACTCTACTCTACTCTACTCTACTCTACTCTACTCTACTCTACTCTACTCTACTCTACTCTACTCTACTCTACTCTACTCTACTCTACTCTACTCTACTCTACTCTACTCTATTCTACTTAAATACACAGTTTTAAAACATTTAAAATGAAATAAATGAATTAAGTTAGAAAACTAACAGGAAAAAACATCAGGAAGATGGTATTGCTTGACTTTATTGAAACATGTGAAAATGTTTTCAGTCTTTCCTTTTTAATTTTTAAATTAAGATTGATCATGATAAAATAAGGCGGACATTAATGCCCGGTTGTGAAGCAACATTTCAGATGAGATAAATCAACTTAATTAGAGAACTGACAGCAAAAAACAAACAAACAGGAAGATGGTATTATTTTACTGATATGAACGTGTGAAAATGTCTGCATACTTTCCTGAATTGAAATTAGGATTAACTATGATAGATTAACGGTTAGGAGGTAGCTAGTATCAATGGGTTTTCTGATTGGCTATAAGTATAACCCATCACATTGTTAATTATGAATTTGTAACTATGCTTGTTTGTGACTGGGGTTAGGGGGTTTTGTTTTGGTTTGGTTATCTAAACCAATCAGATACCTTCTTACTTAATTAGCTACCTGCTGAACCTAAAATAAGGCGGACATTAATACACAGTTGTGAAATAACATTTTCAATCAGATAAATGAATTAAATTAGAGAAATGACAGGGGGTAAACACAACAGGAAGATGGTATTATTTTAGTTATATGAAAGTGTGAAAATGTATTAATTAAAACTCATTAATAATTCATAAGGAAATAGTCTACTAAAAATTATATAAAAATGTTAAATATAAACTATTTTCGGACTTTCCTTAGTTTGTACTGTACTGTACTGTACTGTACTGTACTGTACTGTACTGTACTGTACTACACTGCACTGCGCTGTGCCTGTGCTGAACTGTACTACATTGTACTATCTTCTACTGTCCTCTACTGTCCTCTACTCTACTCTACTGTCCTCTACTCTAATGTATTCTACTGTCCTCTAGCTATACTGTCCTCTAGCTATACTGTCCTCTAGCTATACTGTCCTCTATCTATACTGTCCTCTAGCTATACTGTCCTCTAGCTATACTGTCCTCTAGCTATACTGTCCTCTAGCTATACTGTCCTCTAGCTATACTGTCCTCTAGCTATACTGTCCTTTACTGTTCTCCGTTGCCTATACCAAGCATCTAATTGTATTAGCAAAAGCGTACAAAAACTAGAGTGATGCGTACGCAATGTTTGAATATAGCAAAGCAGACAGACTGCTGAGACGTTTTGCAACGATATCGGCTAATGTTTCGAGCGGAGTTCTTCTTATTTACAGTATTTCGTTCAAAAAAATCAAGGCAGATTACCACCTTTTTCGCTTTCTTGCTTTAATTTATTATCCCTCAAAAGCTTACTTATTAAAAAGAAGCAAAAATATCAACTTACTTTTCACACGATGCCTTCACTGAATTTCGCAGCACTAACACATTAGCTACTCCGGTCGAGATTAAATTTATTTGCCTAATCTCGCGAATGTATATAAATACTCATTTGGCAATCAGTAAATTTCCATCACGACAGCTGCAGTGTTTCTCTAAAAGCAAAGTGTAATTTCCATATTTATAGATGATTGTAACTGATGGAAAAGATACATATATAAATGCATGTTTTCAAGGATTCGAAAATAAAAATTTAAAAAAAAGCCAAAATTCTATTGCCAGAATTTAGAAAATAGATACAGGGGTGTTTACATGAGGCCGGCCCGAACCCAGGTTGGACTGACTTTAGGTCGGTTGTAGTGCTTTTACAGTAGATCGTTTTCATAAGTCCGGTCTGAGTTCACGCCGGCTTAATCACAGGTCGCCTGCTAGATCGAACTGAAATTTTGAGGCCGGCCTAATTCCAGGCTGGCTTTCCACGTAAACGGAATCTAAGGCTCTGTTTACATGAAGTGGATTGAGTGTTCAAGTCAAATCTCCCATGTTGTTTCTCCTTGTTCTGATGACATGAAGAAGAATGAAATTTTTCGATCTGATCGAAACGAATGGCTGAAGTCAATCCACGCGGTGGAGTGGATTGACTTGAGATTCAAGGAAGGATCGACTTGAATGTCTCCAACCTGATTCATCACGGTTTGACTTGAAAATGACTTGATACGCATGAGTGAAGTTGGTGCGTGTCGTGCTAAATGACAGACATTCAGGAAAGCACAGAAAATGGTGTTCCAAAACCGGAAACAATGTTCCAAGATCGGATTCTCCATGTAAACATGCGCCCGGATTGCTTTTACTCGCGTTTTTGATCCGATTGGACTGTCAATGCCCTTTATGTAAACAGGGCCTAACGTCGGGTCACGAAAATAGGCTTTTTAACTGACGTAATAGGCATACTTTTATCTTTCAAGCTCAATACGTTGTTTCAAGTTATATTGGTGTCCAATCTACATAAAATAATGATTCTCTTGGCGGTCACGAGCTGCAGGACAATTGACACAAATCTTGAAGCAACAGTGGAACCAAGCCTATATAATTTCAAGGCCGCCCTCATGCAAACAAAAACCGAAATGGAAAATTCAAGCCGGTCCGATTGGAGGCCGGCCTCATGTAAACACCCCTAAGTCAGAATGCGAATAGCTATTTCAAAAAGGCTGGAGATAGGTAAATCTCTTGTGACCGACACAATGCTGTGACGAAAGAATAACGACAGAATATAGACCTTATTCAAATTTCCCAACGAATTAAAATTCGTTTATATACATATAAATTAGCCCTTATGAACTTGTTTTCATGTGGGGCATTCAAAAGAATTTTAACTTTAAAACGAGGTTACAAGTGTAATTTACATGCACAAACTATGCATTTAGGTTGTTGAGTCTTTCGGGACATTCTTAGGAATACGTATAGGTTATTTTGAAGCCACAAGGGGATATGTGATTTATTCACCGAGGGCGAATTCACCGATGCAGTCTTGTTATATATATATATATATATATATATATATATATATTTCTAAAACGCATTAATAATTCATGAGGAAAATTCAAACGAAATTAAGGTTTAATCAATGTCTGTTTACCCCGGTAAAGAACTGATATCAGTGTCTGTAAATGTGATACAGAACTGATTAATAAAACATCAGTTCTGTATCACATTTACAGACACTGATATCAGTTCTGTTTAACATATACAGACACTGATATCAGTTCTGTAGCAAGTGTACAGACACTTCGCATTCAACTATCTTGAGTAAAGCTCATGTAATCAACCTAAAGATGGTTTCCTGATCCACTCTAGAGAATTTTCCCCAAGATAGAAATCGGGCAGCAGGAAATTTTCCTTTGTACGTCTCGGTCATAACTTCGTTGGGAGGCTCCAAGGTTCGTTTGGAAACTGGCAACTACGTAAACAAGGTTGCCAAATTATCCAAATAAATTGCGAGCTGTGAATCAAAGCTCATTTTGATCGGATAATTGGCAAGGTTGTTTACGTAGTTCCCAAGTTCCGAACGAACTTCGTAACTACTTGAAACGAACTTCGCAACACACGGCGGTAAAGTAATGTAAATCAACAGTAACGCTAAGAAAACTTTCCTGTCCGTTCCTGTCCTGCACGCGGAAGATTTTCCTGAGTAGGAATTACCTTTTGAAGTGCCTATCTCGCCTGTGGGTATGTCTATGTTAGTAGTGTTTTCAGCTTAAAGTCGGTAAAGTTTTTTCGTTTGTTTTTGCTGTACAAACTGCGGTCGAAAGTTAAACTCAGAGAAAACCTCTGAGCTCCAGACTGGACTCGAACCCAACAACCTTCCGAATGCCAGACGGACGCTTTTTTTCCACCTGTGGGGATTTTGCATATTCGTAATCTTTGGGTTCTCCTAAGCAAATATATCTTGTCGTTCCAAAACTTCATCTTCATGGACTTTTTCACTGTCGAAGTTGGTAACTACTTACCGAAAGTGACGTTGAAAAAGGAAGGAATGAGCTTTTGGAAAGAAACAGTGTTTAATACCAATAATAATTAATAACTAGAGGGTAGTCAGAGACTGCATATTCCGCCGCCAGCGGGTTATTAGAGAGGTTTAAAAAGAAAATGAGCCATCCCGCTAACCACTAGCTCACGAGACCTGCACATGTATGTATGAATAACATTCTTGATTGCATTCGTACCAAAATTATGCAAAAGCTTTGCATAAAATACAGATAATGAGCGCAATCAGGCATTTCTTCTTCACGGAGAATCTTGGGGTCAGATTTTTATTAATTGGTCATCCAATTTGACTAAATTCAACCAAAATTTAATGGATTGATCGTTGGTCTATGGCCAACCCTTCTGCAAACGTTCATGAAAATAGGTGCAATACTTTTTGAGATATCCTGCCGATAAACAAACAAACAAACAAACAAACAAACAAACAAACAAACAAACAAACAAACAAACAAACAAACAAACAAACAAACAAACAAACAAACAAACAAACAAACAAACAAACAAACAAACAGACAGACAGACAGACAGACAGACAGACAGACAGACAGACAGACAGACAGACAGACAGACAGACAGACAGACAGACAGACAGACAGACAGACAGACAGACAGACAGAAAGGGGTAAAAACATAACCTCCTGGCGGAGGTAATAATAATAATAATAATAATAATAATGAATAATTATAAGTAATAACATGACTTGAGGGAAATTTAATCGCTAATTTCCCGAAAAGTCATGTTATTAGTTTGTAATATTATGATCGCCGAGGAAAACTTTGAGAATCTTACCGACAGGAAATTTACACGGTTGATCAGAGAAGTTGCATCTAATTTTCCCGTGCATGTTGATGAGGGAAAATATATGCAAGCGGGAAATTTAGAAGAAGACAATATATTTCTTTGTCTTCTAATTTTCCCTCATCAACATGCACGGGAAAATTAAAAGAAGACAAAGGATTTCTTTGCCTTCTAATTTTCCCTCATCAACATGCACGGGAAAATTAGAAGACAAAGGATAAATTTCCCTCTTGCATGAGCGATGAGGGAAATACGAGGTTTACATTCCCTCGGAGAAGAAAAGAATCCGAGGCGATCATGGTATTATTACAATAAAACCATGATCGCCTCGGATTCTTTCGATTCCCCATGCAAGAGGGAAATTTATCCTTTGTCTTCTAATTTTCCCGTGCATGTTGATGAGGGAAAATTAGAAGACAAAGAAATGCTTTGTCTTCTTCTAATTTTCCCGTGCATGTTATGTTGATGAGGGAAAATTAGAAGACAAAGAAATATTTTGTCTTCTTCTAAATTTACCGCTTGTCTTCTTGTCTTCTTCGCTTTTGTCTTCTTCTAAATTTCCCGCTTCTAAATTTCCCTCATCAACATGCACGGGAAAATTAGATGCAACTTCTCTGATCAACCGACTAAATTTCCTGTTGGTAAGATTCTCAAAGTTTTCCTCGGCGATCATAATATTACAAACTAATAAGGCAAAGGGAAAATTTAATCGCTAATTTCCCTCAAGTCATGTTATTACTTATAATAATTACAATAATAATAATCAAAATAATCTTTCCAAAAGCTCATCCCTATAGCGACGTCACGTTTCAGAGAGTAGTTATCAACTTCAACAGCAAAAAAGTCCAGGAAGATAACATTTGAGAACGACTGAGATACATTGCATTTCATATGTGCTTCAACACTTTCATTCAACACATAAAGGCCGATAAGTACCGTCAATTTGGTTTCTCCTTCCAATTTCTAAACCCGATCCACTGGTTTCAGTTTGCTGA